>CM040395.1:152870120-153087693 GCA_022702515.1 Ilyophis sp. 1 JC-2022
GTTTGTGGATATTTTATGTACATTTAGCTTTTCTTGGGCCTCACAGTCAGTGATTTAGAGACAGTATCTCACATTGAGCAGAAGGAGCCGCTCTTGTCTGCATAAAGATCCTGACTATGAGTTTCTCCAGTGTGGATTAATGTGCTAAATGCATAAAGAGCCTGACTATGAGTTTCTCCAGTGTGGATTAATGTGCTAAATGCATAAAGATCCTGACTATGAGTTTCTCCAGTGTGGATTAATGTGCTAAATGCATAAAGAGCCTGACTATGAGTTTCTCCAGTGTGGATTAATGTGCTAAATGCATAAAGATCCTGACTATGAGTTTCTCCAGTGTGGATTAATGTGCTAAATGGAGATGGCCAGTACAGTACGGATCTCACCTGATGAAAGGTCTGGAGATGACCAGTACAGTACGGATCTCACCTGATGAAAGGTCTGGAGATGACCAGTACAGTACGGATCTCACCTGATGAAAGGTCTGGAGATGACCAGTACAGTACGGATCTCACCTGAATAAAGGTCTGGAGATGACCAGTACAGTACGGATCTCACCTGATGAAAGGTCTGGAGATGACCAGTACAGTACGGATCTCACCTGATGAAAGGTCTGGAGATGACCAGTACAGTACGGATAAACCAGGAGGGATGAGCGATGATCATGGCCTTCAGGTTCTTTCTGAGCCTAATAGAGACACAACAACTTTACAAATTACAATATATACAGAAAGAAAGATTTTAAATTGATTTACAATTGTTATTTTGTTAACCTGTTAAAACTTACCATGTTTTTTCACTTTTAACCTTTAATGTTTTTATTTATCTATTTTACGTTATAATAGAATACATGTAATAGTGTAATTTTTTTCTATGTTCTTCACACCTTAATGAATTCCTGTTAATTCATGTTTTTTTGTGTGTGTGTGTCAAAGCACTGTGGTTCAGATCCAAATCATGCACTACATGTCGCAGAGAGCGCATGCATGCTTCTTTCCCACTGGTCTGAGTGCACTTTCTTTCCCACTGGTCTGAGTGCACTTTCTTTCCCACTGGTCTGAGTGCACTTTCTTTCCCACTGGTCCGAGTGCACTTTCTTTCCCACTGGTCCGAGTGCACTTGGTGTCTGTCTGGCACAAGTTCATAAATGACCCCTGCCCCTTCCACACCTTAATGCAATCAAGGCAGGCATCACCTCCCTGCTGAGTAAGGTACTTACTAGGAGGCGGCCGAAGGAAAGACGTTCAGTTGGGTATGGTGGTGGTTCTTTAACCCTTCAGTTGGGTATGGTGGTGGTTCTTTAACCCTTCAGTTGGGTATGGTGGTGGTTCTTTAACCCTTCAGTTGGGTATGGTGGTGGTTCTTTAACCCTTCAGTTGGGTATGGTGGTGGTTCTTTAACCCTTCAGTTGGGTATGGTGGTGGTTCTTTAACCCTTCAGTTGGGTATGGTGGTGGTTCTTTAACCCTTCAGTTGGGTATGGTGGTGGTTCTTTAACCCTTCAGTTGGGTATGGTGGTGGTTCTTTAACCCTTCAGTTGGGTATGGTGGTGGTTCTTTAACCCTTCAGTTGGGTATGGTGGTGGTTCTTTAACCCTTCAGTTGGGTATGGTGGTGGTTCTTTAACCCTTCAGTTGAGTATGGTGGTGGTTCTTTAACCCTTCAGTTGGGTATGGTGATGGTTCTTTGGTTGTGTGTCCTGTACTATTGTTCCTGATGCGCAGGGAGGATAAATAATATCGGCAATTTCTGGCTTATCGGTCTCTCTCTCTCTTTACTGGTAACTTCAAATTAATGTCTGGTTTAATGTCTTCCTTTTTCTAAATTATACGTAGCCAGCCTACGTTAATTAGTGAATGTATGATTTCAAGTCATTATTCTAATTGACTACTGCAGGTAGAGGGAGTAACTCTTGGAGCAGCTGGATCCAGCCGTGTGACAGCAGGTAGAGGGAGTAACTCTTCGAGCAGCTGGATCCAGCCGTGTGACAGCAGGTAGAGGGAGTAACTCTTCGAGCAGCTGGATCCAGCCGTGTGACAGCAGGTGATCACCAGACAGGCTTTGGCCTTCCCTTCATTAACTGCTCTATTTTTAATAAATATTTCTTCTCTATTATTAATAATAATAATAACTTTATTTGTATTGCACCTTTCAAGCATTTAGCACAAAGTGCTTTACTGCAGTAAGAAAAATAGCACAGTAAAGTAAAAATTTAAAATACAAATTAAAAATAGAAAAAAAACACAATAATAAAAAATATAATTAAACAAATAAAAATAAATTATAGAAACCAGGTATTATAACATAAAGTCATACATTATGAACTACATTATAAACAGCACCTCAGTACCTCCTGTCAATCATCTGGTAGCACCTCTTCAGCCAGCTAATCCCAGGCATCCTCCTTCGGGGCGTGGCTCCATTCATATATATGATCATGTAATCCTCAGCCACCAGGAGCTCCAGACTGCTGATAACATACCTGTGGATTACACACTCAGGTGAGTCTCATACCTGTGGATTACACACTCAGGTGAGTCTCATACCTGTGGATTAAACACTCAGGTGAGTCTCATACCTGTGGATTAAATACTCAGGTGAGTCTCATACCTGTGGATTAAACACTCAGGTGAGTCTCATACCTGTGGATTAAACACTCAGGTGAGTCTCATACCTGTGGATTAAACACTCAGGTGGGCCTCATACCTGTGGATTACACACTAAGGTGAGTCTCATACCTGTGGATTAAACACTCAGGTGAGTCTCATACCTGTGGATTAAATACTCAGGTGAGCCTCATACCTGTGGATTAAACACTCAGGTGAGTCTCATACCTGTGGATTAAACACTCAGGTGAGTCTCATACCTGTGGATTACACACTAAGGTGAGTCTCATAACTGTGGATTTATTTTTTCAAAAGGCTCATTCTGACTCTCAAACGGCTCATTCTTACAAACTCAGCTCATTAATGGAATGTTCCATGATACAACACAAATACGTTTCCATAGTTATGGGTGACTCACAGGAAGAGGTTTTCCATGATGTAATGGTACTCAGGGCAGCTGCTGTCGGGGAGGTAGCAGGCCGCAAACACAATGATGGCATTCAATCCGTCTCCATAGTAACCTGAAGTGGTGTAGTATAAGGGACAGGTGAATGCCAGGAAACTCATTATACTCACAGCAGTTTAGTACAGTGGTTAGCAGTGTAGTATAGTGGTTAGCAGTGTAGTATAGTGGTTAGCAGTGTAGTATAATGGTTAGCAGTGTAGTATAGCGGTTAGCAGTGTAGTATAATGGTTAGCAGTGTAGTATAGCGGTTAGCAGTGTAGTATAATGGTTAGCAGTGTAGTATAGTGGTTAGCAGTGTAGTATAGCGGTTAGCAGTGTAGTATAATGGTTAGCAGTGTAGTATAGTGGTTAGCAGTGTAGTGTAGTGGTTAGCAGTGTAGTAGTGGTTAGCAGTGTAGTATAGTGGTTAGCAGTGTAGTATAATGGTTAGCAGTGTAGTATAATGGTTAGCAGTGTAGTGGTTAGCAGTGTAGTAGTGGTTAGCAGTGTAGTATAGTGGTTAGCAGTGTAGTATAATGGTTAGCAGTGTAGTATAGTGGTTAGCAGTGTAGTATAGTGGTTAGCAGTGTAGTATAATGGTTAGCAGTGTAGTATAGTGGTTAGCAGTGTAGTATAGTGGTTAGCAGTGTAGTGTAGTGGTTAGCAGTGTAGTATAGTGGTTAGCAGTGTAGTATAATGGTTAGCAGTGTAGTATAGTGGTTAGCAGTGTAGTATAGTGGTTAGCAGTGTAGTATAGTGGTTAGCAGTGTAGTATAATGGTTAGCAGTGATAGTGGTTAGCAGTGTAGTATAGTGGTTAGCAGTGTAGTATAATGGTTAGCAGTGTAGTATAGTGGTTAGCAGTGTAGTATAGCGGTTAGCAGTGTAGTATAATGGTTAGCAGTGTAGTATAGTGGTTAGCAGTGTAGTATAGTGGTTAGCAGTGTAGTATAATGGTTAGCAGTGTAGTATAGTGGTTAGCAGTGTAGTATAGTGGTTAGCAGTGTAGTATAATGGTTAGCAGTGTAGTATAGTGGTTAGCAGTGTAGTATAGCGGTTAGCAGTGTAGTATAGTGGTTAGCAGTGTAGTATAGTGGTTAGCAGTGTAGTATAATGGTTAGCAGTGTAGTATAGTGGTTAGCAGTGTAGTATAGTGGTTAGCAGTGTAGTATAATGGTTAGCAGTGTAGTATAGTGGTTAGCAGTGTAGTATAATGGTTAGCAGTGTAGTATAGTGGTTAGCAGTGTAGTATAATGGTTAGCAGTGTAGTATAGTGGTTAGCAGTGTAGTATAGTGGTTAGCAGTGTAGTGTAGTGGTTAGCAGTGTAGTGTAGTGGTTAGCAGTGTAGTATAGTGGTTAGCAGTGTAGTATAGTGGTTAGCAGTGTAGTGTAGTGGTTAGCAGTGCAGTGTAGTATAGTGGTTAGCAGTGTAGTATAATGGTTAGCAGTGGAGTATAGTGGTTAGCAGTGTAGTATAGTGGTTAGCAGTGTAGTATAATTTTCTTTTCTTTCTTTTGTATTACATTGCGGATACTGATGTTTATTTATTTATTTTGTGTTGTTTCAATGTTAAGACTGGAAAAATTATTAGTACTATGGATATTCTATATTACGTAATTTAAGTATAAATTAATGTTCTTACTCGGAAGTGACGGATAGGGGTAGGGCATGATAAGCTTAGGCTTCATCCTACTCCTTTTCGAACAGTGATAAATGTACTTTCGTTATTTGTCTTTTTGTTTTTTGTTTTTAAATTATGTTCGAAATAAAGATTAATTCAATTCAATTCAATTCAATAATGGTTAGCAGTGTAGTATAGTGGTTAGCAGTGTAGTATAGTGGTTAGCAGTGTAGTATAATGGTTAGCAGTGTAGTATAGTGGTTAGCAGTGTAGTATAGTGGTTAGCAGTGTAGTATAGTGGTTAGCAGTGTAGTGTAGTGGTTAGCAGTGTAGTATAGTGGTTAGCAGTGTAGTATAGTGGTTAGCAGTGTAGTATAATGGTTAGCAGTGTAGTATAGTGGTTAGCAGTGTAGTACAGTGGTTAGCAGTGTAGTATAATGGTTAGCAGTGTAGTATAGTGGTTAGCAGTGTAGTATAATGGTTAGCAGTGTAGTATAGTGGTTAGCAGTGTAGTATAGTGGTTAGCAGTGTAGTATAATGGTTAGCAGTGTAGTATAGCGGTTAGCAGTGTAGTATAATGGTTAGCAGTGTAGTATAGCGGTTAGCAGTGTAGTATAGTGGTTAGCAGTGTAGTATAGCGGTTAGCAGTGTAGTATAATGGTTAGCAGTGTAGTATAGTGGTTAGCAGTGTAGTGTAGTGGTTAGCAGTGTAGTAGTGGTTAGCAGTGTAGTATAGTGGTTAGCAGTGTAGTATAATGGTTAGCAGTGTAGTATAATGGTTAGCAGTGTAGTGGTTAGCAGTGTAGTAGTGGTTAGCAGTGTAGTATAGTGGTTAGCAGTGTAGTATAATGGTTAGCAGTGTAGTATAGTGGTTAGCAGTGTAGTATAGTGGTTAGCAGTGTAGTATAATGGTTAGCAGTGTAGTATAGTGGTTAGCAGTGTAGTATAGTGGTTAGCAGTGTAGTGTAGCGGTTAGCAGTGTAGTATAGTGGTTAGCAGTGTAGTATAATGGTTAGCAGTGTAGTATAGTGGTTATGTAGTATAGTGGTTAGCAGTGTAGTATAGTGGTTAGCAGTGTAGTATAGTGGTTAGCAGTGTAGTATAATGGTTAGCAGTGTAGCATAGTGGTTAGCAGTGTAGTATAGTGGTTAGCAGTGTAGTATAGCGGTTAGCAGTGTAGTATAGTGGTTAGCAGTGTAGTATAGTGGTTAGTAGTGTAGTATAATGGTTAGCAGTGTAGTATAGTGGTTAGCAGTGTAGTATAATGGTTAGCAGTGTAGTATAGTGGTTAGCAGTGTAGTATAGCGGTTAGCAGTGTAGTATAATGGTTAGCAGTGTAGTATAGTGGTTAGCAGTGTAGTATAGTGGTTAGCAGTGTAGTATAATGGTTAGCAGTGTAGTATAGTGGTTAGCAGTGTAGTATAGTGGTTAGCAGTGTAGTATAATGGTTAGCAGTGTAGTATAGTGGTTAGCAGTGTAGTATAGCGGTTAGCAGTGTAGTATAGTGGTTAGCAGTGTAGTATAGTGGTTAGCAGTGTAGTATAATGGTTAGCAGTGTAGTATAGTGGTTAGCAGTGTAGTATAGTGGTTAGCAGTGTAGTATAATGGTTAGCAGTGTAGTATAGTGGTTAGCAGTGTAGTATAATGGTTAGCAGTGTAGTATAGTGGTTAGCAGTGTAGTATAATGGTTAGCAGTGTAGTATAGTGGTTAGCAGTGTAGTATAGTGGTTAGCAGTGTAGTGTAGTGGTTAGCAGTGTAGTGTAGTGGTTAGCAGTGTAGTATAGTGGTTAGCAGTGTAGTATAGTGGTTAGCAGTGTAGTGTAGTGGTTAGCAGTGCAGTGTAGTATAGTGGTTAGCAGTGTAGTATAATGGTTAGCAGTGGAGTATAGTGGTTAGCAGTGTAGTATAGTGGTTAGCAGTGTAGTATAATTTTCTTTTCTTTCTTTTGTATTACATTGCGGATACTGATGTTTATTTATTTATTTTGTGTTGTTTCAATGTTAAGACTGGAAAAATTATTAGTACTATGGATATTCTATATTACGTAATTTAAGTATAAATTAATGTTCTTACTCGGAAGTGACGGATAGGGGTAGGGCATGATAAGCTTAGGCTTCATCCTACTCCTTTTCGAACAGTGATAAATGTACTTTCGTTATTTGTCTTTTTGTTTTTTGTTTTTAAATTATGTTCGAAATAAAGATTAATTCAATTCAATTCAATTCAATAATGGTTAGCAGTGTAGTATAGTGGTTAGCAGTGTAGTATAGTGGTTAGCAGTGTAGTATAATGGTTAGCAGTGTAGTATAGTGGTTAGCAGTGTAGTATAGTGGTTAGCAGTGTAGTATAGTGGTTAGCAGTGTAGTGTAGTGGTTAGCAGTGTAGTATAGTGGTTAGCAGTGTAGTATAGTGGTTAGCAGTGTAGTATAGTGGTTAGCAGTGTAGTATAATGGTTAGCAGTGTAGTATAGTGGTTAGCAGTGTAGTATAGTGGTTAGCAGTGTAGTATAATGGTTAGCAGTGTAGTATAGTGGTTAGCAGTGTAGTATAATGGTTAGCAGTGTAGTATAGTGGTTAGCAGTGTAGTATAGTGGTTAGCAGTGTAGTATTGCCTGGTTCTGGTTGTTGTGATTTTCTATATCGGCATAATCCGCATTGTTTGCATTTGTTTATGTGCTTTTGAGATCTATTTTACATGCAATGGGAGTGAATAGAGAGAGAGAAAAAAGTAATTCTTCGTTCGTCAGTTTCTGACCAGTGGTCGAGCAACTCTTGAAGGTTAGAGTAAATATTATGACTAATGGCGGTGCCAGGTAGCTATACAACATAATATTCTTTTTTTTTTATTATTTCAGATTTTTTCCCATTTTCTCCCAATTTGGTAGCCAATTGAATCCCTATTCTAGTTCAACTCCCCCCATGTAGCAACCGCTAGAGAATCACTGCTGCACAACCCCGTCAGCCGGTAGTAACGGAGGACGCCACGCTCTTATTCAGAGCGCGACTCCCCAAGCTGACCGTGATTCCAACTCGCCCGGGGCCGACATATGCGCAGCGATTCTCTCCGAGCCCCTCCCCCACCCGGGAGCAGCCGCCAATTGCCGCTCCCACAGGGCCCCGACCATGCTCGGAACTGAAAGTCAGCGCTCTTACCGCCGTACCACCGCGAGGCCCCCACAACATAATATTCTAACAAACTTCAGTATGCCTTTAATCTAGTCCCCCCCCACCCCAATTCTCATAGAAATCCATTCAAATGCAGAGGTTATAGTACCGCTTGTAAGAATACCAGAAAATAAGATATCAAGAGTCTTTTGATGTTGTTGGGTCACAGTCATCAGAAAGTTATGGCATGCAAAGGATATGCAACCAAATATTTAAAAGTATCTTAATTTGTCCAATTACTTTTTGTCACCTAAAATGGGGGGAACAGTGTATAAAAGGGCTACAATTGCTACACGGTTCACCCGATATGGATGTAAAAACCCTCAAATTAAAACTGAAAGTCTGCACTTTGACCTCATAGTCTGCACTTTGACCTCATACAGAGCCAAAACAACAAAACTTGTGTCACTCGCCGAATACTTTCCGTCTCCACTGTAAATGAAGAGGGCTCACCCTGCTGTTGGCCGGCAGTACTGACCTCCGTGTGTGACCACGCGCAGGTACGGGCGGATGACCTGCATGTCGATGCGGTTCTCCTGCTCGCCGATAATCACCGTCCGCCAGAGCCGCCCCACACCGTCTCCACCCTCGCCACCTTGCCCCGCCCCCTCGCCGGGGACAACCATCGCCGTGGCCACTGGAGTGTCGTCTGCGTGGGCAGGAAGCACATGGTCAGGACGCGTTAGCCACAGAGCGCCCGCTACGCTTTCTGGGGTTACAGCAGCACACCCTCCATCCCACACGATAAACACAGAGCGCCCGCTACGCTTTCTGGGGTTACAGCAGCACACCCTCTATCCCACACGATAAACACAGAGCGCCCGCTACGCTTTCTGGGGTTACAGCAGCACGCCCTCTATCCCACACGATAAACACAGAGCGCCCGCTACGCTTTCTGGGGTTACAGCACGCCCTCTATCCCACACGATAAACAGCTCATTCTCATTGCGCTAGGTCAGCTTGGTAGCAAGTTAGCTGGCTAGTTACTGGAAAACATACAGAGGCTTAAAAACATCAGATACACTATTCCAGTGTAATAAATAATTAAAATGCATTTTTAGATATAACTACAACACATTATGGAGTTTACTGCATACTCAGACTGTATAAAAGCTCCCCTGGTGCCGCATCATTGCTTTCGGCCGACATTAATTTAACGGAAGTGAGAACCCTGATGTAATCGCAAAGGCTTATGGGATATCATACCCGGAGAAGGATACATGCGATGCTGCCTTCAAAGTCTGTCTTCTAAGGCACCTTAGAAGGTAGTATTTTATGCAAACTTTGGAATGAGACACGCCTCGAAGGTAGCATTTTTGCCATTTGAGACACAGCCAACGTCGTGATTTGCCATTTTTATGGCGCCTTGCTAGTCAGCTGTCACCCTTTTTCCGTTCACATTGGCCAGAAAAACTAGGTTTCATTTATAATTCAGAATATGCCATTCACCTTGGCCAGAAAGTCTGTTTAATCTATAATTCAGAATATGCCATTCACATTGGCCAGAAAGGCTATGTTTAATTTATAATTAAGAATATGCTGTTCTTAAAAAAAATATTTAAAGAATTTTGATATATTAAAACAAATAAAGCAGGTATGTGCCAGGCTTTGATCTATTGAGTATAAATATGCTTCTGCCACCCTCCATGACCCCTGACCCTGGGCTGACCTTCCCACTCCAGGTCGTTGCCGTTGGTGATGAACTCCAGCGAGTCGGTGTCGTCGGGGGTCTCGATGTCGTCCACGTTGATGTCCAGGTCATCAGGCGTTTCCAGGACCTCGTCTGACAGCAGGGACCCATCGCTCTGGTCCAGAGACAGGTTCATCTCTGGGGCAACCAGCGTGCGCCTCTTCCGATTGGCCAGGCCCCCACCTCCAGCCCCTCCCCCTCTGTCAACATTCAAGGAAGTAGGAAGAGCTGTGCAAGAGGAAAGAAGACTCGAGGTCAGATTCTCTCTCCTTCCTTTTTATGGATACTGTGAGAGTTACACCTGCCCACACAGGGATAATATTGTGTGATCTGTATGCTCTGCATGTGCGTGTACACATGTATGTGCATGTCCAGGGAAAACCCAAAAATTATGTTTGGTTTGTAGAAAAGTAGCTCTCCTCCTGATTAAAATGAGCTCTCAGCCAACTTTCTACCTGCAGTGAGAGCAGAGATCTAGCCCCAAACTACTGCACATGCACCAGGTACTTAGAATTAACTACAACAGGCACAAAGCTTACAGTTAAGACAACAGGTTGCCATGCCCAGTAAATTACATTACAGAAGTGGAGGCCCAGGGGCTGGGCATTTTACAGCTAGAGTAGTGCCTGCCTGCCTGTCTGTAGCGTTTCTACGTTAGAGACGAGGGAGGCCTTGTAACTAGCTGGCAAGTTAGCCACTAATGTAACCGTTATAAATACCACCATCATTAGCTCAGTCTCCGGAAAAACGGGGGAAATACGGCCCTTCATTTATCTACGGTTGGTATCGTGAGAACATTAGCCAGCCTAGCCAGAAGTCTGTAACACTTAGCTAGGCTACGCACCCTGGTTCCATGTTGGAAAAATCAACCCCTACCTCTCGTTTTTCAGTATGGAATGCTTTTGTATCGACTAACATGCCGATCCAGAATATTAAACATATACAATTAAAAGTTAAAACGTCATTGTTGTAGGCTACTTGTTAGCCATTTTAGCTATGTTTGCTAGCAAAGCCAACTCGAACGCACTGATGTCTGTAAAAACATGGAAACGACGGGTTTATCACCCCGATATCCGACCTCCTTCCTTTAACGAATGCAAGGTTAGCTACTTAAACCTACTCCATGGCAAGCATTTTAAAACAAATTTGTTTTACACCTAAAAACCCGTTGCTAACAACAGCTAATGCACTAGCCCGGAAAAATACATTGCTTCTGTAATCGAATGCTCAGAGCGAAACCGTTCAATTATGGTCGGCTAGCTCATGTTAGTCTACTATATAGATCATAATGTAACGTTAGTTGACATGGTTCCTTACCGGGTGATTCAATAAGGCAGAGGAAGATGTAGGCTACAGGGAATACTGATACTGAGCTCCACTCTGTAACCAACAGCACTCAAGTCCTGTTTGGTTTAATTTGCTAAAACATCTTTAGGAAATAATGTAGCCTGTCAATGTAATTTTCTGACATTATAATAAAATAGCAATGATAGCTAGCTTTATCTACGATGTGTCCCTACCACAGAACGGTCCCTTTTCAGAACAGTGAGATGGAGGCAGGCTCCGCCTACTTGCTATATAATTTACACGTCCACTGGAAAACACTGTAGTCTTTCAAAAACAAGGAAGTGGTAGAGGTATACGTCATTTTGACATATACAATGGGGGAAATAAGTATTGGACACGTCAACCATTTTATTATCAAACATATTTCCAATGTAGCTATTCACATGAGATTTTTACCAGACATTGGTATTAACTCAATAAATATGTTTGATAATAAAATTGTTGACGTGTCCAATACTTATTTCCCCCATTGTACCTCCACCAAATTTTCTACTTTATATAAAAAATTTTGGCCAGGCACAAAGAAAGACTTAATTAGTTGCGCCTTGATCTGTTCAATAAGGTTAATATTGTTTTTGGGTGGAATTACCCTGTAAAGGACCTTTATGAAAGTTGTGTTATTGAAGGTGTAGAATAGAGGTATAGAATGGTTAATAATGAAGGTGTAGAATAGAGGTGTAGAATGGTTAATAATGAAGGTGTAGAATTGAGGTGTAGAATAGAAAGATATAGGCTAACATAATTTGTTTGTCAATCCGGTTTCCAATCCGGTTTCCGGATTTATGATACGTAGCTACAGTCAGTGGCGCCCCCAGAAATTGGGGTGGCTAGATGGGGCCACTGAATCTTGTGGTGGCACACCAAAACCAAAAGCCATAACTGAATTTCAGGAATTCTATTATGTTGTTGTAGTATATTGGCTAGTGGAAAACTATGTTAATATGAGAGTTAAGGAATCGCATACAGTTAATGTTACTAATTATCTGATGTGCACAGACTAATACCAGTACCGTTAACATTTTGAGTTCCACAACAATCCTGTTTTAATGTGTTATGTATCTGTATATACATAGGCGATTCATTGTTCTTCAAATAGGCTAGTAGTTGTCCTTTTCCTTAAAAAGACAAATATACAGCTTTAATTTGAAGGAGTAGCTACATTGATTGTAAGGAACAAAACATTTACTAGGAACAAGCCTACTAGAGTTTAAAAACACCACACAGAGGCCTCAAATTCTTTTAAATACAGCTGTATTTGGCTGTTGCTGTGTCTTTTTGTAAACGAAAATGTATGTCCAAAAATGAAAAACAAAACAAAAAAGCATAATCATGGACAACATTATACATTTTATTATAGCCTACTCATATCCCTGCTTTATTAGGCTACATTCTTCTCAGCCCGTTTTGTCCACAGTTATCATAGACTAGGCTATGTGTAGCCTACGGTTTTTATTTAGTTTTTTTTAAAGGGTTTCCGCGTTGTTATGGTTTTGAAAGCTTCGCGCTATTATGGCTATGATGCAGCTTTGGCAAAAACTGGTATGCAGTAACAGCATAGCCTTTTTCTTTTATTGTATTTATTAATTTTTTTCCAGAGGGCATTTCCCGATATAATTGCTGACTTGTGGCGAGTGGTGATAGATTTACCTTAACATCTGTCCGAGAATGTAAACAAGTCGTCCATTTTCACTGTAAGAAAACATTTTATGACAACGTCACCTCTATTTCGCTAGCTTAGCCTACTTGAACAGTTACAACCTGCATGAGAAGAGTAGCCTACCCATTGAAAGCTGATTGCTTTTTCTTTGTCTCACCGTTTGTTTGGAATCTACACGCATACAACGATGAAAAATTATCGTTCTTTGGATGCCCACAACTTTTTTGTTAGTGGATGATAATATTTTGCACTTGCAAATATAATACTGTAACGTTATAGCACTCCGATTTATCCACATTCCACTACAAACCATTTGCATATGGTCAAAATGTTTTACAGCAATATGTGTTAGCCATATATTGACAATTGGATAACTTATTTGACTTAGGCTACCTGTGAAACAATGCCTGCTGCACACATAAGCATGTGGAGTTTCAGGGTCCCACATTTTCCCCTTTCTTCCTGCCGACGCCTCACGTCTTATTGCTCGGATCCACTTTTCTCATCTTATGGGCTCCGTTTTGCGGTTCTGAATCTTATAAAACCGCAATTCTGTTTTTTTTACCTTGTTTGTAGTGCATCCAACCAAACAACAACTTTTAGGCATTTTTATGCTGTTGGCTAACGGATCGAAATGACAAGAAGGCACCAGCACGTCAAGTCAATAGAGGGCGAGAGCGGGATGTGTTTCCCCCCGGGATGAGCGGGGCCTATTTGCGCTCAGTCTCCTGGCAGTGCACTGCGCTTAAGCGGCTGCCTAGCTATACATTTGTTATTTGTAGAATAACTTTTTAAAAAAGATGACTAAAGCTTGGGACCCCGTCTGGTTGGACAGGTCTCAACTCACAGGAGCCGTCTCCCATGAGGCCGCAGGACGACTCCATATCGCCCTCTTCTGGCAGAGGCCTGAAACAGCAGAGGAAAGCACACAACGGGGATCATGCTAAATTAGATTAAATCCTGCAGACATGCTTCAGCCCAGACCTGTTCAATCTTATCCAAAAAGGGCTGATATGAGTGCAGGTTTTTGTTTTAGCCCAGCGCTTAAGGGAATGAGGGATTGTTACTGAGTGACTGAGGGAGTGTTACTCAGATACTGAATGACTGTGACTGAGTGACTGTGAGTGAGGAACTGACTGAGTGACTGTGAGTGATTGCTCCTGAGATACTGAATGACTGTGACTGAGAGACTGACTCAGTGACTGTGAGTGATTGAAGGATTGTTACTCAGATACTGATTGACTGTGACTGAGTGACTGTGAGTGAGGAACTGACTGAGTGACTGTGAGTGACTGCTCCTGAGATACTGAGTGACTGTGACTGACAGATTTACTGAGAGACTGTGAGTGATTGTTACTCAGATACTGATTCACTGTGACTGAGTGACTGTGACTGATCCTACCTGGGGAAGTCTTCATCCTGCCACTCGTCTTTCCCCTCCATGTTCTCCATCCTCAGAGTGGATTCTGTGGTACCCATCTTTCCAGGGTCACTGTGACACACACACACACACACACACACAGTATGTGAGTATAGCGTGTCTGAGTGTGTGTATGTGTACATTATAATGCACTCATAATGTAGTCTGACAAATATCCAAAATATCCACCACTGCCGGGCTAACATGCCTGTTCTTACCATCTCAGTACTGAAGGCTGAAGTTAGTGTTACATTCTCATAACTGTGTGGGGATTCTGCCCCAAAGCCTCCCAAAAGCACACAAACAAGAGAGGTGTGAACATTGAGCTGATGTTGGGTTATCGCTCACAGGCTGGTGTTGGGTTATCGCTCACAGGCTGGTGTTGGGTTATTGCGCACAGGCTGGTGTTGGGTTATTGCACACAGGCTGGCGTTGGGTTATCGCTCACAGGCTGGTGTTGGGTTATCGCTCACAGGCTGGTGTTGGGTTATCGCTCACAGGCTGGCGTTGGGTTATTGCACACAGGCTGGTGTTGGGTTATCGCTCACAGGCTGGTGTTGGGTTATCGCTCACAGGCTGGTGTTGGGTTATCGCTCACAGGCTGGTGTTGGGTTATTGCACACAGGCTGGTGTTGGGTTATCGCTCACAGGCTGGTGTTGGGTCATCGCTCACAGGCTGGCGTTGGGTTATTGCGCACAGGCTGGTGTTGGGTTATCGCTCACAGGCTGGTGTTGGGTTATCGCTCACAGGCTGGTGTTGGGTTATCGCTCACAGGCTGGCATTGGGTTATCGCTCACAGGCTGGTGTTGGGTTATTGCGCACAGGCTGGCGTTGGGTTATCGCTCACAGGCTAATGTTGGGTTATTGCGCACAGGCTAATGTTGGGTTATCGCTCACAGGCTAATGTTGGGTTATTGCGCACAGGCTAATGTTGGGTTATCGCTCACAGGCTAATGTTGGGTTATTGCGCACAGGCTGGCGTTGGGTTATCGCTCACAGGCTGGTGTTGGGTTATCGCTCACAGGCTGGTGTTGGGTTATTGTTCACAGGCTGGTATTGGGTTATTGCGCACAGGCTGGCGTTGGGTTATCGCTCACAGGCTGGTGTTGGGTTATTGCTCACAGGCGGGTGTTGGGTTATCGCTCACAGGCGGGTGTTGGGTTATCGCTCAAAGGCTGGTGTTGGGTTATTGTTCACAGGCTGGTGTTGGGTTATTGCGCACAGGCTGGCGTTGGGTTATTGCGCACAGGCTGGCGTTGGGTTATTGCGCACAGGCTGGCGTTGGGTTATTGTTCACAGGCTGGTGTTGGGTTATTGTTCACAGGCTGGTGTTGGGTTATTGCGCACAGGCTGGCGTTGGGTTATTGCGCACAGGCTGGTGTTGGGTTATTGCGCACAGGCTGGTGTTGGGTTATTGCGCACAGGCTGGTGTTGGGTTATTGCGCACAGGCTGGCGTTGGGTTATTGCGCACAGGCTGGCGTTGGGTTATTGCGCACAGGCTGGCGTTGGGTTATTGCGCACAGGCTGGCGTTGGGTTATTGTTCACAGGCTGGTGTTGGGTTATTGCTCACAGGCTGGTGTTGGGTTATTGTTCACAGGCTGGTGTTGGGTTATTGCGCACAGGCTGGCGTTGGGTTATTGCGCACAGGCTGGTGTTGGGTTATTGCGCACAGGCTGGTATTGGGTTATTGCGCACAGGCTGGTGTTGGGTTATTGCGCACAGGCTGGCGTTGGGTTATTGCGCACAGGCTGGCGTTGGGTTATTGCGCACAGGCTGGTGTTGGGTTATTGCGCACAGGCTGGCGTTGGGTTATTGCGCACAGGCTGGTGTTGGGTTATTGCGCACAGGCTGGCGTTGGGTTATTGCGCACAGGCTGGCGTTGGGTTATTGCGCACAGGCTGGCGTTGGGTTATTGTTCACAGGCTGGTGTTGGGTTATTGTTCACAGGCTGGTGTTGGGTTATTGCGCACAGGCTGGCGTTGGGTTATTGCGCACAGGCTGGCGTTGGGTTATTGTTCACAGGCTGGTGTTGGGTTATTGTTCACAGGCTGGTGTTGGGTTATTGTTCACAGGCTGGTGTTGGGTTATTGCGCACAGGCTGGCGTTGGGTTATTGCGCACAGGCTGGTGTTGGGTTATTGCGCACAGGCTGGTATTGGGTTATTGCGCACAGGCTGGTGTTGGGTTATTGCGCACAGGCTGGCGTTGGGTTATTGCGCACAGGCTGGCGTTGGGTTATTGCGCACAGGCTGGTGTTGGGTTATTGCGCACAGGCTGGCGTTGGGTTATTGCGCACAGGCTGGTGTTGGGTTATTGCGCACAGGCTGGCGTTGGGTTATTGCGCACAGGCTGGTGTTGGGTTATTGCGCACAGGCTGGCGTTGGGTTATTGCGCACAGGCTGGTGTTGGGTTATTGCGCACAGGCTGGCGTTGGGTTATTGCGCACAGGCTGGCGTTGGGTTATTGTTCACAGGCTGGTATTGGGTTATTGTTCACAGGCTGGTATTGGGTTATTGCGCACAGGCTGGTGTTGGGTTATTGCGCACAGGCTGGTGTTGGGTTATTGCGCACAGGCTGGCGTTGGGTTATTGCGCACAGGCTGGCGTTGGGTTATCGCTCACAGGCTGGCATTGGGTTATTGCGCACAGGCTGGTGTTGGGTTATTGCGCACAGGCTGGTGTTGGGTTATTGCGCACAGGCTGGTGTTGGGTTATTGCGCACAGGCTGGTGTTGGGTTATTGCGCACAGGCTGGTGTTGGGTTATTGCGCACAGGCTGGTGTTGGGTTATTGCGCACAGGCTGGTGTTGGGTTATTGCGCACAGGCTGGTGTTGGGTTATTGCGCACAGGCTGGCGTTGGGTTATTGCGCACAGGCTGGCGTTGGGTTATTGCGCACAGGCTGGCGTTGGGTTATTGTTCACAGGCTGGTATTGGGTTATTGTTCACAGGCTGGTATTGGGTTATTGTTCACAGGCTGGTATTGGGTTATTGCACACAGGCTGGCGTTGGGTTATCGCTCAAAGGCTGGTGTTGGGTTATCGCTCACAGGCTGGTGTTGGGTTATGAGCTCACAGGCTGGTGTTGGGTTATGAGCTCACAGGCTGGTGTTGGGTTATGAGCTCAGCTATGCGGTGTCTATGTTCGGGTGTAACTCGCGGTCCTGAGGGAACATTAAACTGCTGAACCCACAGAGCCGGATCAACTGCATTACGTAACCATCGCGAAAACCTGCCGCCTGTCTTTTTAACGGCTTGAATTTATCAACCGAGAGGAACGTCAGAGATAGAGCTTCCCTACCCCCACATCCCCTCTCAAACAAGCTTATTTACCCCCACATCCCCACCCAAACAAGCTGATATTTACCCCCACATCCCCACCCAAACAAGCTGATATTTGGGTGCAGCAGTACAAGCTGATATCAGGGTAGAGCAGTACTCACGTATTGAGGTGACGGCTTCTCCTTTTATCCGTCTGTCGGACAGTCTTCTTCTCTCAGTGTTCTCTTCCTCCTCTTCCTCTTTCTGCGTGGCAGGGTTCCGGTCTCGGGGTCTCAGATGTGGGGGTTTCTCTCGTCCGTAGGGTGAGTCGGGGAGACCTAATGCAGGTTGGGGCAGACCCCTCCCCCCCGCTCTAACGGCAGCGCTGTTGTGTACAGAACCCTCTCACGTCTGGGCTCTATTCCGCCTGAGACTCCGTTACTCCATCTGCTGGTCAGGAGTCCGCCCTCCCCCCAAACAAACAGCCACGCCCCACCCCCTCTCACCACCTGCACCCTAACTCACTGTGAATCTTATTATATCTCATGCCCTGTGCGTGTGTTTGTGCGTGTGCGTGTGTGTGTGTGCGAGTAACCCTCTCACCATTCTCTGCTTCGTCCCCACACTGCTACGGATGGACCTTCTGTGTCATTGTCTCTGTTCCCTGGCAACAACATCCTGTATCCCTGCACTGCTCTCCATCCCTCCCACTCTCTCTTTTTCCATCCCTCTCTCCTCTTCCCCTCCTCCTGCAGCCCCCCATTGTCTCTCTCTCTCTCTCTCTCACCCCTCCTCCTCTCCATCTGTGTGTGATTCTCTGGGCGGTGTCAGTCTCCTGGCCTGCTATTGGCTGACAGCTGTAAAGGCAGCCCCTCTCCTGGCCTGCTATTGGCTGGCAGCTGTAAAGGCAGCCCCTCTCCTGGCCTGCTATTGGCTGGCAGCTGTAAAGGCAGCCCCTCTCCTGGCCTGCTATTGGCTGGCAGCTGTAAAGGCAGTCCCTCTCCTGGCCTGGTATTGGCTGGCAGCTGTAAAGGCAGCCCCTTCTCCTGGTCTGCTATTGGCTGGCAGGTGTATACACTCCCAGATTCTATGAGTACGCCCTTCAAGAACCTGTATCATACAAACACACATAATTTTTATTACTGTGTCCGTCAGAACCTGGAGTTGAGTAGTACTGGTGTGGAGTGATCTGTGTTGAGTTTATGAATGCGTTTTTTACCAAACCCCCACCCCCTACCAGCTCGCAGAGAGAACCGGAAATAACAAACAGATTTATTTTCCCTATGTTCTGTTGTTAAGGATATGGGTTATTGCAGATTGATCTGAAAATGGTTTTAAAAGGGAGTCCATATCTGACCACATTCCTGTAGACTGGAGGTCAATGAACTTTTCAATTTGTGCTCCTGATGGTTCTGGTTGTAATTTCAATCAATACTGAATAACGGATAGTTGAAATGGCACCATCTTGTGGTCAAAATATGGTAGTACTATGTGATATGCAAGGATATGAGATGGCCTAAACTTCAAACACTAATGTAACTTCATGGGGAGGATTTAATCATCACCATTTTCACTGTGCATATTTATCAATATATGACGAAACAATAATCCAAGCCACAGCTTCTCATGTATTGTCCCACACAGATAACTTGCATTCTAAGATGTCTATAAGGGTGGGATTATAGTAGGGTTTAGGGGATCCTTGGGTGTATTTTGACAATTTAGATGGATTCCTCGTGTCTGAAACATTATTGGGAAATATTTTGGTGCAAATCAGATATCGAGAATTGTATTAAATCAATCTTATTTCTTTCTTATCCCTAAAGCACTTTTCAGGACGATATGTGATTGTCCACCTTTCTGTTTCTGATTCAGATGGAATTACATGGGTGGACGGTTAAGGCTGTCCATGTTACCCAGGATGCGTACTTCAGCTGATAGAGGTACTCTGTGGCTCAGGATCTGTGTGAGAGTAAGATATTAACAGAAGGGAAATGCCACAGAGCATGATGACAGTGTCCGGAGTGGAAGTTGTAGTTACTGCATATATCAATTCAATTACATTTTATTTGTATAGCGCTTTTAGAGAACTGTCACAAAGACACTGCACAGGGAAACAGAAGGAAAATAGAGCAACAAACCAGGCCTTAGCCCCCAACCAGCAAAACCAGGCCTTAACCACCAACCAGCAAAACCAGGCCTTAACCACCAACCAGCAAAACCAGGCCTTAGCCCCCAACCAGCAAAACCAGGCCTTAGCCCCCAACCAGCAAAACGAGGCCTTAGCCCCCAACCAGCAAAACCAGGCCTTAGCCCCCAACCAGCAAAACGAGGCCTTAGCCCCCAACCAGCAAAACCAGGCCTTAGCCCCCAACCAGCAAAACCAGGCCTTAGCCCCCAACCAGCAAAACCAGGCCTTAGCCCCCAACCAGCAAAACCAGGCCTTAGCCCCCAACCAGCAAAACCAGGCCTTAGCCCCCAACCAGCAAAACCAGGCCTTAGCCCCCAACCAGCAAAACCAGGCCTTAGCCCCCAACCAGCAAAACCAGGCCTTAGCCCCCAACCAGCAAAACCAGGCCTTAGCCCCCAACCAGCAAAACCAGGCCTTAGCCCCCAACCAGCAAAACCAGGCCTTAGCCCCCAACCAGCAAAACCAGGCCTTAGCCCCCAACCAGCAAAACCAGGCCTTAGCCCCCAACCAGCAAAACCAGGCCTTAGCCCCCAACCAGCAAAACCAGGCCTTAACCACCAACCAGCAAAACCAGGCCTTAACCACCAACCAGCAAAACCAGGCCTTAGCCCCCAACCAGCAAAACCAGGCCTTAACCACCAACCAGCAAAACCAGGCCTTAGCCCCCAACCAGCAAAACCAGGCCTTAACCACCAACCAGCAAAACTAGGTAAAAAACTCCCCGGTAATAGAGAAAAAACACTCAATGATGGCAAGAAAAAACTCCCCAGTGGGAAGAAATCTGGGTAGGAACCTGGCTAGAGAGGGGGTGTCCATCCTTCACTGGCTAGAGAGGGGGAGCCCCATCCTCCGCTGGCTGGCCCGGTTTAAACTAAAGGTGATGAACTGGATAGTAATAGACTGTAATAAGGGATCTAATACAACTATCAGAGTTGGCTAGTCCCATTTGGAGGAGTGGTCTTTCTGTGAAGTAAGTCCTGTGGAGTAGCTTGTATTGGGTTAGCTGTAGTGTTAGATTGGGAGTGAATGAAAAGGTGTTGGAGCAGATATTATTCCAGTGAAGTGGGAGGAGCCTTGCTTTAACACGGCAGCTCCCTATCACCATGGGAACATGGTTTCTTCCTGATAGACGACACTGGGCTGAGCACCATGAGGAGGTGAGTTTAGAGCTGCGCTCTTTTTACTGTTCTCCTCAGTATGGTAATTAAGAGCCGATTGGTTCAGAAGGAGTCATACAGGTATCAGGTATCCACCCCCCTCCCTGTACCCTGGCAACCCTTCTCTGAATATCCTGTTTTAAAACCCTCTGTGGGAACACACGCATACACCTCTCTCTCTGTCTCTGTCACCTACTATGGAACTTAACTTTATGTTGTAAGATTATGTATTATTTAGTGTCTGCTGTGGCACTTAAGGGTACAACACCAGTACATCTTTCAGGATTTGAACCTGTAACCTCCTGCTCACAATGAAAGTTCCACAGCCAGTGCCATACTACAAACAGTGCTATACTTAATTTCACAATAAGAGCGGGATATTTATTTCACACCACTGTGCAGACGGGATGTTAATTTCACAATAAGAGTGGAATGTTCGCGTCACAATTAGAGCGGGATGGTTATTTCACAATAAGAGCAGGATATTAATTTCACATCACTGTAAGAAAAGGATGTCAGTCCATATTGCAAGTGTTACAAAGATGTTAAAGCAAGCTTGAAAAACCCATGGATTAATATTAATGTTAACTTTGCTTGCTGGCACTTTCTCAGTGTAGCGCTGATTCCACAAACTGGTGGGCTGGATTTCTCCTGACCAAACATGCCGTTTGACACCTAAGCAGACATTTAATGAGTCCATGTTAATGGCATCCAAAGTGTCCAGAAACAGCCACAAATACATTAGTAAATATGAGTTATAAAAGGAATATGTTACAATACTTTTTATTTATTAATTTGATGTCAGTTCTGTACAAATCAGTACTTATCACCAGAAGCAAATCTATGATAATATTTAAGTACATAAAAATGAAGGACAGAAAGGGGAGAGTTAATTCTACCAGACAAAATCTGTCATGTTTATGTACGTGTGTCATATGCCTTCCCCACAAAGAGAAAGCAGATAGAAACCTGTTTATGAAATGGATCTATTTGTGAGATGAAGATCCAACAATCCAACCCTAACCCTCATTATTTCAAGTTTAGCAGCTTTATGAAGCTAGTTATCCAACCCTAACCCTCATTAAACACTGCAACAGTGTTTAATCTGACTGTTGTGAATGTCAATGGAAAGTTTATTAAGCAGTTATTTATTTTTTATGTGTCAGCTTGTGATGGCACACACACACGTGCGCACGTACACACACACACACACACGCACAAGTGCACTCGCACGTACACACACACACACACGCACAAGTGCACTTGCACGCACACACACACACGTACACACACGCACGCACAAGTGCACTTGCACGCACACACACACACACACGTGCGCACAAACGCACATACACGCACGCACAAGTGCACTTGCACGCACACACATACACACAAGTGCACTCGCACGCACACACACACACACACACACAAGTGCACTCGCACGCACACACGCCCATAATGCCATGTGACTTCCAGGTTCAGCAGTGTGGGTAGAGGGTGTGTCAGGGTAACCATGGGAGGGGGGAGGGGGGAGGGGGGAGGGGGGGGGGGGGGGGGGTAATCACATGACCACGCACTTTTCCTCTGCGGCCTGTTTGACCTCGTTCATGGTGGTCTGTGCTTTGGTCTTCATGGTGTCGAAGTCCATGTCCAGATCCATGTTCTGGAGTTTCCCCAGAAATGTGCTGTTCGCCTCTTCCTCCTCCTCGTCTTCCTCTACCATCTTAGCCAGCTCCTCCGGCAGGTCAACGTCCCCACCTGCCATTTGGATCGTGGCATCATCCTGTGCACTCTAGGAGAGAGGGAGAGAGTGAGAGAGAGATAGAGACAGGGAGGGAGGGAGAGAGGGGGGGTGGAGAGAGAGGAGGGAGAGAGGGAGGGAGAGAGGGAGAGAAGGGAGAGGGAGAGAGAGGGAGAGAGGAGGGGGGAGAGGTAGGGAAAGAGAAAGAGGGAGAGAGAGTAGGGAGAGAGGAAATGAGGGAGAGGGAGAGAGGAAATCAGGGAGAGGGAGAGAGAGAGAAAGAGGGAGAGAGAGAGGAGGGAGAGAGGGAGAGAGAGAGGAGGGAAAGAGGGAGAGAGAGGAGGGAAAGAGGGAGAGAGAGGAGGGAGAGGGAGAGAGAGAAGAGAGAGGAGAGAGAGGGAGAGAGAGAGGGAGCCTCAGGACAGCGATGCATTATTTCACACAATTAGACCAAACCAAATTATGATGAAAGAAAAAGAAAACTATATCACTTATTGGAACAAAACCACAAAAAATCAACTCAAGCTTGAATGCTATTTGGCCCTAAAAAGACAGTACATCTTGGCAGAATATTTGACCATGGTGACTGATAACAAATAGAGAAAAGCATTGACAATGTACAGACTCAGTGAGCACAGCCTGGCCATAGAAACCGGCCGTCACAGGCAGACCTGGCTGCCCAGAGAGGACAGGCTGTGCTCCCACTGCGATCAGGGGGCAGTGGAGACAGAGCTGCAGACCTGGCTGCCCACAGAGGACAGGCTGTGCTCCCACTGCGATCAGGGGGCAGTGGAGACAGAGCTGCAGACCTGGCTGCCCACAGAGGACAGGCTGTGCTCCCACTGCGATCAGGGGGCAGTGGAGACAGAGCTGCAGACCTGGCTGCTCAGAGAGGACAGGCTGTGCTCCCACTGCGATCAGGGGGCAGTGGAGACAGAGCTGCAGACCTGGCTGCCCACAGAGGACAGGCTGTGCTCCCGCTGCGATCAGGGGGCAGTGGAGACAGAGCTGCATTTCCTAATGGAATGCACAAAATACCAGGAAATTACAACACATTTATTTTCAAAAATTGGAACAATGTTATCCAAATTACCAACTTATAATAATCTTGAAAAGCTCCCCTACATACTCGGGGAGAAAACCGAATGTGTGGAATCGGCTGCAACTTATGTGGCCTCCTGTCACAAAATGAGGGACAAACAGTGAGGCACCATCTTCTTTATCTGAAGTGTTAATGGCTATTTTATTGTTACTGTCCTTATTAGTGTTTGTCGTTCAACAATTCATGTAGATTGTCTGTAGATTTGGTTATTTATTATTTATGTATTTATTATTCCAGTGTATTAGTACTATGTTATGTGTCATTGTTAATTGTTTTATTGTTAATTGCTTTGGCAATATTGTTCATATACAATCATGCCAATAAAGCATTATTGAATTGAATTGAATTGAGGGAGAAGAGAGAGAGAGAGAGAGAGAGAGAGGAAAGAGAGGAGGGAGAGAGGAGGGAGAGAGAAAAAGAGAGAGGGAGAGAGGGAGAGGAGGGAGAGAGAGGGAGAGAGAGAGGAAAGAGAGGAGGGAGAGAGAAAAAGAGAGAGGGAGAGAGAGAGAAAGAGAGAGAGAGTAAGTGGGCGGAGCCTCACCTCTGGGAGGCGGTACTTATCCCTGAGCGCCACCCTCAGGTTTGCCCTCTCTGCCTTCCGCATGGCGAACTCTTTATCCCGCTGGATCCTATAACACACACACACACACACACACTGCATCATTCTGCCTTCCGCATGGCGAACTCTTTATCCCGCTGGATCCTATAACACACACACACTGAATCATTCTGCCTTCTGCATGGCGAACTCTTTATCCCGCTGGATCCTATAACACACACACACACACACACACACACTGCATCATTCTGCCTTCTGCATGGCGAACTCTTTATCCCGCTGGATCCTATAACACACACACACACACACACACACACACACACTGCATCATTCTGCCTTCTGCATGGCGAACTCTTTATCCCGCTGGATCCTATAACACACACACACACACACACACACCTGATTGGCCAGGTAGGAGGCACAACCTTTGACCTGGCCTCTGCTGCTCCTGTTGCCCCAGTCAGCTGTTAACACCACAGAGCGGTTACGTAAACAGAGAAGGGTCTAAATACCACAACCAGTGCAGCTTTAGCTTCCATGGCAACAGGTGCTCATGGGTAATCACATTACGGGTGTAGCGGTCTTAATTAGCAACTCCAGTCTATCCTTATGAATCTAATGAACGAATTACTGTCCCCTTAAAACCCTCTCTTTTTAAAAATCCTTGGCTCCTACACTCTCTCTCAAAATCAAATTGCTTTATTGGCACGACAAAATTAGCATTTTTATTGCCAAAGCATGGTAAGACACATAGAACATCAGATAACAAAGCAAAATAACAGACACACACACACACACACACACACACACACACACACACACAGATATGATGTTATCAACTTGCATGTTAACCACAGACATTGTGTCTTAGCCAAATCTGATTAGTTGAATAGTGGTAACAGCACACACACACACACACACACACACACACATATACCTAAACACACATGGTTCTACCCCCCCCCCCCCCCCCCCCCACCCCACCCCATATGCTCAGAGGGGACACTGCTGTTGCCTCCCTAAGAAAGATCCCCAATAAGTTCAGTAAAATACCCCTCTGGACCTCCACGCAGCCTGACCAACAGCAAATCAACACACAGAGCAGTGTAGTATAGTGTTAAGGTTCTGGGCTGGCAACCCGGAGGCTGCAGGTTTATTACCCAGCTGTGGCACTGCCATTGCTGACTGTACACAGTAAAGTTGCTCTGTGTAAGCTCTGCTGAGCTGTGTAAGTCGCTCTGATAAGGGCTGTGCAAACTGCCTGAATGCATAAACATAAGTAACTCTAAAATGGGGGATTTTATGTGCAAACAGAAGGAAACTCCTCTAAAAGGGGGGGATTTATGTACAAACAGAAGGAAACTCCTCTCTAAAGGGGGGTTTTTGTTTACTCACTTCTCCTCCACCAGCTGTCTCTGGTACTCCTCAAACTCCTCGCGGGACATGCCCTTGGACTCCGGCGTCTCCTTCCCATCTGCGTCTGTCTTCGCCTCCTCCTCGCCTCCTCCGCCCGTCATGTTCTTCAGCTTGTCTCCCAACATGTGCTTCAGGAGAAATGCCATGGCAACCCAAAAAACGGGGTACAGCCCTTACGGCAACAGGGAAGGGGACTGGAGAGGGTGGGGGGTGGGGGGTGAGGGGACCCCGCAGGAAACGGACGGAAGAAAGTCTGGGGTCGTGGGTGGGGTGGGTACAGGAGGAGAATGGGGGTATAGCCCAAAAACAGGGGGCTGAATTAGAGAGAAGGAGGGAGGGAGATAGACAGCAGAGAGAGGGACGGAGAGAGAGAGGAGTGCTCTGGTGAAGCCGGTGGGCTCAAGGTGAGTGTATCTGGGTGTCAGTGTATTTTGCAGTTAAACAGCTCAAGAGGCTTAAGTCATTAGAAACAGGCTGCATGCAGAGGGAAGCTAGCCTCACCTTGACCCAAGGTCCCAGTACCATTGAGGAAATAGAACAGTACAAAATTTAAAAAGTAACAGGAAAACACGCTTCTGTAAAAATAAAAACTTTAATATTTCAGTTTGCCAGGAGGGCTAGGATTTGGGGTTAAAGGGAGGGGTTAGGGTTAGATATAAATATGTCAGGTAGCTAATTATGCCCTCTCTGGCGTTATTAGGATCCAGTAATTATTGTAATGTTGATTCATTGACAGGGCATCTGTCTGTCTGAAATTCACTGGGCTGTGCCTAAGGCAACGCCTCCAGCTTTGTACAGAGGCTACAGAACTCTGGCGTCGGATATACTGTGATGTCACAAATATGTCCCTATGTGGTGCCTCCTTCCTCTATTACCTGTGTACAGACGTTCCGGAACTGTGACGTCACAATTGAGTCCTTTGGCAACACCCAGAGCCATAGAAATTTCACCCATCCACAGAGGCTCCAGAACACTGGCTTTGGCTTTACTGTGATGTCATAAAGGTGTCCCTCTGCCAGTTGTAGTGTTTGGACTCCTGCAAAATAATTGTGTTTCCAAGTAGGACACTGTGAGGCTCAGAGCTCACAGGGGTGTGTCTGACAGCTCCCCCCCTCTCTTAATCCTCCTCCTCATCCTCCCTTACCTGCTTTCAGGAGAGTAATGACATGCTGGGCTCAGTAAGATCACACACTTCTTTTGAAGGGAATTTTACAATACTGCAGCTGGTTTAAATCTTACTCTTATGGTCCTAAAGCATTTTAGAGAGAGAAATTGGCACATTTCGCAGGCAGGTTTTTTTTACCTGTTGCAAACGTAGCCCTGGTTGTGAAACAAAGACACCAGGTCCTCGTAGCATCGGCCTGGCTGTGTTAACGCAGAGCCTGCTGACCCCAGCAGTTAGCGCATGAGAGTGACAGTGAGACTCTGGGACTGTTGCCTCCATGGAAACATGCTGTACAAGCTCTAATCGCTGTTGACCCTCTGCCTGTATTAGCTGCTGTGGGGTTTTGGGTGCGGCAGTTTGAGGTGAGGGAGTCGTGCGCCCATAACCATGGCAACGGGTTCTGAGAATACAACACACACACCTGTACACCACCTGCATATGACACACACGCCTGTACACCACCTGCATACGACACACACACCTGTACACCACCTGCATATGACACACACACCTGTACACCATCTGCATATGACACACACACCTGTACACCACCTGCATATGACACACACACCTGTACACCACCTGCATATGACACACACACCTGTACACCACCTGCATACGACATACACACCTGTACACCACCTGCATACGACACACACACCTGTACACCACCTGCATACGACACACACACCTGTACACCACCTGCATATGACACACACACCTGTACACCACCTGCATATGACACACACACCTGTACACCACCTGCATGACACACACCTGCACACCAACAGCATCAGACACACACACCTGAACACCACCTGCATACGACACACACACCTGTACACCACCTGCATATGACACACACACCTGTACACCACCTGCATACGACACACACACCTGTACACCACCTGCATACGACACACACACCTGTACACCACCTGCATATGACACACACACCTGTACACCACCTGCATACAACACACACACCTGTACACCACCTGCATATGACACACACACCTGTACACCACCTGCATACGACACACACACCTGTAGACCACCTGCATGACACACACACACACCTGTACACCACCTGCATATGACACACACACACACCTGTACACCACCTGCATACAACACACACACCGGTACACCATCGCCATAGAGACTGCATACGGCACACACCTGTATGCCATCGCCCTCTTCTGGTAAAAGCTTAGTATTGCAGCAGTGATGGGTTGGGGAGGGGGGTGCAGTCTCTGTGCTCGTGTCCCTAGTGAGGGCGCATATTTCAGTCTACTTTATCAAAAAGCTTTTGAGTGGGCGACTTTTTCTCACAAATGGGGGCACTTAAAATATCAGGATGAGCACCTTATTTCCGAGGTTTTGTTGAGGGAATTCAGGAGCACACTCATCCGTGCATATCTATGGTACAAGATAAGTTCATATTACAAAATACTCTTTTTTATTTTTGTTAATTCTATCTTCATTCATAATCTACACTTTGTAACAATCGTCATATGTTACCTGATTGATATACTCAATAAAAATATAAAAATAAATATTACGAACTACTTCCAAAAATAGTTTTGCAGGATTTCTTTCGCACACTGCTTGCTAATTGAGGGGACAGGGCACATAGTAGACAGGGAACAGGGCACATAGTAGACAGGGGTCTGAGTGGACAGGGGACAGGGGTCTGAGTGGACAGGGGACAGGGGACAGGGGTCTGAGTGGACAGGGGACAGGGGACAGGGGTCTGAGTGGACAGGAGACAGGGGGCAGGGGACAGGGGTCTGAGTGGACAGGAAACAGGGATCTGAGTGGACAGGGGACAGGGGTCTGAGTGGACAGGGGACAGGCGTCTGAGTGTACAGGGGACAGAGGACAGGGGCCTGAGTGGACAGGGGACAGGGGTCTGAGTGGACAGGGGACAGGCGTCTGAGTGTACAGGGGACAGAGGACAGGGGCCTGAGTGGACAGGGGACAGGGGTCTGAGTGTACAGGGGACAGAGGACAGGGGCCTGAGTGGACAGGGGACAGGGGTCTGAGTGGACAGGGGACAGGGGACAGGGGCCTGAGTGGACAGGGGACAGGGGTCTGAGTGGACAGGGGACAGGGGTCTGAGTGGACAGGGGACAGGGGTCTGAGTGGACAGTGGACAGGGGTCTGAGTGGACAGGGGACAGGGGTCTGAGTGGACAGGGGACAGGGGACAGGCGTCTGAGTGTACAGGGGACAGGGGACAGGGGCCTGAGTGGACAGGGGACAGGGGTCTGAGTGGACAGGGAACAGGGGTCTGAGTGGACAGGGAACAGGGGTCTGAGTGGACAGGGGACAGGGAACAGGGGCCTGAGTGGACAGGGGACAGGGGTCTGAGTGGACAGGGAACAGGGGTCTGAGTAGACAGGGGACAGGGAACAGGCGTCTGAGTGTACAGGGGACAGGGGACAGGGGCCTGAGTGGACAGGGGACAGGGGTCTGAGTGGACAGGGGACAGGGGACAGGCGTCTGAGTGTACAGGGGACAGGGGACAGGGGCCTGAGTGGACAGGGGACAGGGGTCTGAGTGGACAGGGAACAGGGGTCTGAGTGGACAGGGAACAGGCGTCTGAGTGTACACGGGACAGGGGACAGGGGCCTGAGTGGACAGGGGACAGGGGTCTGAGTGGACAGGGGACAGGGGACAGGCGTCTGAGTGTACAGGGGACAGGGGACAGGGGCCTGAGTGGACAGGGAACAGGGGTCTGAGTGGACAGGGGACAGGGGTCTGAGTGGACAGGGGACAGGGGTCTGAGTGGACAGGGAACAGGGGTCTGAGTGGACAGGAGGCAGGGGTCTGAGTGGACAGGGGACAGGGGTCTGAGTGGACAGGAGGCAGGGAACAGGGGTCGTTTTCGGACACAGCCACAGTAAACACTTTTTCTCCGCTTTCCAGATATTCAAACTTAAAGTACTCTGGGAAATATCACCCCGTAAGGGCTTCTCTTTTATAGGTGTCACCTTGGGACGTGCAAACCTGTGATCCGGCATAATGCCCCTGTATGTTTGGTCATATTCCATAATACCCCTGTACGTTTGGTCATATGCCATAATGCCCCTCTATATTTGGTCATATCCCATAATTCCCCTGTAGATTTGGTCATAATTCGTTAATGCCCCTCTATATTTGGTCATATCCCATAATGTCTCTGTATGTTTGGTTATTTGCAGTAATGCAAGTGTTCTGTCCCCATCCTGTTTTGTGTGGCCCTTTAATTGGGTCATAGCGACGGTACGCTGTGCATATCCTGGGGTAAATATGCAGTGTGGGTGACAGTATGCTGTGCATATCCTGGGGTAAATATGCAGTGTGGGTGACAGTATGCTGTGCATATCCTGGGGTAAATATGCAGTGTGGGTCATAGTGACGGTACGCTGTGCATATCCTGGGGTAAATATGCAGTGTGGGTCATAGTGACGGTACGCTGTGCATATCCTGGGGCAAATATGCAGTGTGGGTCATAGTGACGGTACAGTGTGCATATCCTGGGGTAAATATGCAGTGTGGGTCATAGTGACGGTACAGTGTGCATATCCTGGGGTAAATATGCAGTGTGGGTCATAGCGACGGTACGCTGGGCATATCCTGGGGTAAATATGCAGTGTGGGTCATAGCGACGGTACGGTGTGCATATCCTGGGGTAAATATGCAGTGTGGGTCATAGCGACGGTACGCTGTGCATATCCTGGGGTAAATATGCAGTGTGGGTCATAGTGACGGTACGCTGTGCATATCCTGGGGTAAATATGCAGTGTGGGTCATTGTGACGGTACGCTGGGCATATCCTGGGGTAAATATGCAGTGTGGGTCATAGCGACGGTACAGTGTGCATATCCTGGGGTAAATATGCAGTGTGGGTCATAGTGACGGTACGCTGTGCATATCCTGGGGTAAATATGCAGTGTGGGTCATAGTGAGGGTACGCTGTGCATATCCTGGGGTAAATATGCAGTGTGGGTGACGGTACGCTGTGCATATCCTGGGGTAAATATGCAGTGTGGGTCATAGTGAGGGTACGTGTGCATATCCTGGGGTAAATATGCAGTGTGGGTCATAGTGAGGGTACGTGTGCATATCCTGGGGTAAATATGCAGTGTGGGTCATAGTGAGGGTACGTGTGCATATCCTGGGGTAAATATGCAGTGTGGGTCATAGTGAGGGTACGTGTGCATATCCTGGGGTAAATATGCAGTGTGGGTCATAGTGACGGTACGCTGTGCATATCCTGGGGTAAATATGCAGTGTGGGTCATAGTGAGGGTACGTGTGCATATCCTGGGGTAAATATGCAGTGTGGGTCATAGCGACGGTACGCTGTGCATATCCTGGGGTAAATATGCAGTGTGGGTCATAGTGACGGTACGCTGTGCATATCCTGGGGTAAATATGCAGTGTGGGTCATAGTGAGGGTACGCTGTGCATATCCTGGGGTAAATATGCAGTGTGGGTCATAGTGAGCGTACGTGTGCATATCCTGGGGTAAATATGCAGTGTGGGTCATAGTGAGGGTACGTGTGCATATCCTGGGGTAAATATGCAGTGTGGGTCATAGTGACGGTACAGTGTGCATATCCTGGGGTAAATATGCAGTGCGGGTCATAGTGATGGTACGTGTGTATATCCTGGGGTAAATATGCAGTGTGGGTCATAGTGAGGGTACGTGTGCATATCCTGGGGTAAATATGCAGTGTGGGTCATAGTGAGCGTACGTGTGCATATCCTGGGGTAAATATGCAGTGTGGGTCATAGTGACGGTACGCTGTGCATATCCTGGGGTAAATATGCAGTGTGGGTCATAGTGACGGTACGTGTGCATATCCTGGGGTAAATATGCAGTGTGGGTCATAGTGAGGGTACGTGTGCATATCCTGGGGTAAATATGCAGTGTGGGTCATAGTGAGCGTACGTGTGCATATCCTGGGGTAAATATGCAGTGTGGGTCATAGTGACGGTACGTGTGCATATCCTGGGGTAAATATGCAGTGTGGGTCATAGTGAGGGTACGTGTGCATATCCTGGGGTAAATATGCAGTGTGGGTCATAGTGAGGGTACGTGTGCATATCCTGGGGCAAATATGCAGTGTGGGTCATAGCGACGGTACGCTGTGCATATCCTGGGGTAAATATGCAGTGTGGGTCATAGTGAGGGTACGCTGTGCATATCCTGGGGTAAATATGCAGTGTGGGTCATAGTGAGCGTACGTTTGCATATCCTGGGGTAAATATGCAGTGTGGGTCATAGTGAGGGTACGTGTGCATATCCTGGGGTAAATATGCAGTGTGGGTCATAGTGAGGGTACGTGTGCATATCCTGGGGTAAATATGCAGTGTGGGTCATAGTGAGGGTACGTGTGCATATCCTGGGGTAAATATGCAGTGTGGGTCATAGTGACGGTACGCTGTGCATATCCTGGGGCAAATATGCAGTGTGGGTCATAGTGAGGGTACGTGTGCATATCCTGGGGCAAATATGCAGTGTGGGTCATAGTGACAGTACGCTGGGCATATCCTGGGGTAAATATGGGCTCACATTGGGCAGCACTATTTCAGCTCTGTGGTACAGAGTGATCTAGAATGAGGGAGAGTCAGTCTGAGGTCCTGATACTATAAAAAGACTGACTCTTCTTCATTCCAGATCACTCTGTACCACAGAGCTGAAATAGTCTGTACTGCCCAATGTGAGCCCATATTTACCCCAGGATATGCACAGTGTACTGTCACTATGACCCACACTGCATATTACTGATAAAATTATTTGTATTCACACACACAGCTGAACAACGTTATAATGCATTATGTCAGCTACAATACCTTTATCCTCGTGTCTGATGACTAGTGTCGGATTTCTGTGTGTGATGGTGCAATATAGGTGTATTTCAGACTATATTTAACTTTCAACCAGTCGCTACATGCTATAGCTCAAAGTCTCTCCCATACCAGAGAGTTGAGTAACATACGGAGACCCAGCTTTCCTGCACAACAATTATACTAAATCGCCTCTAAATAATATTCAAATAAAGGGACTCGCCCGGTGCTAATGTTTCAGATGTTTTGCATTGAGACTATTATCTCGCAGTACCATTCCAACCACCCAACGCGTCATTTGTGGTTTTCTTTCATTGGTCGAGGGCTGGACCAATGAATGGCATCCATCTGGTTCGGCGATATAAGTGAAATTCCACTCATCGTTTTCAGCAGAATTAAAAGTACCGGTCAGGCAGCCCAGTCATGAAAGTTGCAGTCGTGCTATTTTCGGTGTTTGTTGCAGCATTCAACGTCGATGCTACGGTTTACTTCAAAGAACAATTTTTGGATGGAGGTAAAGTTTTGTAGCGACTGTCAATATCGCTTGTGTTTCATTCAGTTCCATTGAATAGTTGGGTGGCGAGCTGCTTTGCCAAAAACGGAATATTACCTTTTATGTTGGAACTCGAGAGTTTTGGTAATAGGCTTGATGTTTCTGTTTAAAATACATATGGCAAGAATATTGGATGTAACTGAGTTTTTTTTTTCGTGTTTATTGGTGCAGCTTTTAGCAGAATGTGCGGGCAAGTTCAGCAGCCGAACCTCTGTTGAACCATTCGTTTGGCAAGCTTCGTTTGGGACGCTATAACGTTACGCCCCGAACCCACCAGACGCGCAAGCGCACAGACGCTTATTGCGCGTGCAGATTTGAGCAGATTCGTGCGCAGCCCGTGAAAATTATCTTGCGCGTTCTCCGCGGCTGCTACACCAGAATTGAGAGCGTAGCCTATATATTTGTTTGTTGTCTTGAGAGTATGGGTAAATAGTTGTATTTTATATAATTATAGCCTAGCCTACAGTTGTTCATCAGATAATTATGATCTGAATCAGAAACACTAAATGTATCAGCTGGCGAAGTCAACTAGTATTGTCAACTACAAGTGAATTCAGTCGTCATCTCCAGCATCTGTTTAGCAAACTCTACAATGTATACTGAAACCCTATTGTGTGTTACAGCGGGGGGTACATTGATGCTAGGACCGAAGGGCTGTGGCGTGCCCAATCAGTGCCTGCATGGATAGTTGTCTATTTATTGCCTGAATTCCAAAAGTGCCATTTTTGAATGCGTAAGCGCGCAAAAATAGACTCCAATCCTATTTTAGAGCCATCGTGCGCAAGGCTCTCGCGTCTGCGCTCATACTTGCGCGACTGGTGTAGCTGGTACCAATAACCACGACTTTCTTTCCAGACGCGTGTTGCGTCCATAGTAAATTTTACGCACGTAGTGAAATTTACGCGCTCAGTATAGCCCTGGCGTTATTGCTTTTTCGGAGAGCATTCCGTGAACGACAGAGACGCGCTATACAAACAAACAGTGTACATTCCGGATTTGTGAGCTTCACTTAACATGATGCAGATATTGTGCATATACAATGTATTTCTATGAGATAACGCCCCGAACCCACCAGACGCTCAAGTGCAAGCGCACGCACACGCGCACTGGTGCGCTTCACTTCCGCTCCCATGTTAACGAATTGCCGTGGTCCTCGCCGCGCGCGCACGGCTGGCGGGCGGACGGCTCGCGGACGTGGAGCGGATTTTTCCGCTCGGGGCGGAATTTTCTGGGCGTTCGCATGCGCAATCTCATAGAAATACATTGTATATGCACAATATCTGCATCATATGACCACATATTAATGTTTTTCAACCTACTAATAGTTTTACTATTGTTATTCATTATTGTAATACATATATTTTAATATAGGCTCTAATAAAAAAGGGAACAGAGACAATGACCATTGTGGGATGAATGAAGTTATATCAAGTCATACATTTTACATATAACCAGTTATTACCGTTTTTATAATGCTTTTTCTTTATTATAGGATACATATTTGTTCAATTAATTAAGACTATGCTTACTTCCCGAAAGGGAAATAAACGTTATTCTATTCTATATTCTATTCTGTTTTTATTGTACTGATATCACTGTATCGATTTAAGGTACTGCAGAATAGCTGCTAATTCTGATATAATTAAATGTTTAGAACGTGTTGATTACTGTCCCAAATAAATAAAAGCGAACTTTATAAAGGAGGCATTGTCTTGTTTGCTACATTTAGCTTTACATTGCTAAATTTAGCTTTTAAGCAGTAAGACATATGTAATAGCAGTATTTACTTAACCATTATTTAGCGAAGCTCACAAATCCGGAATGTAGATTGTTTGTTTGTACATCGCGTCTCTGTCGTTCACGGAATGCGCTCCGATAAAGCAAAAAGCGTCTGTGCTCTTGCGCGTCTGGTGGGGAACGTTCTGCTCAAATCTGCACGCGCAATAAGCGTCTGTGCGCTTGCGCGTCTGGTGGGGATGGGGCGTCAACGAATTACCGCGGTTCTCACCGGCCGCACGCGCACGGACGGCTCGCGGACGTGGAGCGGATTTTTCCGCGCTGGGCGGAATTCTCTGGGTGTCCCCATGCGCAATCTCATAGAAATACATTGTATATGCACAATATCTGCATCATATCACCACATATTAATGTTTTTCAACCTACTAATAGTTTTACTATTGTTATTAATTATTTGTATACACATTATATTTGAATATAGGCCCTAATAAAAAAGGGAACAGACACCATTGTGGGATGAATGAAGTTAAATCAAGTCATACATTTTGCATATAACCAGTTATTCCCGTTTTTACAATGCTTTTTCGATATTATACTATACATATTTGTTCAATTAATTAAGACTATGCTTACTTCTGTTTTTATTGTACCGATATCACTGTATCGATTTAAGGTACTACAGAATAGCTGCTAATTCTGCTATAATTAAATGTTTAGAACATGTTGATTACTGTCCCAAATAAATAAAAGTGAACTTTATAAAGGAGGCATTGTCTTGTTTGCTACATTTAGCTTTACATTGCTCAATTTAGCTTTTAAGCAGTAAGACATATGTAATAGCAGTATTTACTTAACCATTATTTAGCGATGCTCACAAATCCAGAATATAGATTGTTTGTTTGTATAGCGCGTCTCTGTCGTTCACGGAATGCGCTCCGAAAAAGCAATAAGGGTCTGTGCTCTTGTGCGTCTGGTGGGTTCGGGACGTTAGGCAATAGCGACAGCTCCAAACAGAAACGCATTTCTCAGTGTGACTTATGTTTCTGGGTTATGTTTCTGTAGTACAAATGTAGCTCGCCAATATTCCCAAAACTTTTATCTAAACATTTCAAAAGATCACCTGCACCCTCTCGTAGGCTCACCTGCACCCTCTCGTAGGCTAGTTCAGAGAGTCTGTGCTGCGGCTGGTCTCAGGATGAAAACCAAATCCAATTTTGTTCGAGAGACACAGAGGTGCACGCTCTTTAGCGGGGTGTCCCGTATCGTTCACCATGATGTTTTGACATTTTTAATCGATATTCACAAAACATAATTATGGTAATGCTAGATTTACGGGTCAGTTCCGCTGGAGTTTCTGCCTCTTGACTACTGAAACTGTGGTACCAGTGATGGTGAATTTCCAGAAGTATCTTGTGATTGGAATGTTTCTCTTGTTAGACGCTTGGAAGAGCCGTTGGTTGGAATCTCAACACAAATCGGACTATGGACTATGGAAGCTGACCGCCGGGAACTTCTATGGAGATGCTGAGAAAGACAAAGGTAAGATTCAGGTGGGTGAGGGGGTGGTCAGGGGTCCTGTGTGGGCGCAGTTCTCTTATGAGATGGCGATTGTTTGATAATGTCTGGTTCTGTTCTGAGATGGCGATTGTTTAATAATGCCTGGTTCTGTTCTGAGATGGCGATTGTTTGATAATGCCTGGTTCTGTTCTGAGATGGCGATTGTTTGATAATGCCTGGTTCTGTTCTGAGATGGCGATTGTTTGATAATGCCTGATTCTGTTCTGAGATGGCGATTGTTTGATAATGCCTGGTTCTGTTCTGAGATGGCGGCAGTGTAGTATAATGGTTAAGAAACTGGACTTTTAACCGAAAGGTTGCAGGTTCGATTCCCAGGTAAGACATCGCCGTTGTACCCTTGAGCAAGGTACTTAACCTGAATGGCTTCAGTATATATCCAGCTGTATGAATGGATAAATGTAATAAGACATTGTGTAAGTCGCTCTGGATAAGAGCGTCTGCTAAATGCCTGTAATGTAATGTAATGGTGATTGTTTGATAATGCCTGGTTCTGTTCTTAGATGGTGATTGTTTGATAACGCTTAGTTCTCTTCTGAGATGGTGATTGTTTGATAATGCCTGGTTCTGTTCTGAGATGGTGATTGTTTGATAATGTCTGTTTGTGTCCCTCAGGCCTGCAGACCAGCCAGGATGCGCATTTCTACGCCCTCTCGGCTCGCTTCGAGCCCTTCAGCAACGAGGGAAAGACGCTGGTGGTCCAGTTCACTGTGAAACACGAGCAGAAGATTGACTGTGGTGGCGGCTACGTGAAGGTGTTCCCCGCCGACCAGGACCAGGCTCAGATGTACGGGGACTCCCAGTATTACATCATGTTCGGTCAGTCTGAGCCTGCAGTGGGTTGCCATAGTGCGCTTTGACCTCTGACCCCTCCTGTTCACTATCCCTGTTCTGCCTGCCAGTCCCCATGCTGTAAATATCAGTGGATCTGCTCTTATAGTTCTCCCTTTGTATTCTTTAGGTTAGCGTGCTAGGTTATTGTGCTAGATCAGCATGCTTAGGTTATTGTGCTAGATTAGCATGCTTAGGTTATTGTGCTAGATTAGCATGCTTAGGTTATTGTGCTAGTTTAGTATGCTAGGTTATTGTGCTAGTTTAGTATGCTAGGTTATTGTGCTAGATTAGCATGCTTAGGTTATTGTGCTAGATTAGCATGCTTAGGTTATTGTGCTAGATTAGCATGCTTAGGTTATTGTGCTAGGTTATTGTGCTAGTTTAGTATGCTAGGTTATTGTGCTAGTTTAGTATGCTAGGTTATTGTGCTAGATTAGCATGCTTAGGTTATTGTGCTAGATTAGCATGCTTAGGTTATTGTGCTAGATCAGCATGCTTAGGTTATTGTGCTAGATTAGCATGCTTAGGTTATTGTGCTAGGTTATTGTGCTAGTTTAGTATGCTAGGTTATTGTGCTAGATCAGCATGCTTGGGTTATTGTGCTAGATTAGCATGCTTAGGTTATTGTGCTAGATTAGCATGCTAGGTTATTGTGCTAGTTTAGTATGCTAGGTTATTGTGATAGATTATCATGGTTAGGTTATTGTGCTAGGTTATTGTGCTAGTTTAGCATGCTAAATTAGCATTCTACATCATTGTGCTAGATCAGTATGCTTGTTATTGTGCTAGGATAACATGCTAGGTTATTGTGCTAGATCAGCATGCTTAGGTTATTGTGCTAGATAAGCATGCTCAGGATGAATCTGTGTGGTGCCTGAACTCCATGTAGAAAAATCTGTACAGCTCTTGTTAAAAATGTACAGCTCTTGTTAAAAATGTTTAAGTTATCAGGGCTTGATTTTTTTTGTTTGGTTTTTCCCCTGCAGGCCCTGATATCTGTAGCTACAGCACTAAGAAGGTTCATGTGATCTTCAACTACAAAGGAAAAAACTACCCTATCAAGAAGGACATTAAGTGCTTCCCTCGGGACGATGTGCTGGCCCATCTCTACACCCTGGTCCTGCGGCCCAACCAGACCTACGAGGTGAGGATCGACGGCGAGACGGTGGAGTCGGGGAGCCTGGAGGAGGACTGGGACTTCCTGCCACCGAAAAGGATCCTGGACCCCGAAGCGAAGAAGCCAGAGAACTGGGACGACCGACCCAAGATAGACGACCCTGAGGACACCAAACCAGAGGTGCGCTCCGAGCTCCCGCTCCTGTGGATGGGTTCAGATGACCAGAATTTTGTGTGGCTTTTATTATGCTGGGAAAGACTGGGTCTGGGGTAGAAGCACCCTGTGCTTTATAAGAGTTCGGCTCCCCGTGAGACTAAAGCACCTTACGCAAGATGTGCAAATGAGTGTTTCAGGCAGTTCAGAAAGTGGGTTTCAGGTTTTTTTGTTTTTTTCCTCTCCCAATTTGGTAGTCAATTGAACCCCATTCTTATAAAATTTCCCCCGTGTAGCAATGCCAATTGTCGCTCCCTCGAGGCACCGGCCATGCTCGGATCTGGCAGGACTGGGGATCGAACCCCCGATCCTCAGGGCGCAACCACACAGACAAAGTCTGAGCCATAGACTGGTTTAGATTCCAGTTTTTTTTTTTTTGCCTTGTTTTCTGAGCGAGCGTGGTGCGGTGGTTTTGTGGTCTTGCTTCTTTGTCTGAGATCAGTGGAGTTTGGTTTCCTGACTATAAACACTGATTTAAACCTCAGCTCTGACTAAACCCTGAACATGCAGTCTGTGAGTGCTGTAGGCTAGGCTGTGCGGCGTGGCTAAGCTAAGTGTGTTCAGTGTGTGTGAGTGCCCTCGGCTAGGCCGTGCGCCGTGGCTAAGCTAAGTGTATTCAGTGTGTGTGAGTGCCCTAGGCTAGGCCGTGCGCCGTGGCTAAGCTAAGTGTGTTCAGTGTGTGTGAGTGCCCTCGGCTAGGCCGTGCGCCGTGGCTAAGCTAAGTGTATTCAGTGTGTGTGAGTGCCCTAGACTAGGCCGTGCGCCGTGGCTAAGCGAAGTGTGTTCAGTGTGTGTGAGTGCCCTCGGCTAGGCCGTGCGCCGTGGCTAAGCTAAGTGTATTCATTGAACTGGATGACAGGCAGGCTGTTTGTTTTCAATGATTGCTTTTGGATTTCTGCTGTGCTTGTGACGTGTGTGTGTCTTATCCGATCAGGATTGGGAGAAGCCAGAGAACATTCCGGATCCCGATGCCAAGAAGCCGGACGATTGGGATGAGGACATGGATGGGGAGTGGGAGCCGCCCGTGATCCAAAACCCCGAGTACAAGGTGCGGCATAAGACAAATAAGGGCTGCATTAAAATAATCAAATTCGAGCAAGGAAGGATCTTTTATATCACATGAACCGGAAATATCTCCCTGCTAAGGACCATTCAAATTTCTTATATTGAGAAGGAAAGGAGCTTCACGATTCCTTTTATCCGTCCTTTCACAAAGGATGCTCTGGACTATCCTTTTCAGAAGGAAGGTAGTATTCGCGCCCCACCATGCAATGCCGCCAATGTTTTCATAAGTTTTCCGGAACGTACCGAATTACTGAATTCAAACAACAAGGCGAACATCTGAGAAATTCCAGAAATCTAAATGTGAAAAGCTAGTATTGTTCGTTAGTAGTAGCTTATAATAGAAAGTAAACAAACAATGACATAATCAGACAATACACCAAATTTATTAAGAGGCGAAATTTAGCCAAAATAAAACGGACAATTCAAGTGAAATACAGACTGCAATGATGCGCCTTTTGTAGTCATTTTTTGTGAAGTTGTAGTTTGCTATGTTGAACAGTCACATCAATACGACTGGACGTCGCACCACAACGCGAGGCAGAGAAGGAGGTTTGAATTCCACAGTAGACGCTATAAATCTCTCCTTCCATCTTTTCTTTGACCCCCATGACGTTTTCTGGCGAGGTCAAGGAAAAGTTGCAAGGAAAGGAATAAGGATGTTTTTGACAATCGGAATGCAGCCAAGGACAGTGCGGGTTAAAGTTTGGCTCCCTGAGAGCAGCGCGGGTGAGGTCCAGATTTCTCGCTTACCGCGATGCCTGTTTTTTACTCTGCAGGGGGAGTGGAGGCCAAAGCATATTGACAACCCTGACTACAAGGGCGTTTGGGTGCACCCCGAGATCGACAACCCCGAATACAAGGCCGACCGCAACATCTACAAGTTCGACAACATCGGCGTGCTCGGCCTGGACCTGTGGCAGGTGCGTCGGCCGTGCCCTGGAGGAGAGGGGTGCATTATGGGAAATGTTTCAGTCAGAGGTCTGCTGGGTGATCTCATGGCATGAGCTCATCGCTGTCTGTCTGTCTCTCCGTCCGTCTGTCCGCAGGTGAAGTCTGGAACCATCTTTGACAACTTCATGATTACAGATGATGTGCAAGAGGCAGAGGACTTTGGGACGGGGACCTGGGGGGTCACTAAGGTAAGGGGGGGGGGGGGGGTGCAGGGATATGATGCCCCTAGCCAGCTATGGCAAAAGTGCCATGTACTGTTTTTCTTTCTAACCCACTGTGATGTCATAATCAGGTCTCAGAAGCCAAATAACGGATGATTGGCTCATAGATAAAGAACTACAGTTACTGGCGACCATTTACCTGGGTACAGTCTCATAAATTGTGCTGTTAAACTATGACGTATGACTAACCTATAGTCATATATCTATGCTTAACCCCCTTCCCTTCTTCCAACAGGACGACGAAGAGGAGGAGGATGATGATGATGAAAGCGATGAGTCCAGCGACAGAGACGGCGACAGAGACGGCGACAGATCCGGCGGCAGATCCGGCGGCAGATCCGACGACAGATCCGACGACAGATCCGACGACAGAGACAGATCCGACGACAGATCCGATGACAGAGACAGATCCGACGACAGAGACAGATCCGACGACAGATCCGGCGACAGACACAGATCCGACGACAGATCCGGCGACAGAGACAGATCCGGCGACAGATCCGGCGACAGAGACAGATCCGGCGACAGATCCGGCGACAGATCCGGCGACAGATCCGACGACAGATCCGGCGACAGAGACAGATCCAGCGACAGATCCGACGACAGATCCGGTGACAGAGACAGATCCGGCGACAGACACAGATCCGACGACAGATCCGGCGACAGATCCGATGACAGATCCGACGACAGAGACAGATCCGACGACAGATCCGACGACAGATCCGGCGACAGACACAGATCCGGCGACAGATCCGACGACAGAGACAGATCCGACGACAGAGACAGATCCAGTGACAGATCCGATGACAGATCCGGCGACAGAGACAGATCCGACGACAGAGACAGATCCGACGACAGAGACAGATCCGACGACAGAGACAGATCCGGCGACAGATCCGACGACAGACACAGATCCGGCGACAGAGACAGATCCGGCGACAGAGACAGATCCGACGACAGAGACAGATCCGACGACAGAGACAGATCCGACGACAGAGACAGATCCGGCGACAGATCCGACGACAGACACAGATCCGGCGACAGAGACAGATCCGGCGACAGACACAGATCCGACGACAGATCCGGCGACAGATCCGACGACAGACACAGATCCGGCGACAGATCCGACGACAGATCCGACGACAGATCCGGCGACAGACACAGATCCGGCGACAGATCCGACGACAGATCCGGCGACAGAGACAGATCCGGCGACAGATCCGGCGACAGATCCGACAACAGATCCGACGACAGATCCGGCAACAGAGACAGAGACGGCAGCAAAAAAGGCGACGGAGACTGCGACAAATCCGGCAGCAGAGACGGCGAGGACTCTAAAAAACAGGAGCTGTAAACGAGCTGCGCCCCCCCCTCATCCCCCAAATAAACCTACTCAGGGAGACTGTGCTGCATACTGACCCTACTCAAACACGCCACCCCCCTCCTGTTTTTTTCTTTTTCTTTGGTGGGGGGGTTAGGAGATGGTAATGTTTTTATTAATTCTCAAAATTTACTGATTGGTAGTGTGGGGTTGGGGGAGCCTCACACAAGTACATTTTATGTGCTCTTGCCTGCCCCTAGTGGCTCTGCACAGAAGTACATGTTCAGGATTATTTATGTGCTCTTGCCTGCCCCTAGTGGCTCTGCACAGAAGTACATATTCAGGGTTATTTATGTGCTCTTGCCTGCCCCTAGTGGCTCTGCACAGAAGTACATGTTCAGGGTTATTTATGTGCTCTTGCCTGCCCCTAGTGGCTCTGCACAGAAGTACATGTTCAGGGTTATTTATGTGCTCTTGCCTGCCCCTAGTGGCTCTGCACAGAAGTACATGTTCAGGGTTATTTATGTGCTCTTGCCTGCCCCTAGTGGCTCTGCACAGAAGTACATGTTTGGCTCTGCACACCTCCTTTCCTCCACTCGTCTCCTACAGGGAAGAATGCAAAATTGTACGTTTCAAGTACAAGTAGTTGCATGTACAGTATACAATGTACCTGACATTGCAGTTTGCGTCGAGACATTAATTCATATGTAATCGGGAACACTAGATTAGGACACAAAGATCGGTTTCCAGGGCATGGAGTAGAGGAGGTGGTAGTGGAGGAAAGGAGGATGCATTTTTCGAGTATTCGGACGCAACCCATTTTGCTGCCGACTCTTCATCACCATCTTCGTCATCACCACTAATGAAAAGTCTTCATTAGTTCAGTCATGATTTGTAGTTCAGTCATGATTTGTTTATTTTTTTGGGGAAATGGAAAGGGTCATATCATTTGCAGAGAATTTGCACTTTTTAATGTTTCTTTTGTTTATGTATAATGTATTGCCATTCCTAAAGTCTTTCTTACTGTTCCTGTAAATCACACAATCCTTCCTGAATCTGCAGGGTCGGTGGGGTAATGTTTGGTTGTTTTTCGGACCTGACATCTTCATCCACTGACCCAAAGGATTCCCCTGCCTTTTTCTTGTAAATCTGACTTAAGAATGTGAAGGATTCTGTAGGCTTTTTAATCAGACCAGCAAGACCATCTGCACGTTGACCTCTCATGGCTCCGATTGGCTGGTTAAAACGGCAGGGAATTGTCCCGTCCAATCATCATGTGTGTCAATGTTTCGTAGTGCCTTTTCCACTGATGCTAAAGATAATTTTCTTTATTTCCTTTGGAATGCTTGCTTTCGAGATTCCCGTCTATTCCTGTGTGAGTCTAAAGTGAACCGCTGTGGATGTCTTTAAATTAGAATTGAGGTGTGAAACTTTGCTCCATGGGTGCCAAGCATGAAAGGATTCTTATTCTTGAATAGATTTAAGTTATTACAGCAATGCTGTAAATGTGTAGTTTTCAGAGGCAAAGTTTGAGAGCTGGAGCTTTTATTAGTGTCCTGTTGTGTGTGTGTGTGTGTGTGTGTGTTTCCTTTTCATTTAGCGAGATTCCATTTACACATGACGTCATGTGCTCAAGGTAAGCGTGATTACTATTAGCTGAACTTGCGTAGCTTTGGACATTTTTTTGCAATCAGAATTAAATGTATTTATGCAAAGTTTTATTAAAAATATAACACCTGTCTTGTGTGTTGCATTTGTATTTATTAATTTTTTATTTCACACAAATGTTTTTGATATTTTCTGTTCTCGGATTAAGTCATTCCGAGGGGGCTGGGCGGACTCTGTCATTAAAGTACAGATATGAATACTGTACCCTCGCCTTTTCGTACAGCACACCAATTGGCTGACCCCTGCTCCAATCACAATGACAGGCTGACCCCTGCTCCAATCACAATGACAGGCTGACAAAGTTGCGAGTCGACCCAAGTAGGGATGCAAATACGAGCTATTTTGTTCTAACCGATACTCGACCCTCATTAATCGGTCATTATCGGTTAACCGATAAACGTAAATAGGCTATAAACAAATTTACATAAACCCATGAACCATTAAAAATACAGCCGCATATTCAAACATAGGCTGTCTACCCTGCAGCGCTAATCCGATAAAACCGTTCTAGTTTAGGCTAGCCTATTCATGAACATTTTAAAATAGCCTAACAGGGAGAAAAAATATATTAGTCTGAATAGAGGCCGTTTTTGCTGTCATGGTCCCGCGAGCACAGTAGCTTTCCCCAACACTGGCGAGCAAACAACACAGGCAGCCTATAATCGGCTACGGCGAGCCGGAAAAAATAAAATAAAACACATTTTCACTCACCCATTGTCAAATAACGTTGAAACACAAGGCCAGCAAAGTATTTTAATTCAGCTAACGTTAGCTAGCCATTCCGTTTTGGTAGGTCTATGGCTTTGAAAGCGTGTTCCACCAGCAGACTTTGTTATAGTCGTTGCAACTTGCAGTATGGGGGAAAAACGCGGCTAGAGCCGTAGATAAGAGTAACGTTACTGTCGGCTAGATAAAGGCTACAGCAGCGCTACACCACTTCAAAGATCTCAAGAAGGGAGCTGAAACCGTAGCCTCTAAACAGTTATGAATAATTAACTTTACAAAACAAATAAACCGAGTGATTTTCCCTATTGCGTATAATTATCATTTTCCCTCAAGCAAATGGGTCAAACGCAAGCACGTGACTTTAAAATCACCACACGCGCAGATTCTGCTATCGGGCCGGAGTTACACCTCCTGCTCTGTTGTGTCCCAAGTTTAGTTATTGTCCTTTAAAAAAAAAAAGCTTTTAACACTCGGCTAACGTTATAGCAAGGGCAGTTTTTTTAAATAAACATGTCTGCACTTTGTTTTAGGGGAAATTGATTGCGCAGGTAGGCTATACGTTTTGATTAAACGCTTAATTTAGTTCTCTGACTCAGAGCTAACGTTGCCTAAGTGACATAGCCATGTGATTGTGAAAGCTAGCCATCTGCAAGTTAACGAAACGAAACCTAACCTCGCCGAAATCACGTATGGTGGCACACTCTAGTGTTAGATTTAAGAATTGTTTTCCCCCACACCCCAGTTGATATGCATGTAAATTCAAATCGCCAACATTATCCTGCGATTTGTTTAAAATTAACTATTTAACCGATAATATTAATCGGTTAAAATTTTTATTGTCGGTTAAGCATTAACATCCCTAGACCCAAATATGAGTATCTACATATCGGAGAAAGGGGGGTGTCGTAAGCAAGTTTCTATTGGTCGATAAATCCGTAAATTACACACATGCGCATTCTCCACATTTCCGTCACATCGGTCTATGTTTAAAAGGTAAGAAAACACGCTGGTTTAGCTAGACCCCGCCCCCTTTTGAAATTCGAAAAATGCCGAAATCTGGGCGTGATAAGGTAAAAGGGTAAGGTAATATAGAGTATTCAAGTGACTACGTCACGCTGGTTTCGGAAGTAAATTCCCCATTAATTTAGAGCATAGACATTAAAGCTTACTTTTAAACCATTTCTCCTGATTATGTCTTACTGTCAATTTCCCAGATTGTTCACTATAACGCCCGTTCACAAACTGTCGTTTTTCTGGACCAGCTTCGAGTATATTTTACGTTTTAGTATCATTTTGTGAACATACTAGCACAGGCACTGTTTAAAAACTCCATGTCCCATAATTCCCTCAGAACGAACAGCCTTGTCTCCAGATGTTGTCATATAACGTTAGCCAGCAGTAGCACACACAGCTCCGTTTTCAAACACTTTTTTAGTGTTTTTTCAGCGGCAGTAGCCTACTCCCATCTGCCACAAAGCAGACTGACGAGATGATGATATCTTATTGGTGGAGAACCACCCGTGCGTTGCAGTACTGGATATGTAGTCCGTTAAAGTGGACTACAAGTCGAACTACAATCATTAATGCATTACTTTAAAAAATAAAAATAGGAACATGCGATATATAGTCTATATCCTTGTACCACACAGGCTAATCCAGGAACGTTTCGGCTCATTCTATAAATCGGATTTCAAGAAATAGTCGATAGTTTCCGAAGCCAGTTCTATCTTCCATAGGGAATTTACTTCCGAAACCAGAAGTATCAAACCATGCCCCAGTGATTTGTTTTCTCTTATAGCCAAAAGCCCATTCTACTCTGGATAGCACTCACGGCGATTGCTTTGTTCCACTCTCTCTCTCTCGCTACCTCTCTCGCTCACACACAAACAAATACGCTAAACAAATACGCTATGCTATGTTGAAAATTTTTTTTTTTTTCTTTTCTATGAAACATCAGGGTGTCAGTAAGCTTATACATTAAAAACAAGATGCAGCCCAACAGGGACAAATCAAGCATAGTAATCAGCCAATCACTGCTCTTGTTTCAGCATCAATGTTGAGGGGAAAAAAACACAAGAAAGATTAACTTTTAATGAAAATATGAATTTGAACATAAATTTGTATGAAAAAAATGTAAAACAAAACAAACAACAACACAAACCTTAAACCTCTTCCCACGCTGGGAGGGTAATAATGCTACAACTCATAAATGACAGCCGCTTTCATAAAAACAGTAATTGGAACAGAAGCTCTGAAAGTCCATAGTTGAATAAAAAGAATAGAACACTCCCTTCTTCCCATTCTGCCACATTCCAGATATTCTGAGACCTGGTACTCTGTGCGGTATTCATTTCTGAATTCTTCTGAATAACATTCCCTGTTGACACGGCCTGAAATCACATTTAAAAATACAAGTAAATGTCTGATTTAAGAGTGTTAGACAACATCTCAATTCATGGAATGCATCAAAAGTGCACACCATACAAGAGATGTTAACGTACAGTGAAGTACTATACTAGCCATAGTTTAATACCATGAACATGCAATAAAACAAATTCTACATGCATAATAAATAAATAAGCTCAACATCATATAAAGTAACAACAGTTTAGCACAAAATTGTAATATCCCTAAAATGAAGCTAGCCTACATTCAATTGTAATAAGTGTTTATAGTTTTGCAGGAAGTTTGCTATTTAGCTCAGTAATAAGCGTTCATAGTTTTCGCATAAAGTTTGCTATTTAGCTCAGTAATAAGCGTTCATAGTTTTCGCAGGAATCTTGTCGCTCTGCTTCCTGTGGGATGCGCGGCTCCGTGTCAAGGCTGGTGCGCGCTCCCGTAGCGGCAGGAAACATGGCGGCGCTCATGTCCCTCTCTCAGGTACAGTGGCTTGTTTGGTCAATCTTTTATTGTCAAGCAGTGGTGAAATAAACACAGTCGTTGTTTCTGGTGACGGGAACGTGTCTGGTATCCTCGGTTTTTGAGCTGTGTGAGGTCTTGGCGCTTAAACTCCGGGGAATCACGGCGTTCTACTGAAAGGTTGTACGGGGGCCAGGCCCGTAGTGTCGCCAGGCCCGTAGTGTCGCCGGTATTGGCTGGCTGACTAACTTGACTTGCTAGCTTTCCGTCTTTGCGGTTCAGTGGCCAGCTAGTGATTAAAATGTTAAGTCAAAGATCTAAATTATACTCCGTACAGAAACGGATGAATCTGATGGTAACGTTACGCAGCAGGTCAGAAAAGCTGGAGTTAAACGGCTGTACGGAAATACTAGGACGGGGAATCTGGCTGTTTGTTTTATAAAGATCCATGTGGACGCCGAGCTGGACGGTCCGGTGTTGACAGTCCTTAGACAGGCACTTTATCAATCCTTCTGCTAATTCCAATCTATTATGATCAGCGACGTGATTTGGAACAAGTGTGAAACCGGTCAAGTAGGCAGCTTGTCAGAATGTGTGTTAAGAAAAATAGTAACTTAACACATATGACTCAAATTGTAGGCAAGGCAACCAAAAGGTATGTTGGATCTGGTGAAAAACGCGTGGTTTCTCAAAGTGGATCCCTGTCAGGTGCAGGTTTGGGCGTTTATAGCAGGTGCTGAGCAAGGTGGACGCGATCAGCCACCACATCACACAGCGAAGACTGGCCCAAGATCATCTTTCAACAATCTGCGTTATCGTTATATTTTGATCGTTTGACAGCGAACAACCATGTTTTTTTCGCATCTGTTCGTAGTCACGATCCACTTTCTGAGGTAAATCACGGTCCGATTATGTGGTTAGTTTGGCATTTGATTCTGTTATTGACTCATTTTACAGACCGGTTAAACGAGATACTGATCTGACAAAGCGCCCATTTTAAAACACGCCAATACCTGGGCCATTTATTAGCTATCAGGTGGTCGGTCTTGTTTTTGTTGTATCTGTCAGCGCTTGCCATTAAGCTTTTGGAGTGCAGTTGTGGGACTTAATTTTTAATTTGTCCGAAAGACTCGTCAACTTCTCACAACCAATTCCGATTAGCACAATGATCTCATTAACAATGTAACCAGGATGGCAGGTGAAATGAGCATCATGCAATTTCTACTTCTTTTCAGATAATTTTTGTTAATACATTTTTTATTTTTTTTGTCAATTAAATTAAATTCAAAATGCTTTATTGGCATGTCTTATTGCATTATGTGTTGCCAAAGCTTTACGGAAGCATATTACAACGTACATAAAATACACCATAATGTGTCCTGAAATATGTAAATAAAATAAAAAATAAATTAACAATTAAATGAACATTCACCTTTCAGACAAGTTAATGGAAAATATTACTTGTCTGACCAAAAAATAGGACAAGCCTTAATGTCAAGCATTGTGTGTAAAAAGCAGAACAGTCTTGTGACTTTAAGAGAGGTTTGTTATTGTTGAGTTGTTGTATAGCAGTGTCCTGGTGGAGTTGGCATCGGCCTACATCCTAAAGGGTGTATAAAGTGCACTTAACATTGTTTGCGTATTTGTTTCTCAGAATTAGATATTGCAGATTAAGGGTGTAGCTCTAGGGTGGAGCAGTGGAGGTTTTACTGAGATTTAAACTAGCAACCTTTCCAAATGTGCTCCGCTCCCAAACCTGTTCCCTGCAGAGCAGACGGGAGATTTAAAGCACAGGTTTAACTAGTTTAGGCACTCGCAACAGTGGAATCTTTCCCTTTCTCCATTTTAAAGAAAACACACATTTAACTGTTAAACAAGAACGGCTTGTGAAACTAAAACATTCTTATTCGCTGATGACTAGTGAATTATTATAATTTTTTCTCTTGTCAGTAACACACACACACACACACACACGCGTGCACACACACACGCGCATGCACACCTCTCTTTAGTTGTTGATTTTGCTGTCCTGTCTGAAACCGGAAGGAAGGCTGTCTACTGAGACGGTGGGTGTTTCTCAATCGCTGTGTCTCAAACCGCATACTTCCATGCTCCGAGCACGCATAGAGGAGCGCGCATAGAGGAGCGCGCATAGAGGAGCGCGCATAGAGGAGGGCGCATAGAGGAGGGCGCATAGAGGAGCACTCATCCATCTAGGAGTGTGAGTCCAAAAAGTGCGGTAGTACGGAGCACAGATAAAGTACCCGTATGCGTGCTCCGTTTGTTTAATGATAGGATATGTAATGTTAACCAGTGTAGCTGGCTAGTCGGCTGTATAAGACAACCTACGTCGGTGTTGACAAGCCCAGTTGTCCTACGAAGAGAAACCCTCCTCTTTGTCCCAGCCCTCCGGATGGCTTGCCTTGGTCTGATGCCGTTTTCAGTAATGATCCAGTGTCTTATTCTGGCAGCAGCCCGTCTTCTCCATTTCAACGGAAAAGCACCTCAGAAGCAACACCATCGCCACAAACGTTATCGGTAACGGGTAAAAACTGGCTCCGTGTTTGCGTGCGATTATAAACGGGTAAAAACAGGTTCCGTGTTTGCGTGCGATTATAAACGGGTAAAAACAGGTTCCGTGTTTGCGTGCGATTATAAACGGGTAAAAACTGGCTCCGTGTTTGCGTGCTATTATAAACGGGTAAAAACTGGCTCCGTGTTTGCGTGCGATTATAAACGGGTAAAAACTGGCTCCGTGTTTGCGTGCTATTATAAACGGGTAAAAACTGGCTCCGTGTTTGCGTGCGATTATAAACGGGTAAAAACAGGCTCCGTGTTTGCGTGCGATTATAAACGGGTAAAAACAGGCTCCGTGTTTGCGTGCGATTATAAACGAGTAAAAACTGGCTCCGTGTTTGCGTGCGATTATAAACGGGTAAAAACTGGCTCCGTGTTTGCGTGCGATTATAAACGGGTAAAAACTGGCTCCGTGTTTGCGTGCGATTATAAACGGGTAAAAACTGGCTCCGTGTTTGCGTGCGATTATAAACGGGTAAAAACTGGCTCCGTGTTTGCGTGCGATTATAAACGGGTAAAAACTGGCTCCGTGTTTGCGTGCGATTATAAACGGGTAAAAACTGGCTCCGTGTTTGCGTGCGATTATAAACGGGTAAAAACAGGTTCCGTGTTTGCGTGCGATTATAAACGGGTAAAAACAGGCTCCGTGTTTGCGTGCGATTATAAACGGGTAAAAACAGGTTCCGTGTTTGCGTGCGATTATAAACGGGTAAAAACAGGTTCCGTGTTTGCGTGCTGTGTGCGAGTGTGTGTGTGCGTGTGCGAGTGTGTGTGTGTGCGAGTGTGTTAACGTGGACGGATTTGGAAATCATGTCAGTAGTGTCTGTAGTCAGTTGTAAAGATCTGAGGTTGGATGGTACGTTTAGACAATGTTGTTCATGTTCAACATTGTTATTGATCTGTCTCCCTCCAGCTCTCCAATGGAAGCCCTGTGTATGAGAGCTATTACAGACAGGTAAGGTACACCTTTACCCCTCAGTGCTGTTTACACCTGCTTATACGTGTGTGTGTGTGTGTGTGTGTGTGTGTGTGTATGCGTGTGTATTTATATCAGTGTGCAAGATCTGCTGAGGTATCTGCGCTCCCTCTCTGACATGGAGACAAACACCCTACTCCTTAGAACTCTGGTCTTTATAACTCCACTCATACTCTGATCCTAAGAGGAGCTAGCAAGTATGGCGCAGTGTGATGATGTCACAGTATACTCTGATCCTAAGAGGAGCGAGCAAGTATGGCGCAGTGTGATGATGTCACAGTATACTCTGATCCTAAGAGGAGCGAGCAAGTATGGCGCAGTGGGATGATGTCACAGTATACTCTGGTCCTAAGAGGAGCTAGCAAGCATGGCGCAGTGTGATGATGTCACAATGGGCCCCCTCCAACAGGCGGACCCCGGAAGCACAGGTAGAGTGGGACCCACTGAAGCTGCTCTTTTCCTGAAGAAGTCGGGACTCTCAGACTCCACCCTGGGAAAGGTGGGTCACATGGACTAAGAAAGTAAACATTAAACACATCACATAAATAAATAAATAAAAGAAAATGTTAGAACTTCCCATGCTCACGCTTTCTCTGTGTTTCTACCTCTTCTTCTTTACGCACTCAGATTTGGGAACTGGCCGATCCAGATGGAAAAGGCTACTTGGACAGACAGGTACACTCCATCGCCTTCAGCTGTGCTGTTTCGTGCCTGTGTTCTAGAGCTGATCTCAGATCAGTGTTGTGCCTGTTAGAGCTGATCTCAGGTCAGTGTCCTGCCTGTTAGAGCTGATCTCAAGTCAGTGTTGTGCCTGTTAGAGCTGATCTCAGGTCAGTGTTGTGCCTGTTAGAGCTGATCTCAGGTCAGTGTCCTGCCTGTTACAGCTGATCTCAGGTCAGTGTCCTGCCTGTTAGAGCTGATCTCAGGTCAGTGCCCTGCCTGTTAGAGCTGATCTCAGGTCAGTGTTGTGCCTGTTAGAGCTGATCTCAGGTCAGTGTCCTGCCTGTTAGAGCTGATCTCAGGTCAGTGTCCTGCCTGTTAGAGCTGATCTCAGGTCAGTGTCCTGCCTGTTAGAGCTGATCTCAGGTCAGTGTCCTGCCTGTTAGAGCTGATCTCAGGTCAGTGTCCTGCCTGTTAGAGCTGATCTCAGGTCAGTGTCCTGCCTGTTAGAGCTGATCTCAGGTCAGTGTCCTGCCTGTTAGAGCTGATCTCAGGTCAGTGTTGTGTTCACTGCAGGGTTTCTATGTGGCGCTGAGGCTGGTGGCCTGTGCCCAGAGCGGGAAAGACGTCAGCATCGCCAGCCTTCCTCTCACCGTCGTGCCCCCCAAATTTGTGAGTGCACCCCCACACCCCCTAACCCTCACACCACCCCACACCCCCTAACCCTCACACCACCCCCCTCACACCCCCGAACCCTCACACCACCCCACACCCCCGAACCCTCACACCCCCGAACCCTCACACCCCCGAACCCTCACACCACCCCACACCCCCTAACCCTCACACCACCACCCCCACACCCCCTAACCCTCACACCACCCCCTAACCCTCACACCCCCTAACCCTCACACCACACCCACACCCCCTAACCCTCACACCACCCCACACACCCCCAGCCCTACTGTGTGTCTGTTAATGTTGTATCAGGAAGTGTGTGTTCGGTTGCTTGGTGATGTGATCTGTCATTATAATGGGCTGTTTTTTTTTACAGAATGACACAAGCAGCCCTTCGCTGAGCACAACCTCATTCACCAGCGCCTCCCACTGGGCAGTCAGGGTAAGCGCGAGTTGTGCAACAAACTGACGAGTTCTGCGACACGCTGACGTGAGCTCTAACCTCACACCGCGACACGCTGACGTGAGCTCTAACCTCACACCGCGACACGCTGACGTGAGCTCTAACCTCACACCGCGACACGCTGACGTGAGCTCTAACCTCACACCGCCACACGCTGACGTGAGCTCTAACCTCACACCGCGACACGCTGACGTGAGCTCTAACCTCACACCGCCACACGCTGACGTGAGCTCTAACCTCACACCGCGACACGCTGACGTGAGCTCTAACCTCACACACGACACGCTGACGTGAGCTCTAACCTCACACCGCGACACGCTGACGTGAGCTCTAACCTCACACGCGACACGCTGACGTGAGCTCTAACCTCACACCGCGACACGCTGACGTGAGCTCTAACCTCACACCGCGACATGCTGACGTGAGCTCTAACCTCACAAGGTCTCTTAAGAAAATGGCTGCATCGCCAAGGGAGAAAAGCCGTAGCAATCTTGTGAAAGATGTGCTGTTATTGGATTATTGGATGAAATCACCATTATAGTAATAATAAATATGAAAAGACTGTGTGTAGACAGTGTGTTTGTGAGATGCCCATGTTTTTCTCTCTCTCTCTCAGTCGGATGAGAGGGGGAAGTTTGAAGGCATATTTGAGAGCCTGTCTCCGGTGAACGGGCTGCTCTCTGGGGACAAGGTGAAGCCTGTCCTCATCAACTCTAAACTGCCCCTGGATGTGCTGGGAAGGGTGAGTACACTGTGTGTGTGTGTGTGTGTGTGTGTGTGTGTGTGTGTGTGTGTGTGTGTGTGTGTGTGTGTGTGTGTGTGTGTGTGTGTGTGTGTGTGTGTGTGTGTGTGTGTGTGTGTAAGTGTGAGTACACTGTGTGTGTGTGTGTGTGTGTGTAAGTGTGAGTACACTGTGTGTGTGTGTGTGTGTGTGTAAGTGTGAGTACACGTGTGTAAGTGTGAGTACACTGTGTGTGTGTGTGTGTGTGTAAGTGTGAGTACACTGTGTGTGTGTGTGTGTGTGTGTGTGTGTGTGTGTGTGTGTGTAAGTGTGTGTGTGTGTGTAAGTGTGAGTACACTGTGTGTGTGTGTGTGTAAGTGTGAGTACACGTGTGTAAGTGTGAGTACACTGTGTGTGTGTGTGTGTGTGTAAGTGTGAGTACACTGTGTGTGTGTGTGTGTGTGTATGTAAGTGTGAGTACACTGTGTGTGTGTGTGTATGTAAGTGTGAGTACACGTGTGTAAGTGTGAGTACACTGTGTGTGTGTGTGTGTATGTAAGTGTGAGTACACTGTGTGTGTGTGTGTGTGTGTGTAAGTGTGAGTACACTGTGTGTGTGTGTAAGTGTGAGTACACTGTGTGTGTGTGTGTGTGTGTAAGTGTGAGTACACTGTGTGTGTGTGTGTGTGTGTGTGTGTAAGTGTGAGTACACTGTGTGTGTGTGTGTGTGTGTGTGTGTGTATGTAAGTGTGAGTACACGTGTGTAAGAGTATGTAGGCATGTTGTACTCAGCTATTTTTATACCCTCAGGTTTGGGATCTCAGTGACATTGATAAAGATGGAAATCTGGACAAAGATGAGTTTGCGGTGGTAAGTTTGCTTTATTCTGCACTCATTGTGTTGCTATGGTGAGATGATCAGAAAGGGCACTGTTGCTATGGTGAGGTTTGACCTCTTGAGCTTCATAGGAAATGTTTCCACAGGAAGTGATTGAACTCTTATAGAATGTTAAGTTCCCAAATTTTTTTCATTTACAGCATTTAAACTGAAATTTCCACACACACACAAACACACAAACACACACACACACACACACACACACATGGACTAACATGCATTGAGTTATGTAAGCAATAATGACAGAGGAGGTGGGCATTACACAGTAAAACTCAATTTACCTCCCTCTCTCTCCCCGCTTTGATCACGCAGCCTATTTTAAACAGCCTAGGCTCAGGAAATTGCATTTCAGATTTGGATCATAAGGTGGGAACATCTCAAAAAAAAAATTGTCTACTATAGATACAGAGTTTGTTACTGTTAGATGTAACTTGTCATATCTGAGACATTTCGCTGGATAAAATGTTTTTTAATACACAAATTAACGTGCTTTGTGAAGTAATTTGCTCGCATTCGCAACCAGCGTTGCTCACGTTAGCGTTAGGCCACATTACATTAGGTAAAGCCCTATGTTACGTTCATATTTAGAAACTGAATAAATACTGCACCTCTAACCACAAAACTGCTTTGCTAGATTAAAGTTGTTGTAACTAAGATATTTGGCGAATACAAACTTTTTAATCAGTGGATTTAGTGTTATTTGCCGGCTTTTCTTAATCGGTTGTTGGTGTTGCTATGGTTACCATTCATAAAAGGCTCGACTCTAATGGTGCTGGCAGCATAACGTAGACGGCTTATTAATTTAGAACGGTGATTAAAATGTTGCTAGTGCTACTTCATAGCCGGGCGATATACACAAATTTAATGCCCACCCTCCAGCCAATCAGAATCGAGTATTTATCCATTTAGTGGTATTTAAAGGGTTATGAAACCCTCGGTTACATTCTTTCTCCGCCCACACCACAAATTTGAAAAATGCAATTAAATGGGCGTGTAAAGCAGCAGCAGAGGGGGGGGGGCGAGAGCGAGGAGAGAGGCTATCGCCACCTGAAGACACGCCCACAAGGGAAAAGATGGAGAGTGAAACGGAGTCTGTATCAATCACTGACTAATTCTGCGGTATCAGTCAATGGCTCTTTCGAGGTGGAGGACTTCTCCCCTCCGGAATGCTCTGGGCTTTCCACCGACCAGGAGTATGAAGGAGAAAATGGTCCGAAGCCCTATCAGTTTCAGCCGTTGGGAAGTCTCTGAGTGGTAGTCTAGCTAATTATCTTTTTTTTCTCATTACTACTGACTTATTCATCACTACTGACCTATTCATTACTACTGACATTCATCACTACTGACCTATTCATCACTACTGACTTATTCATCACTACTGACCTATTCATCACTACTGACCTATTCATCACTACTGACATATTCATCACTACTGACCTATTCATCACTACTGACATATTCATCACTACTGACATATTCATCACTACTGACCTATTCATCACTACTGACATATTCATTACTACTGACTTATTCATCACTACTGACATATTCATCACTACTGACATATTCATCACTACTGACATATTCATCACTACTGACCTATTCATCACTACTGACATATTCATCACTACTGACTTATTCATCACTACTGACCTATTCATTACTACTGACATGTTCATCACTACTGACCTATTCATCACTACTGACATATGCATCACTACTGACCTATTCATCACTACTGACTTATTCATCACTACTGACCTATTCATCACTACTGACTTATTCATCACTACTGACATATGCATCACTACTGACCTATTCATCACTACTGACTGACCAATTTTCTCCTCCTCCCTTTCCTGTATACTCTGAATCCCCCTCCCCCCCCCCTCTCTCTCTCTCTCTCTCTCCCTCTCTCCCCAGGCGATGCACTTGGTATACCGCGCTCTGGAGAAGGAGCCTGTTCCCTCCTCCCTGCCCCCGTCCCTCATCCCTCCATCCAAGAGGAAGAAAGCGGGGGTCACCCTGCCTGGCTCTGTGCCCGTCCTGCCCATCCTGTCCGCCAGCCCCCCTCTTCGCAAAGACAGTCTGCGTTCCACCCCCTCCCACGGGAGCGTCAGCTCGCTCAACAGCGCTGGGAGCCTGTCCCCCAAACCCAGCGTAAAATATGCTCAGGTACCTCCCCAAACACAGCCTCAAATCTGCCCAGGTACCTCCCCAAACACAGCCTCAAATCTGCCCAGGTACCTCCCCAAACACAGCCTCAAATCTGCCCAGGTACCTCCCCAAACACAGCCTCAACTCTGCCCAGGTACCCCCCCCCCCCCAAACACAGCCTCAAATCTGCCCAGGTACCTCCCCAAACACAGCCTCAAATCTGCCCAGGTACCTCCCCAAACACAGCCTCACATCTTCCCAGGTACCCCCCCCAAACACAGCCTCAAATCTGCCCAGGTACCTCCCCAAACACAGCCTCAAATCTGCCCAGGTACCTCCCCAAACACAGCCTCAAATCTGCCCAGGTACCTCCCCAAACACAGCCTCAAATCTGCCCAGGTACCCTCAAACCCAAGATATACCATTTTAATTTTGGTGAATAAATTTAAACTTTCACACACTTTTTTAACTTCCAAATAAGAGGTTTAGATAAACTGGACTGGTTTGAATGAAATTTAACCTGTAAATACACACACGCACGCACGCATGCACGCACGCACGCACGCACGCGGACACGCATATACAGTTTGGAGGTTGGTTCTGGGTTTGTGGGGTTTGGATAGTGTGCATATTTCTCTAGTCTGAGCTCGTTATGGGAATTCTGGGAGAAACGCTGCCGGTCCATCCTGCTTCTGTCTGATCATGCAGAACGGAGCAGAGTTTATAAGCTACACTCAGTGTGTGTGTGACATGTGACATCAGGGCGTGCGTGCGTGCCAAAAATGTACATTTGAAAGTGCGCGTGTGCGCTTGTGTGTGCGTGCTTGTTCTTGTGCTTGTGCATGTGTGTGTGTGTGTGAGTGTGTGTGTGAGTGTGTGTATTCCAGCCTGCAGTAAGCTGGGTGGTGCTGCTGGCCGATAGGGGGCGCTATGATGAGTGTGTGTGTGTTCCAGCCTGCAGTAAGCTGGGTGGTGCCTCTGGCCGATAGGGGGCGCTATGATGAGCTCTTCCTGAAGATGGACTCTGACCTGGATGGGCTGGTGGGGGGTGCTGAGGTGAAGGAGATCTTCATGCAGTCTGGGCTCCCCCAAACCCTGCTGGCACACATATGGTGAGATACCCTGTACCATACCCAGGGCTCCCCCAAACCCTGCTGGCACACATATGGTGAGATACCCTGTACCCCCATGGCCTACATGGCCAGGGGTAGGTGGGGTGGTGTGGGCGTGGCAAAATGTATGGGCAGGGCTGATAGTGGGCGTGGTGGAGTGTGGGCAGGGCTGATAGTGGGCGTGGTGGAGTGTGGGCGGGGCTGATAGTGGGTGGGGCTGAGTGTGGGTGGGGCCTGATTGTGGGTGGGCCTGACTGTGGGTGGGGCAGGTGGGGTGGTGTGGGCGTGGCAAAATGTATGGGCAGGGCTGATAGTGGGCGTGGTGGAGTGTGGGTGTGGTGGAGTGTGGGCAGGGCTGATAGTGGGCGTGGTGGAGTGTGGGCGGGGCTGATAGTGGGTGGGGCTGAGTGTGGGTGGGGCCTGACTGTGGGTGGGGCTGATAGTGGGTGGGGCCTGATTGTGGGTGGGCCTGACTGTGGGTGGGGCTGAGTGTGGGTGGGGCTGATTGTGGGTGGGGCTGATTGTGGGCGGGACTGACTGTGGGTGGGACTGACTGTGGGTGGGGCTGAGTGTTGGCGGGGCTGATAGTGGGTGGGGCTGAGTGTGGGCGGGGCCTGATTGTGGGTGGGGCTGATTGTGGGCGGGGCTGACTGTGGGTGGGGCTGACTGTGGGCGGGGCTGACTGTGTGCATGTTTATTCCCAGGACTCTGGCAGACACCAGGCACAAGGGGAAACTGACGAAGGAGCAGTTCTCTCTGGCCATGCACCTCGTCCAGCTGAAGGTGAAAAAAGGCCTCGACCCGCCCCAGACCCTGACCCCCGAAATGCTGCCCCCTTCTGAGCGGGGCACCCCCGTGCCTGTAAGTATCCCCAACCCTTCAACAACCTGCCAATCACTCCTTTTTATTTAGGAGAGCCAGTGATGGCAGCCTTCATAAATGCCATACGTATGGCGCTATGTACAAAAGGTTCTATCATTTCTAAACGGTTCATCCGATATGGATGAAAATACCCTCAAAATAACTGACAGTTAACTAACAATTAATTGACGGTCTGCACTTGAACCTCATTGTCATTGTATCCTTTCAAACTCAAAGTGCTCGAGTACAGAACCAGAATAACAAAAATGTGTCGCTGTCCAATGAATTATGGTGCTCTCTGTATATCCACGCAGAGTCTCAACCAAAGAACCCCAGTATTCTGGGGCTAAATGTGAACACAGTGCGCCCCGGAACCCTGGCATGCTGTGGCTCAGACTTTGTGCGCATACACACATGGCGTTCTTTGCTAGAAAATAGTTTTCTAAAAAAACGTGCACAACATGGTCTGTGGATGTCCGTTCTATCAGAGTTCACAGCGGATATCTACAAAACTAGTGAAATATCAGTGAAACTACCTGGGTGGATAAATAGCACTGTATGTAGAAACATTGTCACTTCATTTTTGGGTGAGTTCAACATAATACATTTTCTACTTCACCACCTAAAAAAAAAAAAAACATTTTTTAAATTTAAAGCATAAAACTAATTTAAAACAGAAGTATCTGCCTGCTGCCTTCTGACTGAGCTGCAGTTTCCTCTGCTTTTCTGTCTCCTGTTTCTCTCCTCCCCCTCTTTCTCTCTCCTCCTCCATCCTCCTCCCTCTTTCTCTCTCACTCTCTCTCCTCCTCTGTCCTCCCTCTTTCTCTCTCCCTCCTCCTCTCTCTCTCCTCTCTCTCCTCCTCCTCTCTCTCTCCTCTCCCTCCTCCTCCCTCTCTCCTCTCCCTCCTCCTCCCTCTCTCCTCTCTCTCCTCCTCCCTCTCACTCTCTCCTCCTCCATCCTCCCTCTTTCTCTCTCCCTCCTCCTCTCTCTCTCCTCTCTCCTCCTCCTCCCTCTCTCCTCTCTCTCCTCCCTCTCTCCTCTCTCTCCTCCAATGTCCTCCCTCTTTCTCTCTCCCTCCTCCTCTCTCTCTCTCCTCCCTCTCTCTCTCCTCCTCCCTTTCTCCTCCAATGTCCTTCCTCTTTCTCTCTCCCTCCTCTCTCTCTCCTCCTCCCTCCTCTCTCTCCTCCCTCTCTCCTCTCTCCTCCTCCCTCTCTCCTCTCTCTCTCCTCTCTCCTCTCTCTCCTCCTCCCTCTCTCCTCTCTCCTCCCTCTCTCCTCTCTCTCTCCTCTCTCCTCCCTCTCTCCTCTCTCCTCCTCCTCCCTCTCTCCTCTCTCCTCTCTCTCCTCCTCCCCCCTCTCTCCTCTCTCTCTCCTCTCTCCTCTCTCTCCTCCCTCTCTCCTCTCTCTCCTCCTCCCTCTCTCCTCCCTCTCTCCTCTCTCTCCTCCTCCCTCTCTCCTCTCTCTCCTCCCTCTTTCCTCCCTCTCTCCTCCCTCTCTCCTCTCTCCCTCTCCTCTCTCTCCTCCTCCTCCCTCTCTCCTCTCTCTCCTCTCTCCTATCTCCTCCTCCCTCTCTCCTCCTCCCTCTCTCCTCCTCCCTCTCTCCTCCTCCCTCTCTCCTCTCTGTCCTCCTCTCTCTCTCCTCTCTTCTCCTCTCTCCTCCTCCCCCTCTCCTCTGTCCTCCTCCCTCTCTCTCCTCTCTCCTCTCTCCTCCTCCCTCTCTCCTCTCTCCTCCTCCCTCTCTCCTCTCTCTCTAGCTGCTCTATGGGTACGCGGCCCCTGTAGGGTCTGAAATGCGCAGAGTGAGTAACTGACCCCTGTTCCAGTGCATGCTGGGTAATCCTGTGAAAAGTGGTTAAATTAATGTTCTTAGTGCAAGTGCATGCTGGGTAGTGCAGGTGTGTAAACGTCAAGCCAAAGGTCTGTACTGAAGTGTAACAGGGCCAACTCTGCCTTAGAGAGGCTGCGCCTCGTTAGAAGAGCAGACTGTTTCTATAGAAACCCCTCGTCATATCAGCACCTTGCTAGCACTGGGCAATACGGGAACTGCACAAAACCGTTTACCAGCACAGCAGTGTGGTTAGGAACTGCACAAAACCGTTTACCAGCACAGCAGTGTGGTTAGGAACGGCACAAAACCGTTTACCAGCACAGCAGTGTGGTTAGGAACGGCACAAAACCGTTTACCAGCACAGCAGTGTGGTTAGGAACCGCACAAAACCGTTTACCAGCACAGCAGTGTGGTTAGGAACGGCACAAAACCGTTTACCAGCACAGCAGTGTGGTTAGGAACGGCACAAAACCGTTTACCAGCACAGCAGTGTGGTTAGGAACTGCACAAAACCGTTTACCAGCACAGCAGTGTGGTTAGGAACGGCACAAAACCGTTTACCAGCACAGCAGTGTGGTTAGGAACGGCACAAAACCGTTTACCAGCACAGCAGTGTGGTTAGGAACGGCACAAAACCGTTTACCAGCACAGCAGTGTGGTTAGGAACGGCACAAAACCGTTTACCAGCACAGCAGTGTGGTTAGGAACGGCACAAAACCGTTTACCAGCACAGCAGTGTGGTTAGGAACCGCACAAAACCGTTTGCCAGCACAGCAGTGTGGTTAGGAACGGCACAAAACCGTTTACCAGCACAGCAGTGTGGTTAGGTCACGTGGGACGGGTGTTTGAGATGCATACAGTAATTATAGTGTAATTGCATTCCTTTGGCGGCTGTGTAGTATAATGGGTAAGGAACCGGCCTTGTAACTGAAAGATTGCAGGTTCGATTCCCAGGTAGGACACTGCCGTTGTACCCTTGAGCAAGGTACTTAACCTGAATTGCTTCAGTATATATCCAGCTGTATAAATGGTAATATATGTAAAAGAAATGCTAAAAAGTTGTGTAAGTCGCTCTGGAGAAGAGCGTCTGCTAAATGCCGGATGCCTGATGTAATGCGGCCGCCCTTCTGTCTCCTGATCCGCGCTTGTAGTGTGTGGAGGCTACCAGCAGAGGGTGCTGCTCTCATCTTTCGCCTGCTCTCTTTCTTCCACAGGACAGCTCGAGCTCAGTGGGATCAGGAGAGTTCACTGGAATCAAAGAGCTGGATGACATCAGCCAGGATATCACCCAACTGCAGAGGTACTTACACCCAATCTGCTTTCTTATGCCTTTAGGATTCATTCATTATTAGGAATTGTGGAATTTTTTGTGTGTGTTCTTATGAGGGGACCGAGCAGCGTAGCTGCTGGTACCCTATTGTTTTTGTTCGGATTTTATTATTTTTTTAAACAAAAAAATTCTCTCCCCTTTCACCTAAAATTTCCGTGATCTGGTTTGGCCGAGAATCACCAAACTTGATGGGATTGCCAAACTCTTGAATTCTCTATATTATGACGCAGATTGAACACCTGGGGGGCGTTGTAGTGCACGTGACAAAATTTTGACATTGACTGTCGACGCCCCATTTGACAGAGAGTCACAAAATTTGGTATCCAGGTCCTTCTGCTCATGCCAAACTAATTTGCCTCAAGGACCCATTCAGTCCGCCATTTTGGATTTTCCACTAATTAGCATTTTTTGTAAAACACTTCAAATGCGGCGACTCCTACAATATTTGACTAATTTACATGAAACTTGGTACACACACTCCTTAGACCAGGCTTCTATATACAGAATTTAGATATTTTAAAAGATGGCCAAATGATGAGCCAATTAATTTTCAGTGGGCATGGCTTATCACACAAATGCTAATAATCGCAAAACCATTCGACAGAAAGTTATGAAACTTGGGCGGCTGTGGCTCAGGAGGTAGAGCGGGTCGTCCGCTGATCGCAGGGTTGGCGGTTCGATTCCCGGCTCCTCCTGTCCACATGTCGAAGTGTCCTTGGGCAAGACACTGAACCCCAAATTGCTCCCAATGAGCAGGCTAGCACCTTGCATGGCAGCTGCCGCCATTGGTGTGTGAATGGGTGAGTGAGAGGCCATTGTAAAGCGCTTTGGATAAAGGCGCTATATAAGTGCAGTCCATTTACCATTTACCAAGAGTAACATCAGAACTTGACCTCTGCAGTTTAAACCCAATCGAGCCACGTGGTGGCGCTATAGAGATCCAAATATAAGAAAATATTTAAAAATTCACAAAAAAATTGACACGCCCACTGCCGACGCCCCGTTTAATCTAGAGTCACAAAATTTGACTATGTGATTGTACTCATGACCAACAAATTTGCCTCAAGGAACCATAAAGTCCGCCATATTTGATTTTACGCTAATTAGCATTTTATTTTATTTTTTTAGTAAAACACTTAAAATGCTACTCCTCCACCAATTTGCACCAAACCTGTTTGAGGGCCTCATCCCACATCCCTTCATACAGGCCTTACTTTTTAAAGGCCTATGTCAAAGATTGGCTGAATGAGAAGCCAATGAATGTTGCATTGGGCGTGGGTTATCACAAAAATGCTAGTAATTCTAAAACCGTTTGATATAAAGTTCTGAACCTCGGTGGGTTGATTGAGAGTTGGATCAAGACTTGAGCCCTGCCGTTTTAACCCAATCAATCCACGTGGTGGCGCTATAGAAATACAAATGTTGGGATGGCAGGTATGCCATGTATGCTAAGAATGTTCTTTTAACATAAAACAAGTTATTTTTATTGCAAAGGCTAAGAAATTTCACAATATTAACTATTAACTTTTTGAATTATGAAGTCAGTGAGTCAACACAATCTGATACCACAACACAATCTGATACCGCAACACAATCTGATACCGCAACACAATCTGATACCGCAACACAATCTGATACCGCAACACAATCTGATACCACAACACAAAAGTCTTATTTAGCCTCCAAATTGCTGTTAACCTGCTTTGTACTAGTGGTTACAATCTTGGCTCTCTGGCTCGATTCCTGCTTGGTACCAACAGTTAAGTTAATGTTTGGCAAACTTATTGTGCAAATGCTATGCTTCTTTGAATGTTCTTTTCACAGTAAGGAACGCCTTTTTATTGCAACGGTTAAGAAATGTAATTTAAAGTCACGTACTTAAAATACGTAAAAGGCCGTTGACATGGTCCAGTAGCTTACGATACTACCGACTCACGAAAGATTTACCGCAGGTCACGGTTACGCAGATGGCTATGGGAACAAGTATCTCTTTGTCAGACACAGAAAATAAAGTTTTCACACAAAATATGGTCTGGTACAGAGAGCTTTGTTGCAATAATGTAAAAATTTACGGTAACACGCAAGCCCTTACGGGATCTGGTTTACGGTAACACGCAAGCCCTTACGGGATCGGGTTTACGGTAACACGCAAGCCTTTACGGGATCGGGTTTACGGTATAATCAAGAGCAGAGGCTGGGAAACAGTGGCCATTTTGGCTCTGGATCTCATGCTGCCTTCAAGTGCTCCTCGGAAGGAGGTTGTCGCATTCACGAGGTTGTCGCATTCACGAGGTTGACGCATTCACGAGGTTGACGCATTCACATGCTCCAAAAGCGGAATTACCTGCAAACGGATGTTTAAAAAGTAAATGTTTCTTTTGATTCTTTATGAATAAAAAAATACACATGGAGAGCAGCTATGACTTTCTGCATGAGAAAGAAGAGGAACGGTAGAGGAGAGCCATTTATGATATATTAAAGTATATTTTACTAAATGGTTGTGTGCTGTGTGTGTGTGACCATCAATATGAGAGTCTGCTGCACTGCCTGGTTGCATTGTCATGTGAATGCATTTCATCTGAATCTATTGTATTTTATGCCATTTCGACTGGGCAACTGAGAAATATGAGCTCAGAGCACTTGAAGGATAGAGAGGTAATAGGTCAGGGGTGAAACGTCACAACTCGGGAACTCGGGTAGCAATTACGACTTGGAGCTTCATTTAAGTGTAACTTCCATGTCGGAAACTCGTTTTTCCGGTAATTCCGACAGCACTTGAAGGCAGCATCACTACCCAGTGCTGGGAAACAGCGGCCATTTGGGCTTTGAATCTCACTACCCAGTGCTGGAAAACAGTGGCCATTTTGGCTCTGAATCTCACTACCCAGTGCTGGGAAATAGCGGCCATTTGGGCTCTGAATCTCACTACCCAGTGCTGGGAAACAGCGGCCATTTGGGCTCTGAATCTCACTACCCAGTGCTGGGAAATAACGGCCATTTGGGCTCTGAATCTCACTACCCAGTGCTGGGAAACAGCGGCCATTTGGGCTCTGAATCTCACTACCCAGTGCTGGGAAATAACGGCTGACTCCTGCATCCCCCTCTGTTCTCAGAGAGAAGTACACCCTGGAACAGGAAATCAGGGACAAAGAGGAAGCCATCAGACAGAAGGCTAACGATGTGCAGGTGAGTGAGGACAGATTGGCTATGCGGCGCGTTTACATACAGACAGTGGCCAATAAGGAGGAAACGCCGATATGAGTCACTTAATGTCACTTAGATGTGGCACCTTTTACCAGCAAAACTCACAAGCAAAGCTACACAGAGACTCAGGAGCAAAGCTACACAGAGACTCGGGAGCAAAGCTACACAGAGACTCGGGAGCAAAGCTACACAGAGACTCGGGAGCAAAGCTACACAGAGACTCGGGAGCAAAGCTACACAGAGACTCGGGAGCAAAGCTACACAGAGACTCGGGAGCAAAGCTACACAGAGACTCGGGAGCAAAGCTACACAGAGACTCGGGAGCAAAGCTACACAGAGACTCGGGAGCAAAGCTACACAGAGACTCGGGAGCAAAGCTACACAGAGACTCATGTTCTCTCCTCAATAATAAAGTTAGCAAGTTGAAATATTTTGTTATGCAAATGAAATTTATCAATTTAAATTTTTTTTATTTGTTGGCAGTATCAGTATCGACCAACACTAGCAGTTATTGATGTGTCCCTAATATATATTCTGTGTGTTGTGTATGAACCTCAATAGTAAATCTATATCAATTATATGTGGTGTATGTACACCATTGTATTCTGTGTGTGGTGTATATATCATTAATGTGTATGTAATATGTATTCTGCTTGTAGTGTATTCTCTCATTAATATGTGTATATTCTGTGTGTGGTGTATATATCAAATGAATATGAATATGTGCATATTAATGAGTTTCCTGGGGCTGATGGGATAGGCGATGCAGGGTGATCTGGACCGGGAGAGCGGGGGCTTGCAGGAACTGGAGACGCAGAAACAGGATGCTAATGTTCGCCTGGAGGAGATGGACCAGCAGAAGTCCAAACTGGAGTTCATGCTGGGGGACGTGCAGCTCAAATGCCAAGAGGAGTCCCACACGGTGCGGGGCGCCGCCTGTACCCCTAAACATACAGAGAGTAGAGTCACCCTGTACCCCTAAACATACAGAGAGTAGAGTCACCCTGTACCCCTAAACATACAGAGAGTAGAGTCACCCTGTACCCCTAAACATACAGAGAGTAGAGTCACCCTGTACCCCTAAACATACAGAGAGTAGAGTCACCCTGTACCCCTAAACATACAGAGAGTAGAGTCACCCTGTACCCCTAAACATACAGAGAGTAGAGTCACCCTGTACCCCTAAATATACAGAGTAGAGTCACCCTGTACCCATAAACATACAGAGAGTAGAGTCACCCTGTACCCCTAAACATACAGAGAGTAGAGTCACCCTGTACCCCTAAACATACAGAGAGTAGAGTCACCCTGTACCCCTAAACATACAGAGAGAGTAGAGGCACCCTGTACCCTGAAACATACAGAGAGTAGAGTCACCCTGTACCCCTAAACATACAGAGAGAGAGAAGAAGCACCCTATACACTAAAACACACACACACACACACACACACACACACACACACACACACACAGAAGAGGCACCATGTACACTAAAACACACAGAAAGAAGATGTTATTTCAATTGGTTGATTGCCCCCCCCCCCGTGCCCAGATCTCCTCTGTCCAGGTGCAGATCCAGGCTCAGGAGTCTGATGTGCAGAGCCAGGAAGACGAGCTGAACCGGGCCAAATCGGACCTGAACCGCCTGCATCAGGAGGAGACGCAGCTGGAGCAGAGCATCACGGCTGGGCGGAGCCAGCTGGAGACCATCATCAGGTCCCTGAGCATCACGCAGGACGAGATCAACCAGGTGCGGTTAGTGATTGCTGTGGTCACGCTGCTATGGGTGTGGTTTGTGGTTCATGTGGTAATGCTGTTGTGGGTGTGGTTAGTTGTTGCTGTGGTAACGCTGCTGTGGGTGTGGTTAGTGGTTGCTGTGGTAACGCTGCTGTGGGTGTGGTTAGTGGTTGCTGTGGTAACGCTGCTGTGGGTGTGGTTAGTGGTTGCTGTGGTAACGCTGCTGTGGGTGTGGTTAGTGGTTGCTGTGGTAACGCTGCTATGGGTGTGGTTAGTGGTTGCTGTGGTAACGCTGCTGTGGGTGTGGTTAGTGGTTGCTGTGGTAACGCTGCTGTGGGTGTGGTTAGTGGTTGCTGTGGTAACGCTGCTGTGGGTGTGGTTAGTGGTTGCTGTGGTAACGCTGCTGTGGGTGTGGTTAGTGGTTGCTGTGGTAACGCTGCTGTGGGTGTGGTTAGTGGTTGCTGTGGTTAGTGGTTGCTGTGGTAACGCTGCTGTGGGTGTGGTTAGTGGTTGCTGTGGTAACGCTGCTGTGGGTGTGGTTAGTGGTTGCTGTGGTAACACTGCTGTGGGTGTGGTTTTGCTTGATGTAGGCACGCAGCAGACTCTCTCAGATCAGAGACAGTCAGGAGGAAGTGACCAGGAGCATCGAGGAGTGTAACGCAGCGCTCAACGGGGCGCACGGCGGAAGCATGACCAACCTAGCACACATGGGCGAGGAGAACAGCGCACTTGCATCGCTGGTGAGCCCTTCCCATCATGCACTTCACCCCACTCATTTAAACAAAACTTTAGACAGACAGACAGACAGACAGAGTGAGACAGATAGACAGAGACTGTGTGTAGAGACACTTGACAGAGCTCAGTTTGATAGTTAGACTCAGTGACTGTGTTCAGACAGACAGACAGAGCTCAGTTTGATAGCTAGACTCAGTGACTGTGTTCAGACAGACAGAGCTCAGTTTGATAGCTAGACTCAGTGACTGTGTTCAGACAGACAGAGCTCAGTTTGATAGCTAGACTCAGTGACTGTGTTCAGACAGACAGACAGAGCTCAGTTTGATAGCTAGACTCAGTGACTGTGTTCAGACAGACAGACAGAGCTCAGTTTGATAGCTAGACTCAGTGACTGTGTTCAGACAGACAGACAGAGCTCAGTTTGATAGCTGGACTCAGTGACTGTGTTCAGACAGACAGACAGAGCTCAGTTTGATAGCTAGACTCAGTGACTGTGTTCAGACAGACAGAGCTCAGTTTGATAGCTAGACTCAGTGACTGTGTTCAGACAGACAGACAGAGCTCAGTTTGATAGCTAGACTCAGTGACTGTGTTCAGACAGACAGACAGAGCTCAGTTTGATAGTTAGACTCAGTGACTGTGTTCAGACAGACAGACAGACAGCTCAGTTTGATAGCTAGACTCAGTGACTGTGTTCAGACAGACAGACAGAGCTCAGTTTGATAGCTAGACTCAGTGACTGTGTTCAGACAGACAGACAGAGCTCAGTTTGATAGCTAGACTCAGTGACTGTGTTCAGACAGACAGACAGAGCTCAGTTTGATAGCTAGACTCAGTGACTGTGTTCAGACAGACAGACAGAGCTCAGTTTGATAGCTAGACTCAGTGACTGTGTTCAGACAGACAGACAGAGCTCAGTTTGATAGCTAGACTCAGTGACTGTGTTCAGACAGACAGACAGCTCAGTTTGATAGCTAGACTCAGTGACTGTGTTCAGACAGACAGACAGAGCTCAGTTTGATAGCTAGACAGAGCTCAGTTTGATAGCTAGACTCAGTGACTGTGTTCAGACAGACAGACAGAGCTCAGTTTGATAGCTAGACTCAGTGACTGTGTTCAGACAGACAGACAGAGCTCAGTTTGATAGCTAGACTCAGTGACTGTGTTCAGACAGACAGACAGACAGAGCTCAGTTTGATAGCTAGACTCAGTGACTGTGCTCACACAGACAGACTCCTCTTGTCTCTCTCTCTCCAGGACTCTGTTAAGATGAAGGAGTCTTCGTTCGGCAGCCACACCCTGGAGCTCCCGTCTGACCCCTTCCACTCTGATGACCCCTTCAAAGGTGCCTGTCCCCCTCTGCCCCTAGCCCCGCCCCTTCCCCCCCCTCTACCCCTAGCCCCGCCCCTTTCCCGCATGACTGTCTCCCCCCTCAGGCTGGGAGTGGAATTGCAGTAATAAAGGGGTCAGTAACTGTCTCCCCCCTCAGGCTGAGAGTCGAATTGCAGTAATAAAGGGGTCAGTAACTGTCTCCCTCCTCAGGCTGGGAGTGGAATTGCAGTAATAAAGGGGTCAGTAACTGTCTCCCCCCTCAGGCTGAGAGTGGAATTGCAGTAATAAAGGGGTCAGTAACTGTCTCCCTCCTCAGGCTGGGAGTGGAATTGCAGTAATAAAGGGGTCAGTAACTGTCTCCCTCCTCAGGCTGGGAGTGGAATTGCAGTAATAAAGGGGTCAGTAACTGTCTCCCTCCTCAGGCTGGGAGTGGAATTGCAGTAATAAAGGGGTCAGTAACTGTCTCCCCCCTCAGGCTGGGAGTGGAATTGCAGTAATAAAGGGGTCAGTAACTGTCTCCCTCCTCAGGCTGGGAGTGGAATTGCAGTAATAAAGGGGTCAGTAACTGTCTCCCTCCTCAGGCTGGGAGTGGAATTGCAGTAATAAAGGGGTCAGTAACTGTCTCCCTCCTCAGGCTGGGAGTGGAATTGCAGTAATAAAGGGGTCAGTAACTGTCTCCCCCCTCAGGCTGAGAGTGGAATTGCAGTAATAAAGGGGTCAGTAACTGTCTCCCCCCTCAGGCTGGGAGTGGAATTGCAGTAATAAAGGGGTCAGTAACTGTCTCCCCCCTCAGGCTGAGAGTGGAATTGCAGTAATAAAGGGGTCAGTAACTGTCTCCCCCCTCAGGCTGGGAGTGGAATTGCAGTAATAAAGGGGTCAGTAACTGTCTCCCCACTCAGGCTGGGAGTGGAATTGCAGTAATAAAGGGGTCAGTAACTGTCTCCCCCCTCAGGCTGGGAGTGGAATTGCAGTAATAAAGGGGTCAGTAACTGTCTCCCCCCTCAAGCTGGGAGTGGAATTGCAGTAATAAAGGGGTCAGTAACTGTCTCCCTCCTCAGGCTGGGAGTGGAATTGCAGTAATAAAGGGGTCAGTAACTGTCTCCCCCCTCAAGCTGGGAGTGGAATTGCAGTAATAAAGGCTACGCATAGCTTAGCCAATTGCTATGATAACTTGGACTAAACAGGCCACTTTTTAGTACATAAACCTCAAAGATAGCTAACGTTAACTTCGATATCCACCAAGCGCAAGTGGCTTACACTAGGCCTAATAGCTCACTATTTTTAGTAGGCTCTTTTTTCTGTGAGTATAAACCGAAGTATTTTTTATTATTATCGTTTGTTTATTTATTTTAGTAGGCTATTAGCCGAAGTACATGGAGTGTACTATAAGCCGATTGTAGCCTGCTATAAGCCGAAGTATGCCTTTCTGAAGTGTGTCTTAGTGGCACAACCTGTACAGAAGCTAGGCTGACAGTTTGAAAGGACGCCCCTATCGATCCCTGTGTACTGCGTTGTTTACAGTGAAATAGGGCTATTGCAGTGATAACGGGGTCAGTAACTGCCCAGCAGTGTGGTTCATAGTTTACCCATAGTGCATCACTCTTACATTCTCGTTGCCCTTTTTCAGGTGTGTAGACCAGTGATTTTCAACCACTGTGCCGCGGCACACTAGTGTGCCGTGAGAGATCGTCAGGTGTGCCGTGGGAAATTATCCAACTTCACTTAATTAGTAACACTTTTGGTTGGTGGTGTGACTCAGGATTTTTTTTTATGTAAAAAATGTGCCTTGGCTCAAAAAAGGTTGAAAAACACTGGTGTAGACCATTGGTCCCAGTAAGAGCTGTATGTGAGTGTAAGCTCAGTGACTGACAAGACTCCAGGGTCAGGATCAGTATCATAGCAGAGCGCATCTCCCACACAGCAGTGACAGGGAAAGTCTAAATATGGAACACGCTTTCCTGTCGAACCCCAGCCCGGAAGCCACGCCCCTCACATGCTCTGTGCTTTCAGACCCGTTTGGGAGCGACCCCTTCAAAGAGAGCGACCCGTTCAAGAACACCTCGCCTCAGGACTTCTTCAAAAAGACCGGCAAGGCCGCCCCCCCCTTTTTCCCCTCTGATCCCTTCAGTAAAAGTGCCTCCCTCCCCTCCAAGGTAACTAAACCTTTTTCTGAATTGACACTGCTACACCTGAACACTGCTACTGCTACACCTGAACACACCGCTACACCTGAACACACCGCTACACCTGAACACACCGCTACACCTGAACACACCGCTACACCTGAACACACCGCTACACCTGAACACACCGCTACACCTGTACACACCGCTACACCTGAGCACACCGCTACACCTGAACACACCGCTACACCTGAACACACCGCTCACCTGTACACACCGCTACACCTGTACACACCGCTACACCTGTACACACCGCTACACCTGTACACACCGCTACACCTGTACACACCGCTACACCACCTGAACACACCGCTACACCTGAACACACCGCTACACCTGAACACACCGCTACACCTGTACACACCGCTACACCTGAGCGCACCGCTACACCTGAACACACCGCTACACCTGAACACACCGCTACACCTGAACACACCGCTACACCTGTACACACCGCTACACCTGTACACACCGCTACACCTGTACACACCGCTACACCTGAACACACCGCTACACCTGTACACCCTGCTACACCTGAACACCGCTACACCTGTACACACCGCTACACCTGTACACACCGCTACACCTGAGCATACCGCTACACCTGAACACACCGCTACACCTGAACACACCGCTACACCTGAACACACCGCTCACCTGTACACACCGCTACACCTGTACACACCGCTACACCTGAACACACCGCTACACCTGAACACACCGCTACACCTGTACACACCGCTACACCTGTACACACCGCTACACCTGAACACACCGCTACACCTGTACACACCGCTACACCTGTACACACCGCTACACCTGTACACACCGCTACACCTGTACACGCCGCTACACCGTTACACCTGTACACGGCCACGCCTGTACACCGCCACGCCTGTACACCCCACTACACCTGAACACTGCTACACCTGTACACACCGCCATGCCTGTACACCAAGAATTATATATTTGTAACTGTGCCCCAACCTCTTTCTCTCCCTCTCGGTCTCAGGCTGCTCATTTGTCCAGCTCCTCCAGCCCAAAAACAAAAGGCACAGGTACAGTAGACTCTGCTGACTATAGACCTACAGCACACCTGCTGCACACAGAAAGCATCAGGCACAGTAGACTCTGCTACCTATAGACCTACAGCACACCTGCTGCACACAGAAAACATCAGGCACAGTAGACTCTGCTGACTATAGACCTACAGCACACCTGCTGCACACAGAAAACATCAGGCACAGTAGACTCTGCTACCAATAGACGTACAGCACACCTGCTGTACACAGAAAGCATCAGGCACAGTAGACTCTGCTACCTATAGACCTACAGCACACCTGCTGCACACAGAAAGCATCAGGCACAGTAGACTCTGCTGACTATAGACCTACAGCACACCTGCTGCACACAGAAAGCATCAGGCACAGTAGACTCTGCTGACTATAGACCAACAGCACACCTGCTGCACACAGAAAACATCAGGCACAGTAGACTGCTGACTATAGACCTACAGCACACCTGCTGCACACAGAAAGCATCAGGCACAGTAGACTCTGCTGACTATAGACCTACAGCACACCTGCTGCACACAGAAAGCATCAGGCACAGTAGACTCTGCTGACTATAGACCAACAGCACACCTGCTGCACACAGAAAGCATCAGGCACAGTAGACTGCTAAAAAGTAATCGGGCTGCATCACAGAGCCATTGGCAGTAACCCCCCCACACACTTTTAAAATAACCCTCCTTCAACCTCCCCTTTCTGGTCCCATAGAGGCGTTCGGGACAGGTGACTCTTTCGCCAGCGGTACCTATGGCAACAGGGCCGGGTTTGCTGACTTCAGCCAGATGTCACAGGTATGGTTCAAACCCCGCCCACTCCACGTGACAGGCAACATAGCCCCACCCATAGGACGAGAGGGGTGTATACACACACGCGCACACGCACACGCACACACACACACACACGTGCACTCACATGTATCACTGTTTTAGTCCAGTACAGTGATTGCACTTTGCTCTTAACTTTGAATGATTGTATTTTTCTCTCTCTCTCTCTCCCTCCCTCCCTCCCTCTCATATCCCCCTTCTCTCTCTCTCTCTCTCTCTCATATCCCCCCTCTCTCCCTCTCTCTCATATCCCCCCTCTCTCTCTCTCTCATATCCCCCCTCTCTCTCTCTCTCTCTCTCTCCCTCCCTCCCTCTCTCTCTCTCTCTCATATCCCCCCTCTCTCTCTCTCTCTCTCTCTCTCTCTCTCTCTCTCATATCCCCCCTCTCTCTCTCTCTCTCTCTCTCTCTCTCTCTCTCTCATATCCCCCCTCTCTCTCTCTCTCTCTCTCTCTCTCTCTCTCTCTCTCTCTCTCATATCCCCCCTCTCTCTCTCTCTCTCCTCTCTCTCTCTCTCTCTCTCTCTCTCTCTCTCTCTCTCTCTCTCTTCGCCCTCTCTCTCTCTCTCTCTTCCCCCTCTCTCTCTCTCTCTCTCTCTCTCTCTCTCTCTCTCTCATGTCTCTCCTCTCTCTCTCTCTCGTCTCTCAGGGATCGGGGATCACATGGGACCTGCTCGTTATATTTCATTTACCTGCCACTAAGGGGCGCTGTTTTCCCGATAGCAGTAACAAGACTCCCCCCTCTCTTTCTCTCCCTCCCTTCCTCCCTCTCTTCCTCCCTCTCTCCCTCCCCCCTCTCTAACTCTCACTCTCTTAGTTTGGAAGTGAGGTTCAGCGGTTTGTAGTGGGCGGGGCAGGAGAGAGAGGGTGGGGCTGCTGTCTTTAGAGACTCCACCTCCAGGAGCAGGAGGACCTGGATTGGTCGTCATCCTCAGCCAGACAGAGATGACCACCGCCTTCTTTCATCAGGGTTCCGCCCTCTTCTCCAAAACCAAGCTCTACCCACTGCCAGGCTCCGCCCGCTGCCCGGCTCCGCCCACTGCTTCTGCTTTCCCACCTGCGGGCACTGGAGCAGGCCTCTCCGGGCGGATGCCTTACCTGTATGTAGAGGCTCAGGTGGACGGCCCAGGTGTACTTATACTATGCTTGTGGGATCTGTAAATACAAAAGCACTGTATAAAAACAACTAAATTTGTTATGAGGGAAACTGAAACATTTTTACTTCTTATTTAAATTCAGATTAACTCCTTTTTGTGTGAGAAGGGTATGTGAGCAGACGTGCGGAAGGGTGTGTGTGCAGACGTGCGGAAGGGTGTGTGTGCAGATGTGCGGAAGGGTGTGTGTGCAGACGTGCGGAAGGGTGTGTGTGCAGACGTGCGGAAGGGTGTGTGCAGACGTGCGGAAGGGTGTGTGTGCAGACGTGAGGAAGGGTGTGTGCAGACGTGAGGAAGGGTGTGTGTGCAGACGTGAGGAAGGGTGTGTCAGCAGGGTCTGGATCTAATGTACATCTGGTGCCGCTGATTCGCTTTTTAAAAAATCTCTACAGGTAGTCTTCGGCGTTATTACGATATGTTATAGTTCGCGGGCGTTATTACGGTATGTTATAGTTCTCAGGCGTTATCACGGTATGTTATAGTTCGAGGGCGTTATTACGGTATGTTATAGTTCGAGGGCGTTATTACGGTATGTTATAGTCTCAGGTTTTACTTACAAACGGACAAGCACAAGCTGTATACTTGGAATGTATACTTACCGGTATACGTATGGAATGTTGGGGTTAGTACTGATTTTCGGGGTAAGTACTGAAGAAGGACTGATCTTAGGGGTTGGTACTAATCATAGGGGTAGTAATGGGGTTAGTACTGATCATAGGGGTAATTATGGGGTTAGTACTGCTCATAGGGGTAGTTATGGGGTTAGTACTGATCATAGGGGTAATTATGGGGTTAGTACTGATCATAGGGGTAGTTATGGGGTTAGTACTGCTCATAGGGGTAGTTATGGGGTTAGTACTGATCATAGGGGTAATTATGGGGTTAGTACTGATCATAGGGGTAGTTATGGGGTTAGTACTGATCATAGGGGTCATTATGGGGTTAGTACTGATCATAGGGGTAGTTATGGGGTTAGTACTGATCATACGGGTAGTTATGGGGTTAGTACTGATCATAGGGGTAGTTATGGGGTTAGTACTGATCATAGGGGTAATTGTGGGGTTAGTACTGATCATAGGGGTTGTTATTGGTTTTATACTGAGTACTTAGAGGTTAGTACTGAGGCTAATACTCATCTTGGGGGCAATTATGGGTACTGATCTTAGGTTTTCATACTGGGGTTATTCTTGGGATTAGTTCTTGGATTTAGTACTGATCACAGGGTTAGTAAGTACTGATATTAAGGATGCATTTTTGGGTTCTGTACTGACCTTATGGTTGATGCTTTGGGGACAGTGCTGACCTGACGGTTAGTGTTTTGGGGTTAGTACTGATATTAGGTTAGATATTTTTGAGTGTATTTATTATGATTTGTGTCGAAGGACTATAGAAGAATGTTTATATGATATCACCCTAAAGTGTCCCTGTACCCCTCCAGTCTGACACTGCTCCTGTGGGCTGGTTATGTTCCAGTCTGACACTGTTCCTGTAGGCAGGTTATGTTCCAGTCTGACACTGCTCCTGTAGGCAGGTTATGTTCCAGTCTGGCACTGTTCCTGTAGGCAGGTTATGTTCCAGTCTGACACTGTTCCTGTAGGCTGGTTATGTTCCAGTCAGGCACTGCTCCTGTAGGCTGGTTATGTTCCAGTCTGACACTGTTCCTGTAGGCAGGTTATGTTCCAGTCTGGCACTGTTCCTGTAGGCAGGTTATGTTCCAGTCTGGCACTGCTCCTGTAGGCAGGTTATGTTCCAGTCTGACACTGTTCCTGTAGGCAGGTTATGTTCCAGTCTGGCACTGCTCCTGTAGGCAGGTTATGTTCCAGTCAGGCACTGCTCCTGTAGGCAGGTTATGTTCCAGTCTGACACTGCTCCTGTAGGCAGGTTATGTTCCAGTCTGACACTGCTCCTGTAGGCAGGTTATGTTCCAGTCTGGCACTGTTCCTGTAGGCAGGTTATGTTCCAGTCTGACACTGCTCCTGTAGGCAGGTTATGTTCCAGTCTGGCACTGTTCCTGTAGGCAGGTTATGTTCCAGTCAGGCACTGCTCCTGTAGGCAGGTTATGTTCCAGTCTGACACTGCTCCTGTAGGCTGGTTATGTTCCAGTCTGACACTGTTCCTGTAGGCAGGTTATGTTCCAGTCTGGCACTGCTCCTGTAGGCTGGTTATGTTCCAGTCTGACACTGCTCCTGTGGGCTGGTTATGTTCCAGTCTGGCACTGCTCCTGTAGGCAGGTTATGTTCCAGTCTGACACTGCTCCTGTAGGCAGGTTATGTTCCAGTCTGGCACACTGCTGTAGGCTGGTTCCAGTCTGACACTGTTCCTGTAGGCAGGTTATGTTCCAGTCTGGCACTGCTCCTGTAGGCTGGTTATGTTCCAGTCTGACACTGCTCCTGTGGGCTGGTTATGTTCCAGTCTGGCACTGCTCCTGTATGCAGGTTATGTTCCAGTCAGGCACTGCTCCTGTAGGCAGGTTATGTTCCAGTCAGGCACTGCTCCTGTAGGCAGGTTATGTTCCAGTCAGGCACTGCTCCTGTAGGCAGGTTATGTTCCAGTCTGGCACTGCTCCTGTAGGCAGGTTATGTTCCAGTCAGGCACTGCTCCTGTAGGCAGGTTATGTTCCAGTCTGGCACTGCTCCTGTAGGCAGGTTATGTTCCAGTCTGGCACTGCTCCTGTAGGCAGGTTATGTTCCAGTCTGGCACTGCTCCTGTAGGCAGGTTATGTTCCAGTCTGGCACTGCTCCTGTAGGCAGGTTATGTTCCAGTCTGGCACTGTTCCTGTAGGCAGGTTATGTTCCAGTCAGGCACTGCTCCTGTAGGCAGGTTATGTTCCAGTCTGGCACTGCTCCTGTAGGCAGGTTATGTTCCAGTCAGGCACTGCTCCTGTAGGCAGGTTATGTTCCAGTCAGGCACTGCTCCTGTAGGCAGGTTATGTTCCAGTCTGACACTGCTCCTGTAGGCAGGTTATGTTCCAGTCTGGCACTGCTCCTGTAGGCTGGTTATGTTCCAGTCTGGCACTGCTCCTGTAGGCAGGTTATGTTCCAGTCTGGCACTGCTCCTGTAGGCAGGTTATGTTCCAGTCTGGCACTGCTCCTGTAGGCTGGTTATGTTCCAGTCTGACACTGTTCCTGTAGGCAGGTTATGTTCCAGTCTGACACTGCTCCTGTAGGCAGGTTATGTTCCAGTCTGGCACTGCTCCTGTAGGCAGGTTATGTTCCAGTCTGGCACTGCTCCTGTAGGCAGGTTATGTTCCAGTCTGGCACTGCTCCTGTAGGCAGGTTATGTTCCAGTCTGGCACTGCTCCTGTAGGCAGGTTATGTTCCAGTCTGGCACTGATCTTATGTGCAGGTTATATTGCCACTCTTATTACAGACTTGTGTGTTTTTTTTAAGGATTTGATTTTGATTACAGTGCAGCTCTGGGGTTAGCCAGTCACAGCATAATAAGAAATATTACAGCCATCAGGGCAAATGGTTTCCTTAAACCCAAATCACCAAATTAAAGGAGTGAAAAATGAATTCTATGATGTAATTGCTGTTCTCCTCTCCTATTGGCCAGGCTTGCTACAGCGTTAGTGACTGTGGTGTGATAATCGCACACTGTGCAGATCCAGCCCTTAGTGGAGAATCCTACGGCCCAGCCCTGTGTACTGTGTGCTGTGAGGACTAATCAGCCCCGCCCCCCTCTCCTGTCCGCCCTCACCCTCCCCCAACCCTGCCTTCAGTCCCGCCCCTAGCCTGTGGGAAAACCCCTTCAATTAAGCCAATCACCTTCCCTGAGCCTAATAAGTTAACTGCCATAATGGGTTTTTGTATATGTGCTGGTGGGAATGGAAGTCCAGAACACAGTAAAGGACCTTCACCATCGCTGGACTACACCTCCCATTGTCCTCCACTGCAAGATAAGCCTGCACATTCTCAGACACTGTTTCTCCATCCGTGCTATTACAAAAACCTGGAAAAGGTGGACTGCTCTGTGGAACTCGCACTGTCCCGCGGACGCGACGCTCTGTGGAACTCGCACTGTCCCGCGGACGCTTCTGTTGTCCATGAAGGTTTTGTTTGTTTTTTTTGTTTTTTTGGTATCTGAGTTGTCCAATAGTCTTCTTTTTTTTTGCGGTTGTATTTAAAGATGATTGCAAAGGTTCTTCAGCCGAGTGGAGGATTTTTCTTTATTGCTATTTATTTATTCCTCATTACGTCATAACTGCTCCGGTCCTTCCTCCCTTTTTTTACTGCCAAAAAAGGAGCTTCAGGTTTCCTCATGACCTCAGAAATGTTAATGCGGGATGTAAAAGAGGGGAAAGTGTTTCCTTTCATCAGTCAGTCAGCGCTTCCTGTGCAGAAAGCTGAAAACCATTCAATCAATATACTCTGTGTGTTACACTGGCCTTTTCAAAGATGAACATTATAATAATAATGTCAATAAAAGCTTTGTATTCTTTGCCATTTGAATCATCTGTATATTATTGTTTAATATAATAAATAAATATAAGTTGTTGGTTCCTAGAGTCTTATTTGATCCTCCTCTCAGGTGAGTGTCAGGATTCCAGGTGAAGGGTTTTCAGGGTGAATATTGGGATCGCTCAGACTTACAGTGCCTGCTCTATCCGATCACACATTTCACAGTATGAATTTTGTTGAAAATTTGTTAAAATTAGTTTGCTGTTGCTTCATGGGGGGGGGCGGTTTGATTCATGGTCTAGCTTGCAGTTAGTTCAGACCGCGTTCGATGAATTAATGTCCAACCAGTCTTCGTATGTTAAGGTTGCAAACGTTCCAGGCCACATCTGGATTTTTGTAGCTGAATATTTTTGAGTAACTGAATTTCTCGACGGTTTCGGAGAAACATGCAATATATGCAGCTGTTCGCGTTTAAAGGATCGCGCTGCTTCACAGATCAACAATAAACACGCCTCTCGAAGCCAGACCATATGCGGTAAGCTGTTAATTGTCTCCATCTGGAATAACAGGACGTTCCGAAGTACATTTTATTTATGGTGTTTTTACGCAAGAGCTGAGATAAAGTAGGTAGCCTAACCTAATGTCATTGCAATAAATAAAATAAAAAATAATTTCGACAATTAGGCCTACTGGTTTCTTATTCGTGCAGCAATTTGTTAATGTTTTGCCAGAATTTGTTAAATGTTTTGCCTTTACACCGCTAGTCGTCTCAGTACATTCTCATTCTGAGCGCGTAAAACATTTTAGAGCGTTTTGTCATCTATCCGCAGTGTGTTTTTCAGAAAGGTTTCTAATCTGCGGTCACAGTGGCTAATTCCTGGAATTTGGAGCTGTACCGCATCGGGCGATCTTGGTGCACACTGTGGCTAACGGGAGTGGAGTCTAACGTCATCTCGAGCGCGTTTTGTGCTTTCCCTCTGCGGTTTAAAAATTTTCTGTTTAGAATTTCTACCGGAAAGCAGCCAAGCAGGTGCTTTTTTTTGCCACCGCTTGGAACTGCGAGGGCAAGAGACTGGGTGTGGTGAGTTAGAGACTGGGTGTGGTGAGTTAGAGACTGGGTGTGGTGGGTTAGAGACTGGGTGTGGTGAGTTAGAGACTGGGTGTGGTGAGTTAGAGACTGTGTGTGGTGGGTTAATAGTGTTTATAAATATAAAAGGTCTTTACTTGACTTTTTATATTTATACACGCTACATTTACGAAAGCAAATTAGTGCGCCGAAGATTGTTTGCAACCATATTTCATAAACGGGTTACCACTGTACCTATAAAGCTGTAGCTACAAATCGGTCTGCAACTTCATTTAAAAATTTTGCATGAAAAACGCACATCTGACGGTCCTCAGGCGAAGACTTGCGTCGTTTCTCCAGCAGAGGGCGCGTGCATTCCATGGCGTTCCTGTGATTCTCGCGGCTGCTTGCAGGACGCTGTGAACGCAGAGTGAGGGCACTATAAAATTAACTAAGAGCTCTATCTACTGCGCCCTGTCTCCTGCGTACAGTACACTGTGTCTGAATCAGAGCTCTATCTACTGCACCCTGTCTCCTGCGTACAGTACACTGTGTCTGAATCAGAGCTCTATCTACTGCACCCTGTCTCCTGCGTACAGTGCAGTGTCCGAATCAGAGCTCTATCTACTGCGCCCTGTCTCCTGCGTACAGTGCGCTGTGTCTGAATCAGAGCCCTCTCAATATCTGTAGTCTGAGCGGCCTAATTGGCTATTTCTCTCTCAGTATCTGTGGTCTGAGCGACCTGATTGGCTGTTTCTCTCTCAGTATCTGTGGGCTGAGTGACCTGATTGGCTGTTTCTCTCTCAGTATCTGTGGTCTGAGCGACCTGATTGGCTGTTTCTCTCTCGGTATCTGTGGGCTGAGTGACCTGATTGGCTGTTTCTCTCTCAGTATCTGTGGTCTGAGCGACCTGATTGGCTGTTTCTCGCTCAGTATCTGTGGTCTGAGTGACCTGATTGGCTGTTTCTCTCTCAGTATCTGTGGTCTGAGCGACCTGATTGGCTGTTTCTCGCTCAGTATCTGTGGTCTGAGTGACCTGATTGGCTGTTTCTCTCTCAGTATCTGTGGTCTGAGCGACCTGATTGGCTGTTTCTCGCTCAGTATCTGTGGTCTGAGTGACCTGATTGGCTGTTTCTCTCTCTGTATCTGTGGTCTGAGTGACCTGATTGGCTGTTTCTCTCTCAGTATCTTGGTCTGATTTGTTGGTGCTCTAAGTCGTCCCTTGCAATTTAGTATATTTTTATGTGCTCAGTTTCAGGAATGTGGCTGGCTGTGATTTCATGACATTCTGAAAATACAGTCTCAAGTTTTCTCTATGTTGATGTCTTATTTATGTAAATATATATATATATATATAACTGAGGCTCAGTCACCATAAACAAAATCAGCTTTTACATGCAGTTGAGTTTATATATCTAAATAAAATCTTTTCTTAAGGGGCTTTGAGCTCAGTAGTGACTGAAATGGACAGAAAGCTCCCACCTAAGTGCCTAATTTACTCAAGTTTACCACCATCCAAACTGACGCTTACCGCCATCCAAACTGACTTCAGATGGAACTGAGGTGCGATGGTGAGATACTGGAGCAGAAATGTCTGATAATACACGGCTTCTGAATGTCTGATAATACACGGCTTCTGAATGTCTGATAAGACACGGCTTCTGAATGTCTGATAAGACACGGCTTCTGAATGTCTGATAATACACGGCTTCTGAATGTCTGATAATACACAGCTTCTGAATGTCTGATAAGACACAGCTTCTGAATGTCTGATAAGACACGGCTTCTGAATGTCTGATAATACTCAGCTTCTAAATGTCTGATAATACACGGCTTCTGAATGTCTGATGATACACAGCTTCTGAATGTCTGATAATACTCAGCTTCTGAATGTCTGATAATACACGGCTTCTGAATGTCTGATGATACACAGCTTCTGAATGTCTGATAATACACAGCTTCTGAATGTCTGATAATACACGGCTTCTGAATGTCTGATAATACACGGCTTCTGAATGTTTGATAATACACGGCTTCTGAATGTCTGATAATACTCAGCTTCTGAATGTCTGATAATACACGGCTTCTGAATGTCTGATGATACACAGCTTCTGAATGTCTGATAATACTCAGCTTCTGAATGTCTGATAATACACAGCTTCTGAATGTCTGATAATACTCAGCTTCTGAATGTCTGATAATACACAGCTTCTGAATGTCTGATAATACACAGCTTCTGAATGTCTGATAATACTCGGCTTCTGAATGTCTGATAATACACGGCTTCTGAATGATAAGACACGGCTTCTGAATGTCTGTTGACAGTAATTACTCTGGTATGATACAGGCACATACTAATTGTTTCTACTTGTAGTAATTAGAAAAATGAAGGAAAAAAAAGTTGTTTTTCTTTTTAAATCAACAAGTTTTAGATGTGTATTTACATTTTTATACTTATCATTAGAGATTTTGTAGGTTTGTTTGTCACAGGTAATGTCCTGGTGACCCCGTATGTTACTGTATGTTGTGCTTGAGAGCCCCAGCGCTCAGGAGAACTTATTATAAGGCATGTAAAAAGCAGAGAAGTGAAATGAAAGTGTGTGATTTTGCGCTCGACTCACTTTGCTATTAATATCACTGCTTTTATTCCTCCTCCTTGCTACGGCCCTGTCCCAGAATGCACCAGCACTCTGTGGTTTCTGTGTAAAAAGCTGGCGCGGCCAGGCTTAAACATTATGAGAGATGCCAGTGAGCCAGTGAGTGTTTCATTGTGTCTAGTGTACTTTTCATTGCATTATTGTTTTACCACACGAGTGCAAGAACTCCTGAAAAGGCAGCTGAGTCACCAAAGTCTTCCACAATTTTTAAATGGCTGATTAACAAAGAGTTGTCTCCTGCTGGAGGTTTTTATAAGATGTCGTGTCCTATCAGTGGAGCCGCAAACCCAGACTAACCCAGCTCTAAATATAAAAGAGGAATTCATGGATTTTGAAAGTATTTGTAGGTCTGTCTTTATGGTCAAAGCCAGAGAGCTGCATGTTTTTACATGCCCCCCCCACAGTGACCGAAACCCCTTTCATCTGCAAACTGGCTGCATTAACACGGGGGGAGGACGCTCCCCGTACCCAGACATGTCTAAATCCAGTCTCTGTAATTATCTAAATGTAATGTTCGTCTTTATAGAGGGAGGCCACAGACCCCTGGCAGCAGCTGCCTCTCAGCTGCTTAAAATGACCGCCGTCCCACCCTCACCATGGCAACCAGCAGCTCAGGTAGCGGCCCAAGCGGGCCTCGCAGCATGACAACCTATCAGAGTCTGGCTGCTACTCCGAGTCCCCCAAAACTTTTTATTTATTTATTTATTTATGCTAAAACTTGCCATGTTTCTTGTGTTTCCTTTATATATTAAATAAGGCTGCAAAAAAGGCAACGAAATTAGAATCCAACATTTTAATATTTACATTAAATACAATATTTACATTGTACAGCCTATGTACACATTTTATATCGCTTTAATTCAGAATACAAAGCTTAAGGCTTTAATGTGAAAGGCATCTCTACAGGGCCTGGGGCAGATGGGTAATATTGCACCTTTCACACAATATGTTAGAACATAAAAACCTTTCTTTCAATTTTATTGAAAAAAAAAAAAGAAAACCCTGAATTCTTATGGTATTTACTATGAAGAGCACACAGAACATTAAAGGCTCTGCTGTCTGTCTGAAGGGCAGTTTTAGCAACAAAACCTTGTCTTTTTACACACAGTTTACACATGAAATGTGAACTTGTCTATTTTTGGCGTCTGACACACAGCCCTGAAATACAAAGGCACTGTCCTGGTGAAAGGAGTACATGGTACATCACTAAAGGTTAAATATCTCCTCCTCTTTATGCCATCGCAGCATGTGGGACCTGCTGAACAGGTTGGCATGTCTGCCCCAAAGCAAACACTGTCAAATGCTTCTAAAAAAGCTTCTACAAAACATCTCTGTCTATATCAAAGTAGTACCAGCTACATTCAAAAAATATTTCTATATGTACGTAAATTTGTGTCGTCAACACGCATTTTCTTTGATTTGTGTGAAACTCATCGTCACACATCTTCCACTACAGTTTTGCTTCATTCTGAATTGTCCCAGTCTTAGGGCCACACGTGCACACACACACACACACACACACACTCACTCACACACACGCACACACACACGCACACACTCACTCACACACACACACACACACACACACACACTCACACACACGCACACACACACGCACACACTCACTCACACACACGCACACGCATACACACACGCACACACACACGCGTACACACACGCACACACACACGCATACACACACACGCATACACACACGCAAACACACACACACACACACACGCACGCACACACGCACGCACGCACGCACATACGCGCCCGCACGCACGCACACACACATACACACACGCACACGCACACGCACACGGCTCTTCACATGTGTCTCTTCATGTGTAGGGCCAGGTGATCAGACCTGGAGAAGGCACGCTCACACAGGTGACACTGGAAGGGGCGGTGGCCCGTGTGTTTGCGAAAGTGACGCGTCAGCTCGTCGGAACGGGCGAACTTCCATCCACAGCCTTCCCAACTGCAGCAGTATGGCTTTTCACCTGAACCAGAGAAAAAACTGTTTTAGTTAAACGCCATAATTACACTATATGAGCCTGATCGGACAAGAATGTTGTTAATTTGATGTAAAAAAAAAAAATTTAATTCTATTTTCTGTATGACTAATGGTAGAAATCGTGCAAGTAAGAATAATAATAATAATGGCTTATAGTGAGTTTTTCATAACAGTTATGTGTTATGTGAGATTGTCTGTAAGTGATTAAGTAGCCTTTGCTCACCTGTATGTGTTCGATGTGTTATGTGAGCTTGTCTGTAAGTGATTAAGTAGCCTTTGCTCACCTGTATGTGTTCGATGTGTTATGTGAGCTTGTCTGTAAGTGATTAAGTAGCCTTTGCTCACCTGTATGTGTTCGATGGTGTGCTTTCAGGTGCGAGCTCTTGGTGTAGGTTTTTGCACAGCCAGCGAAGGTGCAGCTGTGACTCGCCGTGCGTTTACGTGGCCAGGTACGCCGTCCCCTCTTGGGTTTGGAGTCGATCAGGTGGAGAGGCGAGGAGGGCGGAGTGACAGGCGGGGGCCCCAGGCGGTCCTCATACAGAGCAAACTGCGCCGTGTGGTAGTGCAGCTGCATGGGAGCGGGTGGGAAACAGGCGGGCGGGCGGTATCCATGTGAGAGTGCCAGCGAGCCTCGCATGTGAGACTGACACTCGGAGCTGATTGGATCCTCGGGGCTGAGGGGCGGAGTCATGCTGCCTGCCGCGTGCGGAGAGATAGCCGGTCTGGGCTGCTCAAAGGACATCATGCACGAGACGTTACCCTCCTGCTTGATTTTGGGTCCGCTCTGAGGCACCATGCCCACAGTGGGGCCGTAACCGTCCAGCGACGGTTCCACTTTGATGTTTTCCACAAAGTCCTGTCCCGGGAAGCCAGCGGGTCTGAAGAGAAATCTACCCTGAACTGCGCTGCCGTCAGCCAGGCCAAAACATCCGCCGTCGACCTCCGACCTCAGTAGGTCCGTCATCAGACCGCTACTGTATGGCGGTGGCGGGATGCCCTGCTCTGGCATCGTGTAGGCGGGGGGGCTGTTCCTGGACTGATACAGGGTGCTAGCGCAAGGGTCTACCGAGGCCACGGTGTAGTCTCTGCCCACCCCTAGCGCTGAGATGCACTCCGAGCCAGTGCTGTTGGCCAGAATAAACTCCAGATCCAGGTAGTTGCCGATGTCCTCGTCGTCTTTCCTGCGCGAACAGCTGTCCGCGTTCTGCGCTACGTCAACCACGGAACAGCTGGAGTGCACGGGCTTGTCCATCCACCTCTGCGCGAGAAGAGAAGGGAGGTTTTTAGATTAAATGCGCCGCCGCGCACGTTTAACCCAACGGTACTCCACAGTTTCACCAAACTAGCACACACGATCAAGGCAACCTGTTTTACATCCATATACTTAACATAAATAGGCTACAGCAGGAAAACCTGAAATTAGTTAATTAGTTAACCAAACAACAGAAACGAAATAACAATGGAACCAAACGCATCGTTACGTTCACCAAGATGACGTGCGAAACATGATTTTAAATTATACTTACATTTTCCCAAAATTTCTCCTTTTGGCTCGCAAATGTAAATGTGGAAATTGAGGGTAGAATGGTCTCGCTTAAGGCCATGTCCACACGCTGCTGAAGCCGGGAAAACAATTCTTCAAGTAGCTGCAATGAACGTTTTCTGTGTCTATGTAAATATTTGCATGTATGCGCTGGGTCCGCCTCACTGCTCCACGAAAACTCTTAAATTGTAAACCCGAAAGTTCTCTTCTCGTTCGAAGTAGCGTTTCAAAGTTATATGCAAGTTTGATTGGTAGGAGTTCCTAGAACTTCCTACCTTATAAATATTGCAGCAAAAAAGCTGGACCAATTGTCGAAGGCGGAGGAAATACGTTCAGGATGGACGTAGCGCACCACTCGACCCTAAATTTAGCCCTGGTATATAAAGCTGCTGCTCAATGACCGTTTCCTTGTGTTCCCGAATCTCTCGTTCGTGTGCTCAGGCGCGCTTCTTAAAGCCCTCGAACCACCCCCAGTCTATAGCTAAACGAGTTTAACGTAAAACAGATGACGCGTTAAACCCAACCCCCTTTGGAAAAGAACCAGAAACTCCAAGCAATTAACGCACTATTGCTGGAGCACTCAAGTGTTACCGCATTAAAATACTTTGAAAAGAATAAAGAACGTTTTAAACGATATATGCAGAACACTTTGGAGTGGATTAGGAGAACTTCTGTTTTTAAAAAGGAAAAAGAAACATTTAACAACGAACAATTCTCTGATAGGCTAGACTACATAAATACATGTCTGCCATTTTGTACATTTAATTCACAATGCGTTTAAGCAAAAATAATTATGAATTGAAAAAAGTAGGGTTTTTCTTTTTCATAAATGTAGTTTTATTAACACAAATCGCCTTAATAGCACTTATTTTAAATTTATCAGGAATAAATATTCTTCCAGAATATACATTTCACGATTATATTTTACTGACAAAATAGCGCAACAAAGAAACTCGTCTTTGCGCGAACAAAAGTATGGTTGTAATTTGTGAACAATATTTTCAACATAGTTGTACTTTGGCAGGCTGCCAAAAAAAATACGTCAGACTTCTTTGGAATTTAAAGGAACATAATGTTATTTTAATCTAAAATATATTGTTTACTCGGTGTATTTATTGAAAGCTGTATTGCATAATTTTATGGTATAATAACCAATTAAATAAGTTGCAGTAAGTAAATAAATAAACAAATCACAATTGTACTTTAAAACCGATGTAATTTGGATCTAAATTAGCAACAACAAAATTAAATAATAAAAATATGTAACTGATTTTCATATTTGTAAATGTGTCTTATCTCGAAGCCTTTGTATACAACAGTGATTTATGAACATTTAAAATTATGTCAAGACCGATTCATTTAAAGCGTTGCTAGGCTCTAGCTCTAGCCTATATCCACACGTATGCCAAGTCGATTTTATCTGTACAAGTTTATGGGAAAAGCTTCACAAGCTTTTGAGTTTTATAAACCGTTTCTTTTGCGCGTGGAGTGTGTTTTGGAGACCGTTGAAGTGCATGTGTGTGTGTGTGTGTGCGCGTGCATGTCAAATGCGGTACGGATTCTATCCTCTTTACACCTGCTCAAATCTCTCTTTCCTGGGTTCTCCTCTCGGAGCTCGGAGACTTTTGACTCTGCTGCGCAGGCTTGCCAAAACACAGCCACAAGGCGCCAGGAACTCTGAACCTTTTCATAGGGATTTGAGAATGGCGCCCCTCTAGTCTGAAAACCCATTCAGGTGTAAATAATCCGGTGGCAGAAAGTGGCGCGCGCATTGTTACCTGCGCGCCTGGTATCGGGGCGATTAGTTCTGAGAATGAGAACGTCTCGAGGAAGACGGGGCAGTTTAACGCGGGCATTGTCCGGGTGAAGACCTGTTTTCGTAAATATCGTCTTTACACGCTCATTACAACACCACAACACTTCGTACGCGACCCGTTTCACCATTGGCCTCCATATTAACACCGCAATTTCACTTTAATGCGGCTGTGCGTTTTAAACGAACTACCTTTATCTTACACATTTCTGAAAAGCGTTCAATATAGAAAAGCTGGCTGGCGAAATTAAATTTTATTTAGTCTTACCCCACTGGCTAGGCGTCATTTAGTCTGATTAGTGATGTGTAGGTCTAATTTAGGCATACCAATTTACTGTATATCTAATTTACAGAAATATATACATTTATACAGTCGTATTTACATTGACGGAGACCATTATTATAAAATAAGAGGCGGTGTCTTGTAAGTCACCCGGAGGCTCTGCCATTCGATTTTTAAAAGTAAAATATAAGCAGGACGGAAAGGTCTTGGGTCACTGCTATATACAGTATATCAGATCAGGACCTGAGTACAAAATGCAGGCAGGACGCTGAGTGTGTGTGTTCAATTTGACCTGTTACATTATGAATGTAACTATTTTTCAACATAATAACAACATAGGGTTAAATATTATGCCATAGAATGTTTGCAGTGTTTAAATGTGCAGGTAAACACACCTGACAGGGAACTGAAAGCCATTATTTAAATACAGAATATTTTTGATGATTTAATTTAAATGAATATTTATACATAACTGTGATTTATTTATAGGCGTGCGAGCGTGTGTACGTATGTAAGTGAGGGTGCGTGTGGGGAGAACAGCCCTCATGTACAAGATTTCTCCAGTAAGATGTTTACTCTAAAGAAACCCAAATCCTGTGTCCCCTCTCAACATGTGTGTGTGTGTGTGTGTGTGTGTGTGTGCGTGCGAGCGTGCGAGTGTGTGTGTGTGTGTGAGTGTGTGTGTGTGTGTGTGTGTGTGTGTGTGTGTGCGTGCGAGCGTGCGAGTGTGTGTGTGTGTGTGAGTTGTGTGTGTGTGTGTGTGTGTGTGTGTGTGTGTGAGTGTGTGTGTGTGTGAGTGTGAGTGTGTGTGTGTGTGTGTGTGTGTAATCAGGAGTTATTTATCAGTCTGGAATTTTAATGAATCATTCACAGAGGAGGAAAGCTTAGAAAATACATTTAAAATATATAATTCTAGAATACTTAGGAAAGGGTTTCACCTGTCTACCTGCACTCAGCGCATGCTGAATACCAGAGAGAGAGAGAGCGGGAGAGAGGGAGCGAGGGAGAGAGGGAGAGAAAGCGGGAGAGGGAGGAATCCCTGCCGGAGTGAGAGTTTGAGAATGAGCTGGATTCAGTCTGTGGTTCTGTCTTATATAGGGGAGTTATTTTTAACCACACGCCCCTCTGCTTATTACAGCACTTCCTCTCTTCACAGGAAGTGAGTTTGGCTCCACTTCCTTCTCATGCACAGCCCCATTCAAACCGCAGTCAGGGACCGATAACGCCGGACTGCTAGACTCCAGAACCTGCCAAGTGCCCCCCCCTCCCCCCTCCCCCCTCCCCCGCCCCTGCCCCCGCCCCAGGGTCTGAGAGACCACAGCTCCAGTATCACACTGCTGCTCTCACACACTTGTGTTTATATAATTTTTCTCTCCAACTGAATCTGTGTCCAGAGTTCATTTTCTCTTCAGTGAGTGAGTGAGTGAGTGAGTGAGCGAGTGAGTGAAGTGAGTGAGTGGAGTGAGTGAAGTGAGTGAGTGAAGTGAGTGAGTGAAGTGAGTGAGTGAGTGAGTGAAGTGAGTGAGTGAAGTGAGTGAGTGAAGTGAGTGAGTGAAGTGAGTGAGTGAAGTGAGTGAGTGAGTGAGTGAGTGGAGTGAGTGAAGTGAGTGAGTGAGTGAGTGAGTGAGTGAGTGAGTGAGTGAGTGGAGTGGAGTGAGTGAGTGAGTGAGTGAGTGAGTGAGTGAAGTGGAGTGAAGTGGAGTGAAGTGGAGTGGAGTGGAGTGGAGTGAGTTGTATGGCAGGTGTTATGGCTCCTGATGCCCGTGAGTTTAAGAGCACAATTCCTCCCACTCAGGCATAAAAAATCATCTTTGAGAGAAATCTGCAGCTCATTTGACCCACAAAGCCACAACAATGCAGAAATAAAGTTGTTTTTGCATCTTTCTCTTCCCTCTCCAGGATTGGCCGGCTCTAATGGGCCCATATGTATCTAATTGGCCAGCCCCTGGGGAAGGGCTGGATTTTCATTGGTTACTTTATTAGCTGTTAACGTTATGGGTCTGCAGGCCTGGGTGTCGGGATGTTTCTCAATTTCATTCAGTTAATTAAATGGGAACGAAGCCAACCGGGCCGTTCTCTTCTACCAGTGTAGCATTCCCAGTGACTTTTCAGGAACGTCGGCTCCGTGTAGGAAAGCCTGGCACAAGGGTGGCTTACCCAAGGCCTTTTCAGGAACGTCGGCTCCGTGTAGGAAAGCCTGGCACAAGGGTGGCTTACCCAAGGCCTCACATCAGGGGCTCAGATTTTAAAGTGACGGAAAGGAAAATCCGTAATATGCTTATAACCACGTTATTTATGGTTATTAAGGTATGTATTGAGCACCAATAAAGCGTGAGGAATAAATTCCATTGCAAACTCATTCAATTTCAGTCTATCAATATCTCTTTATTCTTGTGTGCTGAAAAAATGGATGGTGTCGAAATGGGTCCATGGTGACGTAGACGTGAAACCTCAACCAATACATGCTTTGATCTCATTACATAACTCCTCCCATAGTTTGAGGCAAATAAGACCATCCTGTCCCACTAAGAAATCCTGTCTGAACCAAACGCTCATTTTGTTTGCCCTTGAGAATATTTGTCCGCGTTATCAGCATTTGAATTTGGAATAGATAGTTGGCTAAAGTGTTTATTTTTTCCCGCTCTCCTTATCCCTGTACCAATTTTATCCCTCTCCCAATCTTTCACCTTTGTATCCATCCCTCCGTGGTGCTAGCTAGTGACATTAGCTTGCTCCTTGCACAGCTCAGCATGGAAACAAACTAATCACTCACGCATCGTTTTTACTTGGTGCACTGCTCATCCGTCAGATAATATATCAAAAATAATAGATAGCTAAGATTTTTCCAAATAAACCATGCCTTGGAAATGGTTTTTTCATATTGTTCAGTGGCTGGTTGCAGTAACAAAAATAACTGTGAGAACCATGATTCACATCACCACGTATATTCACTTTTACACACTCACACAGCACACTACTGGACATTAGCTGTATGTGAATGCAGTTTATTCATAAACATGCTAGCTGATTTTGCAGTACATTCACTAATGTGCGAGCTGTTTCGATAAATATACAGTGTGTAGGATCTATCCTTTTAATTTTCTTCTGGGAGAAAATGGAAACAAAATGTTTATTTTTACAATAAATTAGGGATGTCCTCAAATTAGTATTGGTGTGTACCACAACACAGGCAGGTCATGAAAAGCGAAAGTCACAGAGATTATTTACAGCATCGGCTTGGTTTGCACAGTTTCACTTCAGAACGACGGGTCATTAGCACAGCTTCACTTCAGAACGAGGGGTCATTAGCACAGCTTCACTTCAGAACAACGGGTCATTAGCACAGCTTCACTTCAGAACGACGGGTCATTAGCACAGCTTCACTTCAGAAAGACGGGTCATTAGCACAGTTTCACTTCAGAACGACGGGTCATTAGCACAGTTTCACTTCAGAACGACGGGTCATTAGCACAGCTTCACTTCAGAACGACGGGTCATTAGCACAGCTTCACTTCAGAACGACGGGTCATTAGCACAGCTTCACTTCAGAACGACGGGTCATTAGCACAGTTTCACTTCAGAACGACGGGTCATTAGCACAGTTTCACTTCAGAACAACGGGTCATTAGCACAGTTTCACTTCAGAACGAGGGGTCATTAGCACAGCTTCACTTCAGAACGAGGGGTCATTAGCACAGCTTCACTTCAGAACGACGGGTCATTAGCACAGCTTCACTTCAGAACGACGGGTCATTAGCACAGCTTCACTTCAGAACGACGGGTCATTAGCACAGCTTCACTTCAGAACGACGGGTCATTAGCACAGCTTCACTTCAGAACGACGGGTCATTAGCACAGCTTCACTTTAGAACGACGGGTCATTAGCACAGCTTCACTTCATAACGACGGGTCATTAGCACAGCTTCACTTCAGAACGACGGGTCATTAGCACAGCTTCACTTCAGAACGAGGGGTCATTAGCACAGCTTCACTTCAGAACGACGGGTCATTAGCACAGCTTCACTTCAGAACGACGGGTAATTAGCACAGCTTCACTTCAGAACGACGGGTCATTAGCACAGCTTCACTTCAGAACGACGGGTCATTAGCACAGCTTCACTTCAGAACGACGGGTCATTAGCACAGCTTCACTTCAGAACGACGGGTCATTAGCACAGCTTCACTTCAGAACGACGGGTCATTAGCACAGTTTCACTTCAGAACGACGGGTCATTAGCACAGCTTCACTTCAGAACGAGGGGTCATTAGCACAGCTTCACTTCAGAACGACGGGTCATTAGCACAGCTTCACTTCGGGTCATTAGCACAGCTTCACTTCAGAACGACGGGTCATTAGCACAGCTTCACTTCAGAACGACGGGTCATTAGCACAGCTTCACTTCAGAACGACGGGTCATTAGCACAGCTTCACTTCAGAACGACGGGTCATTAGCACAGCTTCACTTCAGAACGACGGGTCATTAGCACAGCTTCACTTCAGAACGACGGGTCATTAGCACAGCTTCACTTCAGAACGACGGGTCATTAGCACAGCTTCACTTCAGAACGAGGGGTCATTAGCACAGCTTCACTTCAGAACGACGGGTCATTAGCACAGCTTCACTTCAGAACGACGGGTCATTAGCACAGTTTCACTTCAGAACGACGGGTCATTAGCACAGCTTCACTTCAGAACGACGGGTCATTAGTACAGTTTCACTTCAGAACGACGGGTCATTAGCACAGTTTCACTTCAGAACGACGGGTCATTAGCACAGCTTCACTTCAGAACGACGGGTCATTAGCACAGTTTCACTTCAGAACGACGGGTCATTAGCACAGCTTCACTTCAGAACGAGGGGTCATTAGCACAGCTTCACTTCAGAACGACGGGTCATTAGCACAGCTTCACTTCAGAACGAGGGGTCATTAGCACAGCTTCACTTCAGAACGACGGGTCATTAGCACAGTTTCACTTCAGAACGACGGGTCATTAGCACAGCTTCACTTCAGAACGACGGGTCATTAGCACAGCTTCACTTCAGAACGAGGGGTCATTAGCACAGCTTCACTTCAGAACGACGGGTCATTAGCACAGTTTCACTTCAGAACGACGGGTCATTAGCACAGCTTCAGTTCAGAACGACGGGTCATTAGCACAGCTTCACTTCAGAACGAGGGGTCATTAGCACAGCTTCACTTCAGAACGAGGGGTCATTAGCACAGCTTCACTTCAGAACGACGGGTCATTAGCACAGCTTCACTTCAGAACGACGGGTCATTAGCACAGTTTCACTTCAGAACGAGGGGTCATTAGCACAGCTTCACTTCAGAACGACGGGTCATTAGCACAGCTTCACTTCAGAACGACGGGTCATTAGCACAGCTTCACTTCAGAACGACGGGTCATTAGCACAGTTTCACTTCAGAACGACGGGTCATTAGCACAGCTTCACTTCAGAACGACGGGTCTAAAATGTAAAATAAATAAACAAGCAAAAGGTCAGGCACTCCGGAATGTGCCTGACCTTTTTTTGAGCCTGACCTTTGAGTGAATTACAAGGCTGCGCAAAAATGCATTCTGGGTTCAACCCTGGAACGTCAGCAGAGTTTAACATTCAAAAAGTTCCCTGTTATAAGCTCTGAAACCACAGGAGCATCTGCCAGGAACGGCCTCCGCTTTTCATTTAGCGGCGGGAATTACAGAGAGCATCGTTGCCCCGGAGAGATCGTCACTGCTGCCCAGGAGAGCAAAAGGACACCGCTGAAGTGGCTCTTCAGAAACGGGGGTGTTACCAAGCCTCAAGTGGGACAGAGTTCCCTGATTTTGGTGAGTGAATTCTCAGGGTTCCCTCTCACAAAAAGAGACCAGAAACAAGCCCCCAGCAGTGCTCTGACCCCCACTGACACACGTTCCATCGCACACGTTCCATCGCACACGTGCCATCGCACACGTTCCATCGCACGCGTTCCATCGCACGCGTTCCATCGCACGCGTGCCATCGCACGCGTTCCATCGCACGCGTTCCATCACACGCGTGCGCGTTCCATCGCACGCGTTCCATCGCACACGTTCCATCGCACACGTGCCATCGCACGCGTTCCATCGCACGCGTTCCATCGCACGCGTTCCATCGCACGCGTTCCATCGCACGCGTTCCATCGCACGCGTTCCATCGCACGCGTTCCATCGCACGCGTTCCATCACACACGTTCCAGATATTCTTAAGGCCCTTTTTGTGCTGTAATGGGACAGACTACATGATGACATCATCACCCCATATCTGGCTCACCGGCCTGCATTTAAACGTAGCCCCAGTGCCAGTAACAGTGTGCTGCTTGCCTTTGAGCATTTTTAGATATGTTCTTTCTCAGTGCTGGATGCACTGCTGTCTGTCTCTACGGCTGTGATTTCAGCCAGGTCACGATCACATTCTGACTGGAGTTTAAACCCTAATCTCGTGGCGTTTGACAGGCGTCTGTAGGGTAGTGCACGCCTTCTGTGCTCAAGCTCCTCAGATTCTGCGTTCTGAGTGTTTCCGTGGATACGCTGACCGCAGCTTCCTCCCCCGCCAATCAGGTCTGGTTTCAGTGCACACAGACGAGCTTCAACACAACGTTCACCATGCTTCCGACGCGGCATGCCAACAGGAAATGCGGTTTATGGCAGATTACGCCTGGCCTCTCTTCTGATGCACAGGGCCGCTGATAGAAGATAACACAATCAGAGAAAGCAGCTCTATTTAACTTTGGGTCAACAGGGGAAGGAACTGGGTTTTAGGCATGTGATAGTGTAGAGTGTGGGGCGATGGTGTAGGGTTTTGGGCAATGGTGTAGAGTTTGGGGCGATGGTGTAGGGTTTTGGGCGATGGTGTAGAGTTTGGGGCGATGGTGTAGGGTTTCGGGCAATGGTGTAGAGTTTCGGGCGATGGTGTAGAGTTTCGGGCGATGGTGTAGGGTTTCGGGCGATGGTGTAGAGTTTGGGGCGATGGTGTAGGGTTTGGGGCGATGGTGTAGGGTTTGGGGCGATGGTGTAGGGTTTGGGGCGATGGTGTTGAGTTTGGGGCGATGGTGTTGAGTTTGGGGCAATGGTGTAGGGTTTCGGGCGATGGTGTCGAGTTTCGGGCGATGGTGTAGGGTTTCGGGCGATGGTGTAGGGTTTCGGGCGATGGTGTAGGGTTTGGGGCGATGGTGTTGAGTTTGGGGCGATGGTGTTGAGTTTGGGGCAATGGTGTAGGGTTTTGGGCGATGGTGTAGGGTTTCGGGCGATGGTGTAGGGTTTCGGGTGATGGTGTAGGGTTTCGGGCGATGGTGTAGAGTTTGGTGCGATGGTGTAGGGTTTCGGGCGATGGTGTAAAGTTTGGGGCGATGGTGTAGAGTTTGGGGCGATGGTGTAGGGTTTGGGGCGATGGTGTAGAGTTTGGGGCGATGGTGTAGAGTTTGGGGCGATGGTGTAGGGTTTCGGGCGATGGTGTAGAGTTTGGGGCGATGGTGTAGAGTTTGGGGCGATGGTGTAGAGTTTGGGGCGATGGTGTAGGGTTTGGGGCGATGGTGTAGAGTTTGGGGCGATGGTGTAGAGTTTGGGGCGATGGTGTAGGGTTTGGGGCGATGGTGTAGAGTTTGGGGCGATGGTGTTGAGTTTGGGGCAATGGTGTAGAGTTTGGGGCGATGGTGTAGGGTTTCGGGCGATGGTGTAGAGTTTGGGGCGATGGTGTAGAGTTTGGGGCGATGGTGTAGGGTTTGGGGTGATGGTGTGCAGTTTAATTATGATGGTGTTAATGTGGAGCTCAGCACTGCACAGTGAATGATCCTGCTCTGTGTCCCGTTGAGCATTCTGACCTGACCTCACATGCAGCGCCCCCGCCACCCCCCCCCCCCCCCCCATGTGCACCGCCTCACACACCGTTCTGTAATTTATGGCTCAAAAATGAACTTTTATTACACAACCGGAGAACAGATCAAAGAATGCCACAGGGCCAGTAAGTCACACACCCTGAGAGGCTATCTGGCAAACACACTGGCAACACACCAGCACCTGACTGGCTAGCACACACCAGCACCTGACTGGCTAGCACACACTGGCACACACCAGCACCTGACTGGCTAGCACACACTAGCACACACCAGCACCTGACTGGCTAGCACACACTAGCACACACCAGCACCTGACTGGCTAGCACACACTGGCAACACACCTGCATTCACAGAGTAAGGTCCTGCACAGTGATGCTGTAAATCGCTTTCCTCACCGGAAGAGACGGTTTGTGACACGCAAACCTGAAATGTGTGCTTCACCACAAACTGAATTTCATTTCATTTCCTCTCAATTAAGTTGTCTGGTTTACTGGTTCCGTGGTTTGCTGGTTTGTTGGTTCACTGGTTCCGTGGTTTGCTGGTTTGTTGGTTCACTGGTTCAGTGGTTTGCTGGTTTGTTGGTTCACTGCTTCAGTCGTTTGCTGGTTTGTTGTTTGGTGGTTCACTGGTTTAGTGGTTTGCTGGTTTGTTGGTTCACTGGTTCAGTGGTTCAGTAGTTTGCTAGTTTGTTGTTTGGTGGTTCAGTGGTTCTGTTGTTTGGTGGTTCAGTGGTTCAGTGGTTTGTTAGTTCACTGGTTCAGTGGTTCAGTGGTTTGCTGGTTTGTTGTTGGGTGGTTCAGTGGTTCAGTGGTTTGCTGGTTTGTTGGTTCACTGGGTCAGTGGTTCAGTGGTTTGCTAGTTTGTTGTTTGGTGGTTCAGTGGTTCAGTGGTTTGCTGGTTTGTTGGTTCACTGGGTCAGTGGTTCAGTGGTTTGCTAGTTTGTTGTTTGGTGGTTCAGTGGTTCTGTTGTTTGGTGGTTCAGTGGTTTGTTAGTTCAGTGGTTCAGTGGTTCAGTGGTTTAGTGGTTCAGTGGTTCAGTGGCTTGCTGTTTGGTGGTTCAGTGTAGGGCTGCACAATGTATCTAATCACGCTTTTTTTAGCTGAACATGAATAATCGCCACCAGATTATCGGCTATCGTCTTTATTTTTTAATGATACCTGATGCTAAACAAGCAAATGTCAGAGGCTGTGTGAAATGCTTCCAGGAAAAAACATCACTGATATTTATTGGGGGTTCATATGACAGCCAATCAGCAGCTTCTTTTGGATCACGTGATGTGTTTTTTCCATCACATGAAAGCAGCAATGTGAAGTAATTGTTGAACCGACTAGTTTTGGTTTCACAAGCCCAGTTCCCTAAACATTATGCTACACTGCCACCCACTTCTCTAACCCCACTGGCCTGGGGTCATGACCCTTAGTCAACCCCAATCAGTGAAAGCTGCGTTCCCATGGCAACCTTCTCCCACCGTTCATATGAGGGAGGAGCTTGGGCAGGCTGACCGACCGGTCAAGTTCAGTCTAACCGCAGTGTGCGCTGTCCCATCTCAGGCAAGAGGGCAGCTACCCTGGCCCTGATCACACACACAAATTATGTGAATATATACAACAATAAGTACAATTATATAATAAATATTAGATGATCATAATGATGACATCATAGGGCAGTTAAAACATGTTTTCACCAAGTTCATCTGTGTATTGGCTGGTTGTTATGGCAATTCATGCTCTGGGAGATGGAATGGGGGGGGGGGCGGGGTTGCACAGGGGAGGGGTCAGGTGGTTTTTGGGGGTGCATGGCTGTCAGCACATTGTCAGCTGGTATTATCCACACATCTGGGGTTCATTAAGGCCCGACTGTAAGGGGAACCCCCATTACACGATGAGGTCCTATTCAAGGGAGAGACAGTGTTATGAGAAAAGGAAAAAGGGGAGAGAGAGAAAGAGGGGGGGGACCAGCTCTAATGTATCGTATTATAAAAACATGGTGCCATGAGTGAATAGAAGGTCAGTGTTATGGTGTTTTCTGAAGCTATCTTTGAAGTGGAAAAGTTGGGAGGAGCCGTTTCCCAGGTCCCTGTTCTCCTCTGTGCTGTGACTACGACCCAACCCGGCCCCCACAGGCCTGTGTCTCGGGAGCTGTCAATCAGGAGATCAGCCGCCCGTTCTGTGTTTACACGCGTATTTGTAATATCTGTTTCCAGTTTAGTAATGTTTTTGTTCATGAGAGCCAGGGTTGTTTTTAAGGTTCTGCATGGACAGAAGCGGAAGGGAAAGTTCTGGTCACATTTTCACATGGTGGCGGGAATAGGTGGTTTCCACAGTGATGGTGACTGGTCCAAAATGGGAGGGGAGGGGGAGGGGGGGTGGAAATAAGAATAAATTAATATAACAGTGTTTTGGGGGGGCGGGAGTCTGGAACGCCCTGTTCGATGTAGCAGCTGATTGGCTGTTTTACTGGAGACTTTGCCTTCATTTTAAGATCGGGCAGCTGCCGGTCCCTGTGTGCCTCTGGCTGCTGTGGCACCTCATGCCCCGGGACAGGCGAGATGATGTAATGATGATGTAATGGCCAATGTAGCCGCCTGACATTGTTGGCATGGCGACAGACCCAGCCGTTGGGATTGGGTCACCTTTACCCCTGCAGGTGCTGAACTGAGTGGCCCTGTGTGTAAAAAGCGCCACACCCCCAAACTGCTTACCGTTTACACTCGTGGGACTACCGGCGAGCACGCCAGTGGTGCTCTATTGCTATTGGTCACTCGCTGTACCCAGCAGCCTCCTGCCTGGGACGGGGATGGGGGCTGGGGGCTGGGGGGGATGGGGGCTGGGGCTGGGGGATGGAACAGGACATTGTTGTATTTGTTATTTTCGGCTCTTTTCCTGGAAAATGCGCAGGCTGCTTAACTGTGGACTCTTCCTGCGGCCAAACGCTCGTAACCCCCCCCCCCCCCCCAACTACAACCGACAGTACAGGCTGTACAAATATCATTGGTACAGTACAGATAACGGACAATTTACCTACACATACACACACACACACGTACACCACAAACTACACAAACACACACAATCCAAACACAACACCATTACTTTTCTTTTTCCATAACAAGTACAAGTTAGTGTTTCTTTGTCACCTTGAGCAGTTTGTGTATAAACATGTTTTTGGCCTGAAATTGGGGCCCCCTTATTCAGAAACTGGGGGTTTCCATCAGTGACTCAACAGTACTGAAATGACAGCAGATTTCCCAAACGCTGGGTGGTGCGGGCAAGCATCAGTTAGCACATTACTGTGTTTATTTTTCGTTAGCACATTACTGTGTGTATCTTTCGTTAGCATGTTCCTGTGTGTAATTTAATGAACAGGTTGCTGTATCTTTTGTTAGTCTTTTGTTAGACTTTTGTTAGCACGTTGCTGTGCGTATTTTTTGTTAGCACATTGTTATGTGTATATTTAATTAGCACGTTTCTGTATTTTTCGTTAGCACGTTCCTGTGCGTAATTTAATGAACAGGTAGTTGTATCATTTGTTAGTGTTTTGTTAGCTCATTACTCTGCATATCTTTCATTAGCACATCGCTGTGTGTATCTCATTAGCACATCGCTGTGTGTATCTTTCATTAGCACATCGCTGTGTGTATATTTCATTAGCACATCGCTGTGTGTATCTTTCATTAGCACATCGCTGTGTGTATCTTTCATTAGCACATCGCTGTGTGTATCTTTCATTAGCACATCGCTGTGTGTATCTTTCATTAGCACATCGCTGTGTGTATCTTTCATTAGCACATCGCTGTGTGTATCTTTCATTAGCACATCGCTGTGTGTATCTTTCATTAGCACATCGCTGTGTGTATCTTTCATTAGCACATCGCTGTGTGTATCTTTCATTAGCACATCGCTGTGTGTATCTTTCATTAGCACATCGCTGTGTGTATCTTTCATTAGCACATCGCTGTGTGTATCTTTCATTAGCACATCGCTGTGTGTATCTTTCATTAGCACATCGCTGTGTGTATCTTTCATTAGCACATCGCTGTGTGTGCCTTTCATTAGCACATCGCTGTGTGTATCTTTCATTAGCACATCGCTGTGTGTATCTTTCATTAGCACATCGCTGTGTGTATCTTTCATTAGCACATCGCTGTGTGTATCTTTCATTAGCACATCGCTGTGTGTATCTTTCATTAGCACATCGCTGTGTGTATCTTTCATTAGCACATCGCTGAGTGTATCTTTCATTAGCACATCGCTGTGTGTGTCTTTCATTAGCACATCGCTGTGTGTATCTTTCATTAGCACATCGCTGTGTGTATCTTTCATTAGCACATCGCTGTGTGTGTCTTTCATTAGCACATCGCTGTGTGTATCTTTCATTAGCACATCGCTGTGTGTGTCTTTCATTAGCACATCGCTGTGTGTATCTTTCATTAGCACATCGCTGAGTGTATCTTTCATTAGCACATCGCTGTGTGTGTCTTTCATTAGCACATCGCTGTGTGTGCCTTTCATTAGCACATCGCTGTGTGTGTCTTTCATTAGCACATCGCTGTGTGTGTCTTTCATTAGCACATCGCTGTGTGTGTCTTTCATTAGCACATCGCTGTGTGTATCTTTCATTAGCACATCGCTGTGTGTGTCTTTCATTAGCACATCGCTGTGTGTATCTTTCATTAGCACATCGCTGTGTGTATCTTTCATTAGCACATCGCTGTGTGTATCTTTCATTAGCACATCGCTGAGTGTATCTTTCATTAGCACATCGCTGTGTGTGTCTTTCATTAGCACATCGCTGTGTGTGCCTTTCATTAGCACATCGCTGTGTGTGTCTTTCATTAGCACATCGCTGTGTGTGTCTTTCATTAGCACATCGCTGTGTGTGTCTTTCATTAGCACATCGCTGTGTGTATCTTTCATTAGCACATCGCTGTGTGTGTCTTTCATTAGCACATCGCTGTGTGTATCTTTCATTAGCACATCGCTGTGTGTATCTTTCATTAGCACATCGCTGAGTGTATCTTTCATTAGCACATCGCTGTGTGTGTCTTTCATTAGCACATCGCTGTGTGTATCTTTCATTAGCACATCGCTGAGTGTATCTTTCATTAGCACATCGCTGTGTGTGTCTTTCATTAGCACATCGCTGTGTGTGCCTTTCATTAGCACATCGCTGTGTGTGTCTTTCATTAGCACATCGCTGTGTGTATCTTTCATTAGCACATCGCTGTGTGTATCTTTCATTAGCACATCGCTGTGTGTGTCTTTCATTAGCACATCGCTGTGTGTATCTTTCATTAGCACATCGCTGTGTGTGCCTTTCATTAGCACATCGCTGTGTGTGCCTTTCATTAGCACATCGCTGTGTGTGTCTTTCATTAGCACATCGCTGAGTGTATCTTTCATTAGCACATCGCTGTGTGTGCCTTTCATTAGCACATCGCTGTGTGTGTCTTTCATTAGCACATCGCTGTGTGTATCTTTCATTAGCACATCGCTGTGTGTATCTTTCATTAGCACATCGCTGTGTGTATCTTTCATTAGCACATCGCTGTGTGTATCTTTCGTTAGCACATCGCTGTGTGTATATTTCATTAGCACAGCGCTGTGTGTATATTTCATTAGCACATTGCTGTGTGTATCTTTCATTAGCACATCGCTGTGTGTATCTTTCATTAGCACAGCGCTGTGTGTATATTTCATTAGCACATCGCTGTGTGTATTTTTCATTAGCACATCGCTGTGTGTATCTTTCATTAGCACATCGCTGTGTGTATATTTCATTAGCACAGCGCTGTGTGTATATTTCATTAGCACATCGCTGTGTGTATCTTTCATTAGCACATCGCTGTGTGTATCTTTCATTAGCACATCGCTGTGTGTATCTTTCGTTAGCACATCGCTGTGTGTATATTTCATTAGCACATCGCTGTGTGTATTTTTCATTAGCACATCGCTGTGTGTATCTTTCATTAGCACATCGCTGTGTGTATATTTCATTAGCACAGCGCTGTGTGTATATTTCATTAGCACATCGCTGTGTGTATCTTTCATTAGCACATCGCTGTGTGTATCTTTCATTAGCACATCGCTGTGTGTGTCTTTCATTAGCACATCGCTGTGTGTATATTTCATTAGCACAGCGCTGTGTGTATATTTCATTAGCACATCGCTGTGTGTATCTTTCATTAGCACATCGCTGTGTGTATCTTTCATTAGCACAGCGCTGTGTGTATATTTCATTAGCACATCGCTGTGTGTATCTTTCATTAGCACAGCGCTGTGTGTATATTTCATTAGCACATCGCTGTGTGTATATTTCATTAGCACATCGCTGTGTGTATATTTCATTAGCACAGCGCTGTGTGTATATTTCATTAGCACATCGCTGTGTGTATCTTTCATTAGCACATTGCTGTGTGTATCTTTTGTTAGCATGTTGATGTGCTTAACTTTTGTTAGCATGTTGATGTAAAATTTTCTCGTTGGCACATCGGCATGCATTTCCCTGGTTAGCGCAACTGCTTCTGAGCGTTCTGCTAGGTCACTCTTCCCCTTTTATACCAGTGCTTAAAATAACTGGCTTCTCATTGGCCCAGACCAGTGTACTCTCTGAATCACACCGGGCCAATTAGAAAGCAGCGCTTCCTGTTCTGCCAAAGATGTTTCCTGTTGATAGCGAGCAGCGGTACGTCACGTTGCGAAGCTGCTGGTGCTTTTCCTGACCCCACAAATGGGCGGGGACAGAGACGTGCACAGTGTGGCTAAGACGCGTGATCCGGAGCAACGCGTGTGCATGATCGCTGTGTTTGCCATGTTTGGGATAGAACATATTCGGCGGGCACAGCGTGGATGACCCTTCCTCTGTACAGAGCTCTCTATTTCTCTCTCTCTCCCTTTTCCTCTCTATTTCTCTTTCTTCCCCCTGTTTCTCTCTCTTTTCCTCCTTGCTGTCTCATCCTGTGGGATTTTATGATAAAGGCAGTTTCTTTCTTAATCAGCACACAGTGTGTGTGTGTGTGTGTGTGTGTGAGGGTATGGTACAGCACAGTGTAGAGCGACAGGAAGAATGGGGAGTGAGAGAGGCAGAGACAATTCCACAAGGGTTTGGGTTAGGGTTAGGGTTAGGGTTAGGGTTAGGGTTAGGGTTAGAGTTAGGGTTTGCGTAGCGTGATTCTAACCGCTGACATCGCGGCTCGCAATGAACATGTGGACAGTGCTCTACAGGCTACGCCACGAGACACCCCATCCGTGCTCTACAGGCTACGCCACGAGACACCCCATCCGTGCTCTACAGGCTACGCCACGAGACACCCCATCCTATTTATTTATTACACCCCATCCTATTTATTTATTACACCCCATCCTATTTATTTACTCCTGGAGTATGAGTATCCGAGTCAGTCAGCAAGAATGTCACCTGTCAGTCAAACTCAGACAAACCTGTGGAGTTTAGCATAGCAGCAGGTCATTGTTATCAAGCTGCATAGCAGCAGATCATTGTTACGAAGCTGCATAGCAGCAGGTCAGTGTTATGAAGCTGAATAGCAGCAGGTCTGTGTTATGAAGCTGCATAGCAGCAGGTCAGTGTTATGAAGCTGCATAGCAGCAGGTCAGTGTTATGAAGCTGAATAGCAGCAGGTCTGTGTTATGAAGCTGCATAGCAGCAGGTCAGTGTTATGAAGCTGCATAGCAGCAGGTCAGTGTTATGAAGCTGCTTAGCTGCAGGTCTGTGTTATGAAGCTGCGTAGCAGCAGGTCTGTGTTATGAAGCTGCGTAGCAGCAGGTCTGTGTTATGAAACTGCATAGTAGCAGGTCTGTGTTATGAAGCTGAATAGCAACAAGTCAGTGTTATGAAGCTGATATACAGCGGTGTGACGCTACAGCTGCTGTCCCTAAGAACAGTTAGAGGATCGCAGACACGCTCAGTGACTTGTGAAGATGTTCGGTGGGTTGGAGCATGTTCTGTGCAGGTAAGCCCTGATGTGGAGTCATACGGGGGCAGATAAGGACGTGGGCCGCAGTGGGAGCGGGGAGGGAGGGTTGGGGGGGTTATTCGGGGACAGGGTTGGGGGGGTTATTCGGGGACAGGGTTGGGGGGGTTATTCGGGGACAGGGTTGGGGGGGTTATTCGGGGACAGGGTTGGGGATGTAAAGCAGTACAGAGGGAGTGAGGTGTGCTCTCAGGTGAGTTGAAGGGGGGAGGGCCTCCCTGTCCTGAAAAGAGTTCAAACGAGCGGCATGCCAGGTAGTGTGTGTGTGTGTGTGTGTGTGGTATGCATGTGTACGCACACATGCGCGTGTGTGGTATGTATGTGTGTGTGTGTGTGTGTGTGTGTGTGTGTTTGCGTGCGTGCGTGCGTGAGTGTGTGTGTGTGTGCAGGCAGTGCACTTTCAAGCTATTTGTGTGGGTTGAAGGAATTGAATGGCAGTGACAATTCAGATCTCTTTCATATCTAAAAAGTGATTTTAAAAGGGGGGATTATGGACCGTTCAGCATACAGGATGCGGTTGGTTGAAATGAAAGACGTTCTTCTGGAACATAGAGATGCCTCTGACAGAAGCTCTTTTATGCGTGTGAAGCCTTGTGTTGCTCTGGAACTCTCTGGGCTGTAATTACCTCTCTCTGTAAAAGCATGTTCTTATTGATGTCAGGTTATTGTTTGCTGAAGATGTGAGACTGACTGTGGAGTGAGTGAGTGTGTGAGTGTGTGAGAGTGAGAGTGAGAGTGGAAAAGTTAAGCACCACCCTGGCCTTTGGAACAGCCCACCTGGAAGAACGGAATAGTGTTATTTCAGCACCTCACCTGCCGTTCACTTCTTCTGGAATAAGTCCTTACAGGTAGTCATATCTGAAGTCTCAATCATATTTTTTCTTTTTTTTGCTAGTAATGACATAATTTAGGAATGATCTTTGTGAGTGTGAGAGTGAGAGTGAGAGTGAGAGTGAGAGTGAGAGAGTGTGCGCGTCTCTGTGCCCCGGAAGTGTGTCATCCAGGTGTTTCAAGTATACTGCAATTTGAAAAATCTTCGCCTACTCAACGACTTTCTCGTCCTATCTACTCATCAAGGCTACTCAATAGTGTGGAAGAGAGCTGATTCGGACACGGCCCTGGTCCCATCTACTCACCAAGCCTACTCAATAGTGTGGAAGAGAGCTGATTCGGACACTGCCCTCGCCCTATCTACTCACCAAGGCTACTCAACAGTGTGGAAGAGAGCTGATTCAGACACGGCCCTGGTCCTATCTACTCACCAAGGCTACTCAATAGTGTGGAAGAGAGCTGATTCAGACACGGCCCTCGTCCTATCTACTCACCAAGGCTACTCAACAGTGTGGAAGAGAGCTGATTCGGACACGGCCCTGGCCCTATCTACTCATCAAAGCTACTCAACAGTGTGGAAGAGAGCTGATTCAGACACGGCCCTGGTCCTATCTACTCACCAAGGCTACTCAACAGTGTGGAAGAGTGCTGATTCAGACACGGCCCTGGTCCTATCTACTCACCAAGGCTACTCAATAGTGTGGAAGAGTGCTGATTCGGACACGGCCCTCGCCCTATCTACTCACCAAGGCTACTCAATAGTGTGGAAGAGAGCTGATTCGGACACGGCCCTGGTCCTATCTACTCACCAAGGCTACTCAACAGTGTGGAAGAGTGCTGATTCAGACACGGCCCTGGTCCTATCTACTCACCAAGGCTACTCAATAGTGTGGAAGAGTGCTGATTCGGACACGGCCCTCGCCCTATCTACTCACCAAGGCTACTCAATAGTGTGGAAGAGAGCTGATTCGGACACGGCCCTGGTCTGATAACATCCCCACTACAGCCCAATAAACAGGCACCTATTGGACCCCGTTTCCCTCCAGGACCCCCCGCCTCACACCTGTGCGCTCATGGGTGTGGGCGGGGTCAGGCTATTGTGATAGGATAGGAGAGCTGTCAATCAATGCTGCATGTTCCCAGTGCTGTGAAGTTATTGAGTGACTTTAGAATGAAGAGTGTGGAATCTGGCACAATGTGTGCATGAGGTAATGTTCCATAAATTTACAAATCACTGTTTATGTTGGTCCGTATTTTTCTGAGCAGTAGATGTAAAGAGATGGAAGCAGTCAGGGCAGCGGCGGGACGCTCGGAGCATTTCCCTTTGGGCGTGGCTTTAGGGCGGGGCAGGGCAAGAGAAGAGGCCTTTATGTCCTTTTCTGCTAAATCCATTCTGGACAAACATAGCATCTTTCTGTTTTTATTTTCTGCTGTCTTCACCCATTCCCAGTATAGCCTACCAGTGCAATACTGTCTATGTACAGCCTACCAGTGCAATACTGTCTATGTACAGACTAAGTATTAAAAATAAAAATGTATTTGAGGATTCTGAGCTTTTTATAGTGGAGCTTTGGTCCATCCAGAGGCAAATGAGGGTGGAGTTAAATCTGTCTCCACCCCCTCAGAACCTACTTAAGCTCTGAGAACCAGAGATTTCCTGTGACCTCAGATGACTTTCATGTCACAAAAAAAAGAACCCAAATGTAACCTTGGCAAGTCCCAGAACTATTTTCACACCAGATTTCTTTAGGTTTTTCTTTTTGGGTAACATACAGCAAACCTTCAAATTATAGCGTGTGAAGGGTATTTATGTATCGTACCTGAATTTGAATGTTTGAGCACAAGATAGAAACCTGATGTGTGGGTTGAGTAAATTGCTTTGTATGTACAAAAGAGCAACGCCTTCTGGGTGGTGTTTGTTTTTCTTTTTTTTTTGTTTTAAATTTGTTTCTGATTTTTTCCCTTTTTTTTCTCCCAATTTAGTAGCCAATTGAACCCCTGTTCTAATTCAATTCCCCCCGTGTAGCAACCGCTAGAGAACCACCGCTGCACACCCCGTCTATCGGTACTTTAGAAAGGATGCTACGTCCTCTACAGGGCGCAGCTCCTGACCGTGACACGCCCTGGGTCCTATCGTGCGCAGTGGTTCTCTCCGAGCCCCTCCCCCCACCCGGAAGCGACTGCCAATTGTCGCTTCCACAGGCCACCGGCCACGCTCGGCTGTGGCAGGACCGGGGCGCGAACCCCGATCCTCGGAGTACAACTCGCTGACTGAAAGTCAGCGGTCTTTACCGCTGTACCACCGCGGCGGTCGGTGTTTGTTTTTCATGTGCACCCCAAAGTGATATCAGCTCCACCAGTCTATCCACAAATAAGGCTGAGGGCCTTTTTAATGCTGCTCTTTTGCTCTCAAATTAAAGTAAATCTCTGACTCCAAAACACAGCACCCGAACGATTTCTTTCCATGAAATGGACATCATGTTATGAAAATAAAGTATGACAGAGCCGCACACACCTCTGTCTGGAGAAACATTCTCTGGGGTGTAAAAATGCTCTGCTGTGTTTGCCCCCCTCAAAACGCTGTTCCCCACATTACTCCATAGAGAAAAATGTTTGTGATGTCACACTCAGCCTGTCTTTGTTGTGATGTCACACTCAGCATGCCTGTATTGTGATGTCACACTCAGCATGCCTGTATTGTGATGTCACACTCAGCCTGCCTGTATTGTGATGTCACACTCAGTATGCCTGTATTGTGATGTCACACTCAGCCTGCCTGTATTGTGATGTCACACTCAGTATGCCTATATTGTGATGTCACACTCAGTATGCCTATATTGTGATGTCACACTCAGTATGCGTGTATTGTGATGTCACACTCAGCATGCCTGTATTGTGATGTCACACTCAGCCTGCCTGTATTGTGATGTCACACTCAGTATGCCTGTATTGTGAGGTCACACTCAGCCTGCCTGTATTGTGATGTCACACTCAGCATGCCTGTATTGTGATGTCACACTCAGCCTGCCTGTATTGTGATGTCACACTCAGTATGCCTGTACTGCTCGCGTCGCACTTGTGTAGCGTGTGTTCTGCTCGTATGGTGTGGCTGTGTTTTGCGTGACGGTGCTCCGCTGGCGTGTTCAGGCATATATATGTGTGTGTGTGTGTGTGTGTGTGTGTTAAATGATCATTGTTTATCTGTGTGTTTCCTCCCCTGAGTGGAATGAATCTCCAGGTGATCTAACCTGTTCCGTCGGCAGCACTGAGGCCAAGTCTAAATTAAAATCATTCCTCATGATTCTCACAGTGTATTTTCACACAAACATTTTCTGAATGTTTTTGGTCATATAAATTACTAGTCATGTGCACTGTGGCTAGTAATGTGCACTGTGGCATGTCTTTAGGGACAGTGGGTAGGACACACTCCTAAAGGCAGACTTTCCCAGGGTTGGGCTGAGCTAAATGGATGGGTTAGATTGCTGGGTAAGATGGCTGGGTAGTAGGCAGGGGAACCCTTGGGCCTGTAGGCAGGGGAACACATGTGGCTGGTTAACAAAAGCTTAAAAACAACTTCCTGTTCTCCTCCATTGCATCAGGAGAAGACTTGAGAATGAGAATCACAGAGGAAGCCTGAGTGTACAGCGGCACTGTCACTCATTCAAAATGTGGTAATTACAAGCACAAAATGGCTCCATCAGTAACGGGGGCACAGGTTCAAGACACGTGCTCATCTATCGTTTGATTAGGAGTCTGTTTGTATTTATAATCCTATCCACAGTTCTTGCTGCTGATTGAAATCTCAATGCTGCAGAAAGTTTTCATCCTTTTTTTCAAGCGGCCTCGATCAAATGCAAACACACCCAGTCATTTCAATTCCTGTGTTTACAAATGTTGCAACGTATTTTTTTTTAGCCCCCTTGCCTTGGTCTGGTTTTCCGTGTGGGGAGATGAGCACATGTATGACCAGCGTGTAGTATGACCAGCGTGTAGTATGACCAGCGTGTAGTATGACCAGCGTGTACTATCCCACTCGGATCTGGGCTCTCCAAGATACGAACCTCCAAAGCCCAGCTGTGCAGAACACAGACTATGTCCATATGCAGCAACACCCGAGGAAAAAGATCCCACACAAACGGCCGCCTCTCCTAGCAGTACCACATGCAGGGTGTTTTCACCATGGCAACGTGAGGACATGACTCTCTCTTATTACTCTTTTCCATCTGTCAATCAAATACATTTTTTGTTAATGATGGCAAACACTTGGTGATTTTCTAAAACTCGGCCAGAGAGAAGGAGGAACAAGATAAGCTCACACACGCTGGTCTGAACTCCTCCTGCTGTTGAACTTTTAATAGTCAAGGATTTTATATTTACAAAATGTGTAAGAGGTTCCACCAGATTCAGATTATGTTTTTGTTGAAATTGAAATTAAGGAGACATGTACTTCTGCATTTTTTCGCTGAGCTAGAAGCATTGGAATGGGAGCTGGTTAAAATGCATGGCGTGAGATCAAAGTGAGTGTGGTTTGGCTGCTCTGAGCAATGTCTCTGGTGATATAGTTGTGTGACACTGGAGCCCCATGTCCCTCCTCATTGTGTTAAGGTTACACGTCATTCTGCACCCACATCTGAGACCTGACTGAGTATTACGCCCCTGCAGGGGACAGCAGATATACTTCAGCAGATTATCTGGGAGGGTCCTTCACAGACGCTCTATCCCTGACCCTCCTGCTGCAGTGAAACTCTCTCACAGACGCTCTATCCCTGACCCTCCTGCTGCAGTGAAACCCTCTCACAGACGCTCTATCCCTGACGCTCCTGCTGCAGTGAAACTCTCTCACAGACGCTCTATCTCTGACCCTCCTGCTGCAGTGAAACCCTCTCACAGACGCTCTATCCCTGACCCTCCTGCTGCAGTGAAACCCTCTCACAGACGCTCTATCCCTGACCCTCCTGCTGCAGTGAAACTCTCTCACAGACGCTCTATCCCTGACCCTCCTGCTGCAGTGAAACTCTCTTACAGACGCTCTATCCCTGACCCTCCTGCTGCAGTGAAACCCTCTCACAGACGCTCTATCCCTGACCCTCCTGCTGCAGTGAAACTCTCTCACAGACGCTCTATCCCTGACCCTCCTGCTGCAGTGAAACTCTCTCACAGACGCTCTATCCCTGACCCTCCTGCTGCAGTGAAACTCTCTTACAGACGCTCTATCTCTGACCCTCCTGCTGCAGTAAAACTCTCACAGACGCTCTATCCCTGACCCTCCTGCTGCAGTGAAACTCTCTCAGATGCTCTATCTGTGACCCTCCTGCTGCAGTGAAACTCTCTCAGACGCTCTATCTGTGAGTGTAGAGCAGTTGGAGCAGAAGGGCGTGGCACACCCACTGCACACTTGATACCTGTCTGATGTCTGATTTTCAGTTATAATAAAAAAACTGCACATTAGATCGGATTCAAATCCACACTTGTGAATAGTACTTTTCTCAGTGATATTTTTGGCTGTGTGCACCTGAACGAGCGCAACGATTTCCCCTCCACACCTTCTCCACTGACGCAATGGCAGGTGTTTCTGCAAGGTGATCAGCCAAGAGTCTGCTGTGTGCATCCTGCCAGGGTGGGAATGAGCAGGTGATGGAGAGGGCGGGGCCAGGGTGGGAATGAGCAGGCGATGGAGAGGGCGGGGCCAGGGTGGGAAGGAGCAGGCGATGGAGAGGGCGGGGCCAGGGTGGGAATGAGCAGGCGATGGAGAGGGCGGGGCCAGGGTGGGAATGAGCAGGCGATGGAGAGGGCGGGGCCATGGCATGCTGATCCTGACAGTGTTAATAAGAGTGTTCAATGTTCAGTGTTCAGAATGAGTCTCTCCTGTCTTTTAGCGCAGCGCAGAGATGGAACTCAATCCAAACCTTCAAGATTTTCATCTTATTCAAAATGGGATAAACCCCCTTATGAGGTGCACAAAAATAGAACGTTTTTGCGGGAGCCAAACATTTCTCTATTTTGACTCTTTCTGCTCTGTGTCATTTGGGTAAAATAATGTGTAGATTACATGCTGGGGTTGGGTCTAATCATAACAGCGCCCCTGACCCGCCTCCCCCCCCCTCAATGAGAAGCACATGTGTCTCTCAAGTGTATTTTTACTCCCCTTTAAGTAGTGAAGGCGCAGAACCACAGCCTGGCGGTAACGGAGAGTGGTCGCGGTTGAGGGGATGTGGGGGGTGGGGGGGAAGCGATGTCACTGAATAAGCATCCGCAGATGGAGACATGGAGAGGCCTCACCAACACAGGCTGAACACAGGCTTAATACAGGCTGAATACAGATGAATACAGGCTGAACACATTTGAAAATGAGGTTGTGCAATGACACTTGTGTGACACAGGTATTGTACAGGTAGTGTGGATAGGTATGTGCCTTCGATAGCTCAGTTGGTAGAGCGGAGGACTGTAGTAGACTGTTCCGAGTCATCCTTAGGTCGCTGGTTCGTATCCGGCTCAAAGGAGGTTGTTTTGGGGCGGCTAGTGGCTCATGAGGTAGAGCGGGGCGTCCGCTGATCGCAGGGTTGGCGGTTCGATCCCCGGCTCCTCCTGTCCATATGTCGAAGTGTCCTTGGGCAAGACACTGAACCCCAAATTGCTCCCAATGAGCAGGCCTTGCATGGTGGCTGCCGCCATTGGTGTGTGAATGTGTGTGTGAACGGGTGAGTGAGAGGCCATTGTAAAGCGCTTTGGATAAAGGCGTTATATAAATGCAGTTCATCCATATAGTGGGTTGTGAAACACATATATACTTTAGGTAGTGGCACAGGTGTGACGCAGTCCCGTCCAACTCTGATGCAGTTCGGCAGTGATTCAGATGCTGTTCTACGTTTCCATGGTGACAGCTCAAAGCAAACACACCTTTTCCTGCCTTACACAGCCCACACCCCCAAATACACACATACACACATACATACACACATACACACACACACACACACACAACCCAGAGAGGGGGATCACTCGTGGGATTTACCTGTGGGGCAGGGTTTGATGGATATGGCAGCAGTACACCTGAGCGTGACCACTTCTCCTGTAGATCAAATACATCATACATCGTGCGTGCGTGCACCTGTGCACACAATCCAAAAGGACATCATGCATATGCACACACGTACACACACACACACACAAGCACAGACCAGACAAAGGGGGGGGATGAGGAAGATGAGGGATGGGGATGAGGAAGATGAGGGATGGGGATGAGGAAGATGAGGGATGGGGAATGTATTCATTTATACTCGGACATACTCTACAACTACACACTGCTTTAGTGAAATGGTGTGGAACTGTTACAGGTGAGACTGGTTTACCTGTGTGGTAACCGTGCGCTTTGATGTGGCTGGGCTCTGTCGCAATGTGTGCTGCTGCACCTTAGAACACCTCCACACACGGAACACGGAATGTTTGTTTTGCGTGGGGGAAGCCTGTTGCCTAGCAGCCACCCGTTTTTACGGGTGGCGTGCCCAGAGCAGACTCTGCTTCCGTAGGTGTGACATCACTGGCCAGTCGTTTTCCAGGAGGCCGTGGGCTGAGCAGGACCACTGCTGATGAGCCACCCTGAAGGAATCTCTGAGAGAGAGCGAGCGAGCGAGCGAGCGAGCGAGAGAGAGAGAGAGAGAGAGAGAGAGAGAGAGAGAGAGAGAGAGAGAGAGAGAGAGAACAAACTACAGGAATACAGCAACAACAAAATGCAGGAATCACTGCTAAAACTGTTCAATCTCATTCTGAGTGTGGGCTACTTCCCTGAAATCTGGAGTCAAGGACTAATAACCCCCATATTCAAGAGTGGAGACAGATTCGACCCCAACAATTACCGAGGCATTAGTGTGAACAGTAATCTGGGGAAGGTGCTTTGTAGCATTATCAATAAAATAATTTTAGACTTCCTTAATGAACACAATGCCTTGAGTAAGACTAAAATTGGCTTTTTACCAAAACATCGGACTACCGATCATATTTACACACTACACACCCTAATTGATAATTACGTGAATCAAAATTTAAAAAAATATTTGCTTGTTTTGTAGATTTAAAAAAAGCATTTGATTATATTTGGCACAAAGGATTATTGTACAAACTTCTTGAAATTGGTGTAGGGGGTAAAATCTATATTTAACATTTACATTAATGAATTGGCTACAATATTGGAACAATCTGCAGCCCCTGGTCTCACTCTACATGATAAAGAAATAAAATTTCTGCTCTATGCAGATGACCTGGTTCTACTGTCGCCTACAGAACAAGGGCTACAGCAGAACCTGGACCTGCTTGAGCAGTAATGCCAGACCTGGGCCCTGGCAGTAAATCTAAAAAAGACTAAAATTATGATTTTTCAGAAAAGACTCAGATTTCATGGCAATAAATACAGATTTAATATAGGATCAAACACAATAGAACATTGTACAAATTATACTTATTTAGGACTCACAATTAGTTCATCTGGAAATTTCTACTTGGCTGTGAATGAACTGAAAGAGAAAGCCAGAAGGGCCTTTTATGCCATTAAAAGGGGAATACACTTTGACATTCCAATTCAAATTTGGCTAAAGATATTTAAATCAATCATTCAACCTATTGCACTGTATGGCAGTGAAGTGTGGGGTCCGCTTACAAAACAAGATTTTTCAAAATGGGAAAAACACCCAACTGAAACCCTGCATGCAGAATTCCGTAAAATGATATTACGGGTACAAAGAAACACACCCAATAATGCATGCAGGGCTGAATTAGGCCAATACCCACTATTAATCAATATTGAAAAAAAAACAAAAATTTCAGTCATGTTTTTTGCTTAAATTTAGAAAAAAAGGAAATATAGGAAAAACCTTTTCTGTGAAAAGATGTGATTTCGGGTTGCTGTTGCCTAACATTTTTTTTCCAGACCGGAAGAATGTTTTGTTCGACATTATCAGTAACATGGTGCCCTCTAGGCCTCCTCGGCGGTATTGCAGTCCAGCCAGCCAATGGCCCAGGAGTTTCACCCAAAAAGCAGGATTACTGAGTTAGCTGGATAAGTGCACTAAGAGAAGCAGGATTACTTAGCTGAATAACTGCACTGAGTAAAACTCAAAGCAGGATTACTGAGTTAGCTGGATAAGTGCACTAAGAGAAGCAGGATTACTTAGCTGAATAACTGCACTGAGTAAAACTCAAAGCAGGATTACTGAGTTAGCTGGATAAGTGCACTAAGAGAAGCAGGATTACTTAGCTGAATAACTGCACTGAGTAAAACTCAAAGCAGGATTACTGAGTTAGCTGGATAACGACACTGAGTAAGAAAAGCAGGATTACTGAGTTAGCTGGATAACTGCACTGAGTAAAACCCGGAACCCTCCCAAATCTGTTGTGATGTGGTTTTAAACCTCAATTTGCTGTTGTTTTAATGTCTTGCTGTGTTTGACCTCTTGGCCAGGCCGTTATTGTAAATGTTATTGAATTTGTTCTCAACTAACTTGCCTAGTTAAAGATTGGTTAAATAAAAAATTTAAAAAATTAAATCTGGAACATGGACTGAAGTAAAAAGAGCTGTTCTGGATTTTACACAGTGCAGTTATCCAGCTAACTCATTCAGCCCATCTAGACTGGTAATTTAAATGAAAACTGTGTGAGAAAAGGAAATATTCCAAACATTTTGGTTTAATCAGGAAATGTTCATGCAGAAGATGAAGTTTCACTCTTTATTTTACTTCTTAAAATTAGACCTCAGTCCTGATGGAGAAAAGACAGGAGAGAGGATTTATAACCAGAAAGCTGTTTTATTTAAACACTCATTTTTATTCCAAACAGGTGGTTGAATTACATCATTTAATGTGACTTAGAATGATCAAAATAAGCCCCCCCCCCCCCTTCCCCTCCTCCCAAACCACTGGATCTTTCCAGTTCTCAGTGGCTGTGTCCAAATCATACAATTGAGTATGCTAGTTTAGTACACTGGGGCTGTGTCCAAATCATACAATTGAGCATGCTAGTTCAGTACACTGGGGCTGTGTCCAAATCATACTATCGAGTATGCTAGTTCAGTACACTGGGGCTGTATCCAAATCATACTACTGAGTATGCTAGTTCAGTACACTGGGGCTGTATCCAAATCATACTATTGAGTATGCTATTTCAGTAGACTGGGGCTATGTCCAAATCAACACCCTTCCATACTATTGAGTATGCTAGTTCAGTACACTGCAGCTGTGTCCAAATCAACACCCTTCCATACTATTGAGTATGCTAGTTCAGTACACTGGGGCTGTGTCCAAATCAACACCCTTCCATACTATTGAGTATGCTAGTTCAGTACACTGGGGCTGTGTCCAAATCAACACCCTTCCATACTATTGAGTATGCTAGTTCAGTACACTGCGGCTGTGTCCAAATCAACACCCTTCCATACTATTGAGTATGCTAGTTCAGTACACTGGGGCTGTGTCCAAAACATACTATTGAGCATGCTAGTTCAGTACACTGGGACTGTGTCCAAAACATACTATTGTGTATGCTAGTTCAGTACACTGCAGCTGTGTCCAAATCAACACCCTTCCATACTATTGAGTATGCTAGTTCAGTACACTGCGGCTGTGTCCAAATCAACACCCTTCCATACTATTGAGTATGCTAGTTCAGTACATTGGGGCTGTGTCCAAAACATACTATTGAGCATGCTAGTTCAGTACACTGGGACTGTGTCCAAAACATACTATTGTGTATGCTAGTTCAGTACACTGCGGCTGTATCATACTATTGAGTATGCTATTTCAGTAGACTGGGGCTATGTCCAAATCAACACCCTTCCATACTATTGAGTATGCTAGTTCAGTACACTGGGGCTGTGTCCAAAACATACTATTGAGTATGCTAGTTCAGTACACTGCAGCTGTGTCCAAATCAACACCCTTCCATACTATTGAGTATGCTAGTTCAGTACACTGTGGCTGTGTCCAAATCGACACCCTTCCATACTATTGAGCATGCTAGTTCAGTACACTGGGGCTGTGTCCAAAACATACTATTGAGTATGCTAGTTCAGTACACTGCGGCTGTGTCCAAAACATACTATTGAGCATGCTAGTTCAGTACACTGGGGCTGTGTCCAAAACATACTATTGAGTATGCTAGTTCAGTACACTGCAGCTGTGTCCAAATCAACACCCTTCCATACTATTGAGTATGCTAGTTCAGTACACTGTGGCTGTGTCCAAATCAACACCCTTCCATACTATTGAGTATGCTAGTTCAGTACACTGGGGCTGTGTCCAAAACATACTATTGAGCATGCTAGTTCAGTACACTGGGGCTGTGTCCAAAACATACTATTGAGTATGCTAGTTCAGTACACTGCAGCTGTGTCCAAATCAACACCCTTTCATACTATTGCGTATGCTAGTTCAGTACACTGGGGCTGTATCCAAATCATACTATTGAGTATGCTAGTTCAGTACACAGTGGCTGTGTCCAAAGCAACACCCTTCCATACTATTGTGTATGCTAGTTCAGTACACTGCGGCTGTGTCCAAATCGACACCCTTCCGTACTATTGAGTATGCTAGTTCAGTAAACTCCGGCTGTGTCCAAATCGACACCCTTCCATACTATTGAGTATGCTAGTTCAGTACACTGTGGCTGTGTCCAAATCAACACCTTTCCATACTATTGAGTATGCTAGTTCAGTACACTGTGGCTGTGTCCAAATCAACACCCTTCCATACTATTGAGTATGCTAGTTCAGTACACTGGGGCTGTGTCCAAAACATACTATTGAGCATGCTAGTTCAGTACACTGGGGCTGTGTCCAAAACATACTATTGAGCATGCTAGTTCAGTACACTGGGACTGTGTCCAAAACATACTATTGTGTATGCTAGTTCAGTACACTGCAGCTGTGTCCAAATCAACACCCTTCCATACTATTGAGTATGCTAGTTCAGTACACTGCGGCTGTGTCCAAATCAACACCCTTCCATACTATTGAGTATGCTAGTTCAGTACATTGGGGCTGTGTCCAAAACATACTATTGAGCATGCTAGTTCAGTACACTGGGACTGTGTCCAAAACATACTATTGTGTATGCTAGTTCAGTACACTGCGGCTGTATCATACTATTGAGTATGCTAGTTCAGTACACTGCAGCTGTGTCCAAATCAACACCCTTTCATACTATTGCGTATGCTAGTTCAGTACACTGGGGCTGTATCCAAATCATACTATTGAGTATGCTAGTTCAGTACACTGTGGCTGTGTCCAAAGCAACACCCTTCCATACTATTGTGTATGCTAGTTCAGTACACTGCGGCTGTGTCCAAATCGACACCCTTCCGTACTATTGAGTATGCTAGTTCAGTACACTCCGGCTGTGTCCAAATCGACACCCTTCCATACTATTGAGTATGCTAGTTCAGTACACTGTGGCTGTGTCCAAATCAACACCCTTCCATACTATTGAGTATGCTAGTTCAGTACACTGGGGCTGTGTCCAAAACATACTATTGAGCATGCTAGTTCAGTACACTGTGGCTGTGTCCAAAGCAACACCCTTCCATACTATTGTGTATGCTAGTTCAGTACACTGCGGCTGTGTCCAAATCGACACCCTTCCGTACTATTGAGTATGCTAGTTCAGTACACTCCGGCTGTGTCCAAATCGACACCCTTCCATACTATTGAGTATGCTAGTTCAGTACACTGTGGCTGTGTCCAAATCAACACCTTTCCATACTATTGAGTATGCTAGTTCAGTACACTGTGGCTGTGTCCAAATCAACACCCTTCCATACTATTGAGTATGCTAGTTCAGTACACTGGGGCTGTGTCCAAAACATACTATTGAGCATGCTAGTTCAGTACACTGGGGCTGTGTCCAAAACATACTATTGAGTATGCTAGTTCAGTACACTGCAGCTGTGTCCAAATCAACACCCTTCCATACTATTGAGTATGTTAGTTCAGTACATTGCAGCTGTGTCCAAATCAACACCCTTCCATACTATTGAGTATGTTAGTTCAGTACATTGCAGCTGTGTCCAAATCAACACCCTTCCATACTATTGAGTATGCTAGTTCAGTACACTGGGGCTGTGTCCAAAACATACTATTGTGTATGCTAGTTCAGTACACTGCGGCTGTGTCCAAATCAACACCCTTCCATACTATTGAGTATGCTAGTTCAGTACACTGGGGCTGTGTCCAAAACATACTATTGTGTATGCTAGTTCAGTACACTGCGGCTGTGTCCAAAACATACTATTGTGTATGCTAGTTCAGTACACTGCGGCTGTGTCCAAATCAACACCCTTCCATACTATTGAGTATGTTAGTTCAGTACATTGCGGCTGTGTCCAAATCAACACCCTTCCATACAATTGAGTATGGTAGTTCAGTACACTGGGGCTGTGTCCAAAACATACTATTGTGTATGCTAGTTCAGTACACTGTGACTGTGTCCAAATCAACACCCTTCCATACTATTGAGTATGTTAGTTCAGTACACTGGGGCTGTGTCCAAAACATACTATTGTGTATGCTAGTTCAGTACACTGCGGCTGTGTCCAAATCAACACCCTTCCATACAATTGAATATGTTAGTTCAGTACACTGGGGCTGTGTCCAAAACATACTATTGTGTATGCTAGTTCAGTACACTGCGGCTGTGTCCAAATCAACACCCTTCCATACTATTGAGTATGTTAGTTCAGTACACTGGGGCTGTGTCCAAAACATACTATTGTGTATGCTAGTTCAGTACACTGCGCCTGTGTCCAAATCAACACCCTTCCATACAATTGAATATGTTAGTTCAGTACACTGGGGCTGTGTCCAAATCAACACCCTTCCATACTATTGAGTATGTTAGTTCAGTACACTGCGGCTGTGTCCAAATCAACACCCTTCCATACTATTGAGTATGTTAGTTCAGTACACTGCGGCTGTGTCCAAATCAATACCCTTCTATACTATTACATAGGCAAAATATTCTATAAATAAACTCAGGTGGAAGAGCCAGATTTTTTCACCACAAAAGCATGTGAGCACCCCGGAGATTAGAGCACCCCGGAGATAAGAGTACCCCGGAGAATAGAGCACCCCGGAGAATAGAGCACCCCGGAGAATAGAGCACCCCGGAGAATAGAGCACCCCGGAGAATAGAGCACCCCGGAGATTAGAGCACCCCAGAGATTAGAGCACCCCAGAGATTAGAGCACCCCAGAGATTAGAGCTCCCTGGAGATTAGAGCACCCCGGAGAATAGAGCACCCCGGAAATTAGAGCACCCCGGAGATAAGAGTACCCCGGAGAATAGAGCACCCCGGAGAATAGAGCACCCCGGAGATTAGAGCACCCCAGAGATTAGAGCACCCCAGAGATTAGAGCACCCCAGAGATTAGACTGTCTGAGACTGTCTGAGGCATGTTGGTCATGTAACAGCAAAAGCTTTCACCTGAAATGGACCTCTATGGATTGCAGCATTGCATTATTCCATGCAATGATTTTTCATAAATTTCTGATACAACAATTTCAACAGTCTAATCACCAGTTTTAAAATAATGTAAAATGAATAATATAATGTGTATGATTGAATGTATCAGTTGAGTGGCACTACTAATAGGCCTGAATGTAAATGCTATAATTAAGCATCGATTTAATGATGTATCTGAAGGTTTTGGGTGATTCATGTAGTGATGTGTTTGGTGAACACAAAAACAACCTTGTGAAAATAAATCTGGACATTTGTGACACAAAGTATAGCAAACATTTCCTAAATGTTCGAACATCAAAACTGGTTCCTGCTGGTCCATCACTGCCCTGGCGCCTCTACTGGGTCCTCAGCTGGTAATCTGAGAAATCAGAATCACCGATTAATCTGAGTAATCAGAATTACAGATTAATCAGGTAAAACAGAATCAGATTAATCTGAGTAATCCAAATCACCGATAATTTATTTAAAATCCCTTCTTAAAACACATTTTTGTAGACTAGCTTTTAACTGAATTTTAATAACCATGGTATTTAGGCCCTTTATTGCATTTTATTGTACTGTATTTAACTTTTATTGTATTTAACTTAATTATTTTTATTTCACTTGTTTTAAAAAAAATTACCTATTTCTCCTTTTATTTCACTTGTTTTTATTTGATTGCGCAGCACTTTGTAAACTTGTTAAGAAAAGTGCTACACAAATAAAATTAATAAAAATCTATCTAATTTATCAGCAAAAGCAAGATCAGATTAATCCGAAAAATCGGAATCACAGATTAATTAGATAGATTAATCACATACATACAAAATTTAAATTGACCTAAATTATTTATTAATTATACGTATCCAAGTACGTATTGAAAGTGGTACAACTGTTTTGCTTGATTTAAGCTATTTCCCAAGTTTCTGTGATGCTCACACCTGAGGCCACATGTATAAACAGTGCTGAGCAGAAAAATGCCCTCAGAAAGCCACTTAAGCGAGTTTCCACGCAGAAATTCAGATGTATAATATAACACGTGCTGTGAGAATCTGCGTACCTCTGCACACGATGGACACCATGCGTACGCAATGTTTGAAGTCTGTGTGATATGGCGACACCGTGACAGAAAGGCAGAGGGAGATTTCCGACTTTCACCCTGAGCGTTCTTTTACGCAATCTTTTACTCAGAGTTTTATACATGTGGCCCCTGGAGTTATAAAGCCTTAAATAGAACACCCCCTAAATAGGCGAGAATTGACTCAATTTGGCATCTGCGTGAAGGGGTTAATCTGAGAAAATCCAAATCAGATTAATCAGAAAAATCGAAATCTGATTAATCTGAGAAATCTGAATAGCATATTAATTGGATAAATCACAATCACCAATTGGTCTGACAATTCAGAATCACAGATTAACCAGGAAATCACCCTTAAATACAGTGACAGCAAACTGATTTTTTTTTACACTACTCAAGACCTTTATGATGAATAATTATGAATAAACTATATGCACAGTATATCACATACATACAAATTTTATGAAAGTATGTATTTTAACATAAAATGCTAAGCAGTAGATTTGAAGTTTTGTAGTAGTTGATCATTTTAGTATTTGATCTTGGGAGCTGTGGAATATTCAAATGAGAATTTGTGTCCCTGCTTGAGTCAAAGCTTAGCCAGATTAGTGCGCAGCTCTCTGGAACTTTGAGGTTACCGTGGTGATTGTGGCCAGCACAGGTGTACTTGCCTCCGTTCTGAGTGATGTAGCGAACCCACGGGAGAGCCTGGTACCCGCTCTTCTCAATGATCTTCAGGTAGCGCACCTGTAGAGCACAGAAACACCTTACACACAGTCCCACTCAGAGAACTGCTACAGCAGAGGTAGCCAACATGGTGCCCGCGGGCACCTGGTAGCCCGCAGGGACCACGTGAGTCGCCCGCGAGGCATGTTCTAAAAATAGCACTAATCTCCATGGAGATCTGTCTAAATAAAAATTGTATTTAATTGTGTTGCTGTTCTTTTTAAATCAAAAACGCTTGCATTAATATAGATTTGAAAATGACAATATATAATATTAAATTTTAAAAACAAAAATGTTTTATGTATATATGAACTCTGACCTTCTCTGAAGTCAAAGTTCAATATTGTGCGCAAGACAATCCGCCATTGCTGAGACAAGGAAGCGGGCGCAGCTACGTTGGGGAGCTAGATGTGGTTTTTATACCCCCAAAATAAAGAAAACGTGGCAGAAAAGCGAAAGAAAACATACTGTTTTCACAATGATTGGGAGGAAGAGTTATTTTTTACGACAGTGAAAGAAAAATGTGTGTGTCATTTGCGGGGCGACTGTGGCGACGGCAAAGCGGCACAACGTGGAGAGACACTTCAGTACGTGTCACCAAAGCTTCCCACCCGGTAGCGCACTACGGACAGAAAAAGCCCGTGACTTAAAGGCAGCTTTGGACAAACAGCAGTAATAAAGTATTAAACAGGGCAATAAAAGGAAGTAATAATATCTAAGTCTCTTCACATATATTATTATTATTAAAAGGTGATCTGTGCAACTTTATGTTATTCAGGAAGTTCGTATCAAACAAGTAGCCCTCCGTACTACTCAGTACCCTTGAAGTAGCTCTCAGTTTCAAAAAGGTTGGTGACCCCTGTGCTACAGGCATTACAGAAAGAACAGAGAGCAGTATCTTTCTTCAGGAAGAAGTTAGGAACAGTCTCTCTTTTCTAATGCCCCCTACTGTTCCTAACTGCTCCCTGCTGCCCTCCACTCTCTCTTACCCCCCTGAACCCCTCTACTGCCCCAGAAGAACATGATCCTTGACCCCATGACCTTAGCACCCTGCTGGCGGGAGGTGGCACTGCGGCACTGACCTGGATCCCAGAGGTGGTGAAATACGGGATCTCAAACTTCATGCTGATTGGTGGTTTCCCCTCCTTATTCTCCGCCTCCACGCTGGGAAGCCCGAAATGCGCCCGCATCAGGTACTCCTTCCCTCCCTGCAAAGGACAGGCATGCACAGGTAAGCGCTTAGTGTATCTGCGGGGTAGTGGATTATAGGGGTGTAGGTTTCAGGGGGTTGTGGATTATAGGGGTGTAGGTTTTAGGGGGTTGTGGATTATAGGGGTGTAGATTTTGGGGGGTTGTGGATTATAGGGGTGTAGGTTTTGGGGGGTTGTGGATTATAGGGGTGTAGGTTTTGGGGGGTTGTGGATTATAGGGGTGTAGGTTTTAGGGAGTTGTGGATTATAGGGGTGTGGGTTTTCGGGGGTTGTGGATTATAGGCGTGTAGGTTTTGGGGGTTGTGGATTATAGGGGTGTAGGTTTTGGGGGGTTGTGGATTATAGGGGTGTAGGTTTTAGGCGGTTGTGGATTATAGGGGTGTAGGTTTTAGGGGGTTGTGGATTATAGGGGTGTAGGTTTTAGGGGGTTGTGGATTATAGGCGTGTAGGTTTTGGGGGGTTGTGGATTATAGGGGTGTAGGTTTTAGGGGGTTGTGGATTATAGGGGTGTAGGTTTTTGGGGGTTGTGGATTATAGGGGTGTAGGTTTGTGGGGGTTGTGGATTATAGGGGTGTGGGTTTTGGGGGGTTGTGGATTATAGGGGTGTGGGTTTTGGGGGGTTGTGGATTATAGGGGTGTAGGTTTTAGGGGGGTGTGGATTATAGGGGTGTAGATTTTAGGGGTGTAGGTGTTAGGGGGTTGTGGATTATAGGGGTGTAGGTTTTGGGGGGTTGTGGATTATAGGCGTGTAGGTTTTGGGGGGTTGTGGATTATAGGGATGAAGGTTTTTGGGGGGTTGTGGATTACAGGGATGTAGGTTTTGGGGGGTTGTGGATTATAGGCGTGTAGGTTTTGGGGGGTTGTGGATTATAGGCGTGTAGGTTTTAGGGGGTTGTGGATTATAGGCGTGTAGGTTTTGGGGGGTTGTGGATTACAGGGATGTAGGTTTTGGGGGGTTGTGGATTATAGGCGTGTAGGTTTTGGGGGGTTGTGGATTATAGGGATGAAGGTTTTTGGGGGGTTGTGGATTACAGGGATGTAGGTTTTGGGGGGTTGTGGATTATAGGGGTGTAGGTTTTAGGGGGTTGTGGATTATAGGGATGAAGGTTTTTGGGGGGTTGTGGATTACAGGGGTGTAGGTTTTAGGGGGTTGTGGATTATAGGGGTGTAGGTTTTGGGGGGTTGTGGATTATAGGCGTGTAGGTTTTGGGGGGTTGTGGATTATAGGCGTGTAGGTTTTGGGGGGTTGTGGATTATAGGGGTGTAGGTTTTGGGGGGTTGTGGATTATAGGCGTGTAGGTTTTGGGGGGTTGTGGATTATAGGCGTGTAGGTTTTGGGGGGTTGTAGATTATAGGGGTGTGGGTTTTGGGGGGTTGTGGATTATAGGCGTGTAGGTTTTAGGGGGTTGTGGATTATAGGCGTGTAGGTTTTGGGGGGGTTGTGGATTACAGGGATGTAGGTTTTGGGGGGTTGTGGATTATAGGCGTGTGGGTTTTGGGGGGTTGTGGATTATAGGCGTGTAGGTTTTGGGGGTAGTTTCTTATGGGGTGCAGGTTTTGGGGGGTGTTAGTTAAGGGGTGTAGGTTTAGGGGTGTGTCACCGGAAAGGACTTGATGGACCAGACAATCTCGCTGTTCTCGGGGACCCACTTCACCCCGCCCACTGTGGTCTTAAATTTGGGGGAGTCGGCATCGGTGGGCACAGGAATGTGGATCTCTACGTTGTTGGCGGTGGATCTCCTCTTGAACTGGCTTTTAGCCTGAGAGAGAGCAACAGGAGAACTAACATCTGACCACAAATCATCTTTCATATTCTACAGATTTTAATAAGCACTGTTTTTATTTTAATTAAATGTTTTACTGCCATATGCATTGTTATTTCTGTTTTAATATCAGAAGCAGCTCCTGGGTCCAGGCAGGTTTACCTTGATCATGATCTCGATCCTGCTGTGCGAATGCTTCTCGATCACAGACTCAATCCAGATCAAAGGTTTCACCTGCAGAACAGATGTGCATGTTTTTCCTCCAAAGTGGATTTAAAAATGTATATATACATATTCTCTACACATTTCTTTGTATGTGCATGTTACACACGTGCATGTTGAGCCGGTAGGACATGAGTTCAAACTCCCCGTCGGGCGGGATGAAGGAGATGGTGCGGTCATTCTCAAAGCGCGACAGCCGTACGCACTGGTGAAACTTCACATCCTCCAACTCCACTGATTTACTCTTCCCTCCTGCAGGAACACGCAGCGATCACAGAGCAGGCACACACAATGATCACAGAGCAGACACACAGTGATCACAGAGCAGACACGCAGTGATCACAGAGCAGGCATGCAGTGATCACAGAGCAGGCACACAGCTATCACAGAGCAGGCACGCACAATGATCACAGAGCAGACACAGAGCAGACACACAGCGATCACAGAGCAGGCACGCACAATGATCACAGAGCAGACATGCAGCGATCACAGAGCAGACACACAGCGATCACAGAGCAGACACACAGCGATCACAGAGCAGACACACAGCGATCACAGAGCAGGCACACACAGCGATCACAGAGCAGACACACAGCGATCACAGAGCAGACACACAGCGATCACAGAGCAGACACACAGCGATCACAGAGCAGGCACACGCAGCGATCACAGAGCAGGCACACAACGATCACAGAGCAGACACGCAGCGATCACAGCGCAGGCACACGCAGCGATCACAGAGCAGGCACACAACAATCACAGAGCAGACACACAACGATCACAGCCCAGGCACACGCAGCGATCACAGAGTAGGCACACGCAGCGATCACAGAGCAGACTCGTAGCGATCACAAAGCAGGAACACAGCGATCACAAAGCAGGCACACACAATGATCATAGAGCAGACACGCAGCGATCACAGAGCAGGCACACACAACGATCACAGAGCAGACACGTAGCGATCACAGAGCAGGCACACACAGGGATCACAAAGCGGCCATACACAGGGATCACAAAGCGGCCATCAGGCACACGTAGCGATCACAGAGCAGACACACACAGCGATCACAGAGCAGGCACACGCAATGATCACAGAGCAGAGCAGGTACACTCGGCAATCACAGAGCAGGCACACACAGCGCTCACAGTGATCACAGAGCAGCTATCAGGCACATGCAGCGATCACAGAGCAGGCACACACAGTGAGCACAGAGCAAACTTACAACCAGCGTTCTAAAAAGAAACTTTCCGGAGGAACTCGCGGCCAGTGTTCTAAAACAGTTCATTCAGGCAGTGTACTAAAGTATGGAATCAAAATAGGGTCAAAGGTATTGTGTTGTGTATCACCATTGTGTTGTGTACTTGCCAGATGTGTTTTGTACTCGCAGATTTGATTCGTAGCTGTACAAAACACATCTGCAATACACAACACAATACTTTTGACCCTATCTTGATTCCATACTACAGAGGAACATTCCAGCAGAACTCGGAGCCAGTGTTCTAAAGAGGAACATTCAGGCGGAACTTGAAGCCAGTGTTCTAAAGAGGAACATTCAGGCGGAACCCGAAGCCAGTGTTCTAAAGAGGAACATTCAGGCGGAACTCGAAGCCAGTGTTCTAAAGAGGAACATTCCAGCAGAACTCGGAGCCAGTGTTCTAAAGAGGAACATTCAGGCGGAACTCGAAGCCAGTGTTCTAAAGAGGAACATTCAGGCGGAACTCGGAGCCAGTGTTCTAAAGAGGAACATTCAGGCGGAACTCACGGCCAGTGTTGTCAAACAGAACCTTGTCGTTGAGACCCAGGCGCAGCTCAGGCATTCCAGACAGGAACACGCGCATCCTGATGGAACCCACGATCTCGCTGTGCAGAACGTTCCCGTTGGCGTTCACCTGTGGAGAGGGGAGAAGGGGGAGGGCCGCAGAATGTGGGCACTGTGCAGAATCTCTGATTGGCGGGCTTGTAAATATCTGGAGACAGTGCTGGATCTCTGATTGGCTGGCTTGTAAATATCTGGAGACTGAATCTGATTGGCTGATGACTGACAGGTGATAGTGGGTGTAAGCATATGCAGAAACCAAAGTGGAATTGCTTAAAGGGAGATTAATTAGCGAGCCTGGCTGTACCAGCAGGTTTACGGACTCGATGACGTCCAGGAACACCTCGTTCTTCCTGTGCTTGATGCCCTCGGAGCGCCAGGACACAGCATTGGTGACGGTGGCGGGTGGTCGCGGGGTCCCAGTCTCCAGCTTGTGCCCCTCCTGGGTGATGTACCTGCCGAGACATGAGGACCCCCCTCAATGTGTGAGTGTGGCAGGAGACTGGGACTGTGGCTAACTAACCCTAACCCTAACCCAAACCCCCTCCCCCCGGCGTGTTAGTGTCTTGCTGTTTGTGTTTTATTGGGGTGCACTCACTCCTGTATGATCTTGCTTTCTCTGTGTTTTTGGGGTGCACTCCTGTAGGATATTTCTGTCTGTGTGTATTTGGGGTACACTCACTCCTGTAGAATCTTGCTGTCTGTGGTTTGGGGGTAGCCAAAGTCCATCAGCTCGTCCATCAGCTCGTAGATGATGACAAAATTATCCCGGATGCTCTCCTCCTCGAGCTCTTTGAAGTACTCGGAGAACACCTGTAAAAACAGACAAGTTAATATCTCTGCATATGATAAAGCATGAAAATGTACTCTGTGCTAATGCTACCTGTCCTAAGCTTCTCCCCCATGTGATTACCACTCTAATACTACATGATAGATATAATGCATGATAGCTAACACTTAGCAATGTGTAGCACAGTGCTACATGATAGCTAGCACATAGAAATGTGTAGCACAATGCTACAGGATAGCTAACAGCTAGCAATGTGTAGCACAATGCTACATGATAGCTAACAGCTAGCAATGTGTAGCACAATGCTACAGGATAGCTAACAGCTAGCAATGTGTAGCACAATGCTACATGATAGCTAACAGCTAGCGATGTGTAGCACAATGCTACAGGATAGCTAACAGCTAGCAATGTGTAGCACAATGCTACATGATAGCTAACAGCTAGCAATGTGTAGCACAATGCTACAGGATAGCTAACAGCTAGCAATGTGTAGCACAATGCTACATGATAGCTAACAGCTAGCAATGTGTAGCACAATGCTACAGGATAGCTAACAGCTAGCAATGTGTAGCACAATGCTACATGATAGCTAACAGCTAGCAATGTGTAGCACAATGCTACAGGATAGCTAACAGCTAGCAATGTGTAGCACAATGCTACATGATAGCTAGCAGCTAGCGATGTGTAGCACAATGCTACAGGATAGCTAACAGCTAGCAATGTGTAGCACAATGCTACATGATAGCTAACAGCTAGCAATGTGTAGCACAATGCTACAGGATAGCTAACAGCTAGCAATGTGTAGCACAATGCTACATGATAGCTAACAGCTAGCAATGTGTAGCACAATGCTACAGGATAGCTAACAGCTAGCAATGTGTAGCACAATGCTACAGGATAGCTTGGTTGTGGGGAAGATTGTGGTTGTGGGGACTCACCTGGATCATCTTATAAAGAAATGAAAAGACCATTGAAACACAGGCATTTTTCTTGGATGTTGCCACAACTGACAGAATGGTGTTAAAGGAAGTAAAGCTTTGACCTCTGACCCCATCAGCACCAACCGATTCCATCAGAAGTGTGTGTTTTGGTAAAGATACGGTACAGATTGTGTTTTGGTGTTTAGGTATGTTTTGGTTAAGGATACAATACAGATTGTGTTTAGGTGTGTTTTGGTGTGTGTGTTAGGGGTACGGATACGTTATAAGTTGTGTTTAGGTGACAGCGCAGTGTGTGTTTAGGTTATGGATACGATACAGGTTGTGTTTAGGTATGTTTTGGTTATGGATACGGTACAGGTTGTGTTTAGGTGTGTTTAGGTAAGGATACGGTACAGGTTGTGTTTAGGTAAGGATACGATACAGGATTTGTTTAGGTAAGGATACGATACAGGATTTGTTTAGGTAAGGATACGATACAGGATTTGTTTAGGTAAGGATACGATAAAGGTTGTGTTTAGGTGTGTTTAGGTAAGGATACGATAAAGGTTGTTGTGTTTGATCCACATGAAGCGCACGGCTTTGTGGGATAGGATGGGGGACAGGACTCCCTCCTCCTCCTTGTCCATCATTAGACTCATGAATCTCTCAATCTCAGTCATGTCCACGTCCCCTCTGTAATTCCTGCAGATCAGCACCTACAGGGACACCAACACACTGCAATTATACACACACACACACACATGCAGAAATATCTGGGGTAAGAGTACAGAAATCAGAAAGTACTGTAGGCTACTGAATTGATAATCAAGTATTTAACAGAATAAACACAAGTGGAGAAACATCAGCATATGAAAACACAACAAAAAAAAGAATCTCAACCTGTCCAAGTGAGCAATGTAATCGTGTAAATATTGTAATATTTTTCACTTTGTAACCATGGGAACATAAATTTAAGTCCAGGAATGTGAAAGCTTAATGGCTTTGGGGCCGCGTATGCACAGCGCGCGGACTGGCTTAACAGAACTGACAGGTCTCTGCAAACTATAGCGCTCATAACACACATATAAGCAAAGAAACTGCCTTTATAAAGGTACTGTTCCGCTCAAGAAATATGTAATATTACAAATTATTGCGACTATTAAACTGCACAAAGGAACCGTCAGAGTTAAAATACGGATTTACACACACTTTATCATACGTTGGACTTTATCATCACCTTAACATTAACAATTTAGTGTTTAGAAAAGGATTCAGCTACACCTTATACTACTGATGATGCACAAAAATAACGGAATAACTAAAAACTGAAAGATCGTGTGAAATTATCTTTGTGTTAATTACATCAGTAGCCTATCTTTTAGTCTTCGCGAGACAGCTGACCGTGATGATGTTACTAGCCTTGCTAACTAACCAGACATCAGTCCGCAGATATGTCCCGTATGTCGGCTACGATTCTTACGGCAGATCTATTTTTTTAAGTTTAACTTAGCTGTATGATTTTACGCCACTGATTCGCAAGCAGTGTAACTGCGATATTTACTGCACATCACAGCCCCCCGACACAGACCACTCCAGATCGCTCTTACCTTGCCCTTCAGGTCTAACACATAAACGGCGCTGGCCGACATCCTGACTGCCTCCGCTTTCGGACGCTGCGACTCCGGTGATTTAATGTTACGAAGTAGGCTAGGCTAGGCTAACTGCAGAATGCTGCGGGTTGCGCGCGACTGGAAACACGGCTGCACGTGGCTATCCCGAAACGGCCAATGCAGTGATGCACACACAGAGCTGCGCAGCGCAAAGCAGCGACCAGCTGCCAAACTCCGGAAGACAGCGCCGCGGCTTCCTTTTCCGGGAATACAGTCAAGCGGGTACAATCAGGGAACCGGGTACCTGCTGCCATTGGAAACTGATCCAATGCCAGCATCCCTAAACCGCTATTTATGTAAAACAAATTACGAATCAGGACCGTTTGAAAGGCGGAACAAAATACTTATGTAAACCAGCTCTAACCATTTTACTGCATACAAATAATGTTAATGCACTTACTGTACGTCGCTTTGGATAAAAGCGTCTGCTAAATTAATGTAATGTAATGTAATGTTAATGGAAACCAACACGTTGCTTTTCAACCCTTGCTGGTGCTACTATGTTTTTAAAGGTCAGAAATTTTATTAGACCACTTTCAAATATTTTTTTCAGGATTTGCTCCGCTAAACCATTACAAATTATACACTTCATATATAATGTGCCACAAAATTTGAGACGCACCCCAGAAAACGTGATGGCAAAACTGTCAGCTCATTGATGAGTTACGCATGGATGTTCGTCAAAGCTGTTTACAGAACGCACCCGTTATTTTCAGTCATAGCGGTAAAACATTTATTGTTAAAGCAATATATGAAATGTGTCACCGTTTCTCTTTATCTGCTAGTGGCTATCGATGTACTTGTAGAAACACTGGATATTAATATCAGTCTTTATTGAGACTAATTGTCATAATTTTGTGCTAGCTCATAATTCAGCTCCAGCTAAACCTGTAACCCATGGATCACCAGTTGTTGATATCAGAATACTGCCGCATGCTTGAATTTTTTTGTTTCGATACAAAGATAGTAATTTTATGTAGCCTACTGTGAAAAGTTTTGTGTTATGCATGCCCTTATTTGATAAGAGATTAAATCCGATTTACCTAGTAGTGATTTTGTTCCATGCCAATTAATTAATTCGTTATTTTAAATATAAATAGCCTTCAGTGTGCTAATAATAGGCCTACTATAAATGATAAAATCGTAGATATTTATATGCTACCACCATTGAGTGTCAAGATTCCTTCCACAGGTGTGGACCCAATAGCAGGACTCGATACAAGCTCCGTGGAGCACTTTTAATAAGCAATGAGCAGGGAAATGTGACACCAAGGATGAGGGTCAGGAACGGGGTTGGAGAGTGGCAGGGCTGGGTGCAGAGAGAGCTGGAGTGGGGCTGGAGAATGGCAGGGCTGGCTGGGTGCAGAGAGAGCGGGGTTGGAGAATGGCAGGGCTAGCTGGGTGCAGAGAGAGCGGGGCTGGAGAATGGCAGGGCTGGCTGGGTGCAGAGAGAGCCGGAGCGGGGCTGGAGAATGGCAGGGCTGGCTGGGTGCAGAGAGAGCGGGGCTGGAGAGTGGCAGGGCTGGCTGGGTGCAGAGAGAGCTGGAGCGGGGCTGGAGAATGGCAGGGCTGGCTGGGTGCAGAGAGAGCGGGGCTGGAGAATGGCAGGGCTGGCTGGGTGCAGAGAGAGCGGGGCTGGAGAGTGGCAGGGCTGGCTGGGTGCAGAGAGAGCCGGAGCGGGGCTGGAGAATGGCAGGGCTGGCTGGGTGCAGAGAGAGCGGGGCTGGAGAGTGGCAGGGCTGGCTGGGTGCAGAGAGAGCCGGAGCGGGGCTGGAGAGTGGCAGGGCTGGCTGGGTGCAGAGGGAGCTGGAGCGGGGCTGGAGAGTGGCAGGGCTGGCTGGGTGCAGAGAGAGCTGGAGCAGGGCTGGAGAATGGCAGGGCTGGCTGGGAGGATAAGGGCAGCGGGAGCAGGGAAGGCAATGCAGGTTGAGAGCTAGCAGGCTGGCGGGAACAAGGAGACAACACTGGAAACGGTATTAACAAACACACAGGCTAGACTGACAGCGTTATCACAAACTGAGTAACAAACACAGCTAGTCACACTAGAGTACGAACTGGCGATGAGACATCAAACAAAGAGGGAATATATAGTGAAGTCAATGATACAATGAGTGCGTGCAGCGTGAGGGTGTGTGCGGGAGTGATTAAACGGTCATTAACAGCGTGTGGAATGTAAGTGGGAAATGCGGGTGATAGGATGAAGGATAATGAGGGTAACGAGAGGGAAGACCACGCCCAACCTGCACACACAGAAGAAAAACACGAAACGAGAGGAATGAGGAAAAACATGGAGAACATAAGGGAAGGTGAACTGGAAGAGCGGAGGCGGACGTAACATTGAGTCTCATTCAATAAACTATGTACGAATGAAACTAAATAACCAGAAACATCTTTTATATGAACCCTATAGTGTCAACCCCTGGGTTAGCATTTACATAACATTTATAAACACTGGAATTCACTACTAACTACTGAGTTAGAGATGCAGTTTTAAAAGATAATCTTAAAAATGCATGGCTGAAGGAAGGTCAGCCACATAAATCATAACCTGTGTGCAGTACTGTGTAATCTTAGAGTACTGTGTGCAGTTCTGTGTAATCTTAGAGTACTGTGTGCAGTACTGTGTAATCTTAGAGTACTGTGTGCAGTTCTGTGTAATCTGAGAGTACTGTGTGCAGTTCTGTGTAATCTGAGAGTACTGTGTGCAGTACTGTGTAATCTTAGAGTACTGTGTGCAGTACTGTGTAATCTTAGAGTACTGTGTGCAGTACTGTGTAATCTTAGAGTACTGTGTGCAGTTCTGTGTAATCTTAGAGTACTGTGTGCAGTTCTGTGTAATCTTAGAGTACTGTGTGCAGTTCTGTGTAATCAGAGTACTGTGTGCAGTTCTGTGTAATCTTAGAGTACTGTGTGCAGTTCTGTGTAATCTTAGAGTACTGTGTGCAGTACTGTGTAATCTTAGAGTACTGTGTGCAGTTCTGTGTAATCTGAGTACTGTGTGCAGTTCTGTGTAATCTTAGAGTACTGTGTGCAGTACTGTGTAATCTTAGAGTACTGTGTGCAGTACTGTGTAATCTTAGAGTACTGTGTGCAGTACTGTGTAATCTTAGAGTACTGTGTGCAGTACTGTGTAATCTTAGAGTACTGTGTGCAGTTCTGTGTAATCTTAGAGTACTGTGTGCAGTTCTGTGTAATCTTAGAGTACTGTGTGCAGTACTGTGTAATCTTAGAGTACTGTGTGCAGTACTGTGTAATCTTAGAGTACTGTGTGCAGTTCTGTGTAATCTTAGAGTACTGTGTGCAGTTCTGTGTAATCTTAGAGTACTGTGTGCAGTACTGTGTAATCTTAGAGTACTGTGTGCAGTACTGTGTAATCTTAGAGTACTGTGTGCAGTTCTGTGTAATCTGAGAGTACTGTGTGCAGTACTGTGTAATCTTAGAGTACTGTGTGCAGTTCTGTGTAATCTGAGAGTACTGTGTGCAGTACTGTGTAATCTTAGAGTACTGTGTGCAGTACTGTGTAATCTTAGAGTACTGTGTGCAGTACTGTGTAATCTTAGAGTACTGTGTGCAGTTCTGTGTAATCTTAGAGTACTGTGTGCAGTACTGTGTAATCTTAGAGTACTGTGTGCAGTACTGTGTAATCTTAGAGTACTGTGTGCAGTTCTGTGTAATCTTAGAGTACTGTGTGCAGTACTGTGTAATCTGAGAGTACTGTGTGCAGTACTGTGTAATCTGAGAGTACTGTGTGCAGTTCTGTGTAATCTTAGAGTACTGTGTGCAGTACTGTGTAATCTTAGAGTACTGTGTGCAGTACTGTGTAATCTTAGAGTACTGTGTGCAGTTCTGTGTAATCTTAGAGTACTGTGTGCAGTTCTGTGTAATCTGAGAGTACTGTGTGCAGTACTGTGTAATCTTAGAGTACTGTGTGCAGTACTGTGTAATCTGAGAGTACTGTGTGCAGTACTGTGTAATCTGAGAGTACTGTGTGCAGTTCTGTGTAATCTTAGAGTACTGTGTGCAGTTCTGTGTAATCTTCTCCCAGCACAGGGACACCCAGAGAGGCTGTGCTGAACGGATTATTTCCCAGCACAGGGACACCCAGAGAGGCTGTGCTGAACGGATTCTTTCCCAGCACAGGGACACCCAGAGAGGCTGTGCTGAATGGAGCCTCTCCCAGCACAGGGACACCCAGAGAGGCTGTGCTGAACGGAGCCTCTCCCAGCACAGGGACACCCAGAGAGGCTGTGTGGAAAGGAGTTTCTCCTTCTCATCTTTTTCAGAGAAGAAGCACAAAAAGAAGTCAGGAACACACCTGCTGCTACTGCTTTGTGTCTGTGAGTCCTGGATAAGATTTTAAATGTTTTTCTGTCTGTCTGTGTATTTGTGTGTGTGTCTGTCTGCCTGTCTGTGTATTTGTGTGTGTGTCTGCCTGCCTGTCTATCTGTCTGTGTATTTGTGTGTGTGTCTGTCTGCCTGTCTGTGTATTTGTGTGTGTCTGCCTGTCTATCTGTCTGTGTATTTGTGTGTGTGTCTGTCTACCTGTCTGTGTATTTGTGTGTGTGTCTGTCTACCTGTCTGTGTATTTGTGTGTGTGTCTGCCTGCCTGTCTATCTGTCTGCGTATTTGTGTGTGTGTCTGCCTGCCTGTCTATCTGTCTGTGTATTTGTGTGTGTGTCTGCCTGCCTGTCTATCTGTCTGTGTATTTGTGTGTGTCTGCCTGCCTGTCTGTGTATTTGTGTGTGTCTGCCTGTCTATCTGTCTGTGTATTTGTGTGTGTGTCTGTCTACCTGTCTGTGTATTTGTGTGTGTGTCTGTCTACCTGTCTGTGTATTTGTGTGTGTCTGCCTGCCTGTCTATCTGTCTGTCAGTGTATTTAGGTCTGCCCTTTACCAAGAGGAACCCCCGCAGAGGAACCCCCGCAGAGGAACCCCCGCAGAGGAACCCCTGCAGAGGCATTTCTACTGCACAGTTGCAGAAGAAAAAGAACGTTTTTAATTTCATATTGGAGGTAAAACATAAACAGAACAGAAATTTTGTGTCATATTGCAGGTAAAAGTAAAACCGTGCTTTAGAATATCACATCTACAGCATTGATGAAGGTAATGGAGAGAGCTGTGCTTTAGAATAGCACATCTACAGCACTGATGAAGGTAATGGAGAGAGCTGTGCTTTAGAATAGCACATCTACAGCACTGATGAAGGTAATGGAGAGAGCTGTGCTTTAGAATAGCACATCTACAGCACTGATGAAGGTAATGGAGAGAGCTGTGCTTTAGAATAGCACATCTACAGCACTGATGAAGGTAACGGAGAGAGCTGTGCTTTAGAATAGCTCATCTACAGATCTGAAACCACCTCTCCTTTTGCTGAGAAGTGCCCTTGATACTCTGGGGTAAACCTGTGAACAGCACTGTCATTGGTTAGTTTGCTGCTTGAATCTTAAACCCTCCTTTCTGTTGCTTCTCCACGTAGAGATAAAATCACTGCGTTTCCACACCCACTCCAGCTTTCATTTGTGTGAAGCAGGCGCACTTACCTGGTTTCACCACAAGGGGTCGCCACTGACACATAGACTTGGGAAAATCTCTGTCCTTCCCAGGGCCACACAGGGCCATGTCTGAATCAGCGCACTTGCCTAATATTGAGTATGCCAGTTGAGTATACTTTTTTTTTTTAAAGCTGGTAAGTATGCGACAATTCTGAAAATGTAATGCTCTAAATATCCCCGGATGATATATTTATTTCCGCGTCTTCGCTGATAATAGGGTGCATCCCAATACTCGAAAAATGCACCCTCCTTTGCTCTACTACCAACTCCTCTACTCCGTGCCCCGGAAACCGATCTTTGTGTCCTAATCTAATGTTGCTGATTTCATTTTAATTCCATATTAATTGTTACATATTAATTAATGTCTCAATGTGAACCGCAATGTCAGAGGAGTGAAGAATATTGGGAGGCACCCAGTGGTATGGAGGATATTTTCCCTATACTACATTTGAGTAAACAGTATGCAGAATATAGTATGCTAGTACACAGGGCGCAGTAGATAGGGCTCTGATTCGGACACAGCACAATTTTGATTCTTGTTTTTCTGGTCACTTAAAATACTCTATGTTATTTGAGATTGGGCACTAGTGAGTTCACATTTCATAGATTGGGCAGTAGTGAGTTCACACTTCAGAAATTGGGCACTAGTGAGCTCACATTTCAGTGCATTAGAAGTTTTCTTCAAAAATTTATGTAATTGAAAGATTTAATAAATAAAATGATACGTATAAAAATTGTATGTTTTGAAAGTATTATGAAATTCCATAATATTGTCATTCTGATTCATAATGGAGTTAAATTACATAACTTAAAAAATAAGGGTAAGATACAAACAAAATCAAATGGGTAAAATCAACAATTAAATTAAAGCATCTTAATCAAATACATTTTCACCTGAGACTTAGAATTAGCGAATTAACAAACCTCCGTGCTATATAAACTCGGGGGTCTTGAGTTGTCATAATGTTTTTGTAACACTGCACTAATAAAGTTTTACAGAGCTCTCTGTTCTCGTACAATCTCGCGGTATTTCCGTGTGCCACTGCCACAGATGCCCTTGTTAGATTCAAGATGGGTTACTGGGATCTTGAAGAGGGGAAGGACTGTGTCGAGAAAACATGGATCACCACAAAATTAGGCACCGCGCTGGGTACGTTTTGTTCACTTTGGACATGACACTCGCGGCGTCCTTTCAGTCGGTTAAAATCAGAAAGGGAGCACACACACTTAGCCAGCGGGCCTGGACGGTCTCTGTTAATGGCTGTGCTAATGTTGCGCTTGCTAATGTGTCCCACCAGCCTAGGCAATGCGATGCTGCGTTATCAGCTTTCTAAATAAGCACATTAACTCTCCACCGAGACGGTTATACGATTAGCTTCAGTCACACAGAGACTGATCACAGGTTTTACCGGTGAGCTTGTAGCTGTGGTGTATTCGGTTTATTTCATGTCGATATTACAGGTAGTTAGAGAGGTGTCTGGTTAACTGAGATGTAATGTTTTTGGTCTAACTTACTGGAGTTTGGTAATTAGTTTTATCTGGCAGTTTTTTACACAGTTTAAGATTCGTTACCTGGATCGTGCCATGTAAATTGCTGCTTTGTGGATTGTGAACTTTTTATTACAATCTGCAGTTGAATTTGTGCTTTGGATAATTTATACTGTGTAATGGCTAGGTTAACATAGGCATCATTTTTTGAGTGCCTAGCCAGTTAACTTGTAGTTGGATCTGGGGGGTATACTATGAAACAGGATTACTGAGTTCGATGGATAACTGCACTGAGTAAAACCCGGAACTCTTTCATATCTGGAACATGGACTGAAGTAGAGAGCTGTTGCGGGTTTTACTCAGTTCAGTTGTCAAGGGATGCGACCCAATATTCTTCACTCCACGCCTCCTTTCCTCCACTCCTCCACTACCACTTTTCTCCTACCTGGAAGTATGTGGAGGAGTGGAGTGGAGGAAAGGAGGTTGTATTTTTTGAGTATTGGGATGCACCCCAGCTAACTTGCTAATCCTGCTTTGTGAAACACCCCCCTTGACATCCTTCTGTTCCTTAACTTGCTGTTGTCCTGCAGGCCTTGTTGGCTCCGCCTACCACATCATTGCGTTCCAGCCTGACTCTGCCCTCCAGGCTGTGCAGAGAGCCACCACGGGCACCGTAACCATGGGTAACCTAACCATTATTATTGCTATGTTGAGCTGTGTTTGGTTGTGTGTGGTTATGTTGAGCCATTTGTGGGTGTGTGTGGTTGTGTGTAGTTGTTGTGTTGAGCTGTGTGTGGTTGTTGAGCTGTGTGTGGTTATGTGGTTGTTGTGTTGAGCTGTGTGGGTGTGTGTGGTTGTTGTGTTGAGCTGTGTGTGGGTGTGTGTGGTTGTGTTGAGCTGTGTGTGGTTATGTGGTTGTTGTGTTGAGCTGTGTGTGGTTATGTGGTTGTTGTGTTGAGCTGTGTGGTTGTGTTGAGCTGTGTGTGGTTATGTGGTTGTTGTGTTGAGCTGTGTGTGGTTATGTGGTTGTTGTGTTGAGCTGTGTGTGGTTATGTGGTTGTTGTGTTGAGCTGTGTGTGGTTATGTGGTTGTTGTGTTGAGCTGTGTGTGGTTGTTGAGCTGTGTGTGGTTATGTGGTTGTTGTGTTGAGCTGTGTGTGGTTGTGTTGAGCTGTGTGTGGTTGTGTGGTTGTTGTGTTGAGCTGTGTGTGGTTGTTGTGTTGAGCTGTGTGTGGTTATGTGGTTGTTGTGTTGAGCTGTGTGTGGTTGTGTTGAGCTGTGTGTGGTTGTGTGGTTGTTGTGTTGAGCTGTGTGTGGTTATGTGGTTGTTGTGTTGAGCTGTGTGTGGTTATGTGGTTGTTGTGTTGAGCTGTGCGTGGTTATGTGGTTGTTGTGTTGAGCTGTGTGGTTGTGTTGAGCTGTGTGTGGTTATGTGGTTGTTGTGTTGAGCTGTGTGTGGTTATGTGGTTGTTGTGTTGAGCTGTGTGTGGTTATGTGGTTGTTGTGTTGAGCTGTGTGTGGTTATGTGGTTGTTGTGTTGAGCTGTGTGTGGTTGTTGAGCTGTGTGTGGTTATGTGGTTGTTGTGTTGAGCTGTGTGTGGTTGTGTTGAGCTGTGTGTGGTTGTGTGGTTGTTGTGTTGAGCTGTGTGTGGTTGTTGTGTTGAGCTGTGTGTGGTTATGTGGTTGTTGTGTTGAGCTGTGTGTGGTTGTGTTGAGCTGTGTGTGGTTGTGTGGTTGTTGTGTTGAGCTGTGTGTGGTTATGTGGTTGTTGTGTTGAGCTGTGTGTGGTTATGTGGTTGTTGTGTTGAGCTGTGCGTGGTTATGTGGTTGTTGTGTTGAGCTGTGTGTGGTTATGTGGTTGTTGTGTTGAGCTGTGTGTGGTTATGTGGTTGTTGTGTTGAGCTGTGTGTGGTTGTTGTGTTGAGCTGTGTGTGGTTATGTGGTTGTTGTGTTGAGCTGTGTGTGGTTATGTGGTTGTTGTGTTGAGCTGTGTGGGTGTGTGTGGTTGTTGTGTTGAGCTGTGTGTGGGTGTGTGTGGTTGTTGTGTTGAGCTGTGTGTGGGTGTGTGTGGTTGTTGTGTTGAGCTGTGTGTGGTTGTGTGGTTGTTGTGTTGAGCTGTGTGTGGTTGTGTGGTTGTTGTGTTGAGCTGTGTGTGGTTGTGTGGTTGTTGTGTTGAGCTGTGTGTGGGTGTCTGTTCCTCACAGCCAGTCTTGGGGCAATTTTTGGGATGGCCACCTGTCTGAGCGCACAGGTGCGCGACGCCCCCGATGACCCCCTCAACTACTTCATCGGGGGATGTGCCTCTGGAGTCTTCCTGGGAGCACGCAGTGAGTCCTGCATTTCACAATAAAAGCGTCTGAACCAAGAGTCCTGTATTTCACAATAAAAGCGCCTGAACCAAGAGTTCTATATTTCACAATCAGAGCACCTGAACAATTTTTTTATTTTATTAATTCATTATTAAGTTGCACTATGCAGCATTTTTAGCCTTGCTGTGGTCTTGTTTTTACGGTCAAATAAGTCTCCTCCTCCATCATAAACCCCTCCCACTTCCCTCCGTTGAGGGCAGGAAACACATTTTAGCATAGCAAGCAGAATTTCATGCAAAGATAAAACATTTTTAGCAACATGCATTGTATCTATAATAGTAATTCGGCAGTGTTATAACGATGAAATAAACACTTTTGAAATAGTTCTCAGCTCCCCTGCATCAACCTCTGCCTCGTCGTGTTCCTTACGGCCGTCTCAGACGACCGCAGATGTAATGGGGGATTATATCATTCACAACTTATTTTAACGTGCAACTTGGGCTACTGGTGCGAGAGTGTATGACCTAAAACATCAAAATCCCACACTCTGCTAAAGCTGTATTCATTCATGCGGGCACAGATTACACCAGGTTTTAAAGAACGATTTTATTTCATTGTATAAATGTAGCAAGCCCATTTGCAAGCTTGTGATCTCAGACCTGCTTCATGTTTTAAACGGACCGTGAGAAGCTCAGTGCCCTAAATGTCTGGCTGATAAAATGGTGCGCTTGTTCAGTGTTTGGCTAACGTTATTCTGAACATTAATTTAGTACAGGGATGTACAGACAGAATTGTGTGAGCGCTGAGTGGGTTAGGGTTACGCTGCGTTCTCACATCGAGCAACTTCGGTCGCCCAGTCGCCGTAAGTCCATTCATTCTCTATGAAGCTGAGCGACGATCAGCGACCTGAGCGACCAAAATCAGCCGATAAATGTTGCCCGCAATTTAACTTTTGAGCGATCATCGGCCGTAACAGCCAATCAGAGTTCCACGCTTCATATTTCCCCAACCGACACGAAACCATTTCGTGAATAATTGTTCCGCCCGATTTCACTGAAATTGCAGCAATGCAGGAGCTGCTAATAATAATGGTCCAAGCCTACCCCGTCCTGTAACATAACCTTAAAGGATATATGAGCCTACCACGTCCTGTTCAATGTATAACATAACCTTAAAGGATATATGTAGCTACCAATACCACATTGAGCCCATACTGCATGTTGAGTTTTATACATAAATCTATGTATCTAGATAGATGGATAGATAGATCGCTAGCTCGTGACAAAGATAGATATAGGCTAGCCTATTGCTAGCTAGCGAGAACACATAATTATCAGTGTCATGACATAACTATAAAGACTAGGATGCATCGCAAATATGTCTTTGTTATAAGTAGGCTACTGCTGTTGTTTCTCTATCAAAAAATTGTAGCAGCACGAACTGACTTGGATGACACAACGGGAAGCTCTTGCCCCGCCCCCAGCCTCGTAGAATTGACCGACTCAGCGACCAGTTGCACGCTGTGAGAACGCAGCGTGAGGGTTTGAATAAACGGGAATATACTGCACAAGCACTGTGTGCTTATTACATTACCGGCATTTAGCAGACTCTCTTTTACAGAGCGACTTACCGTCTCGTGTCTCAGAGTTGATTAGCAGTGGTAAAGGCTGGTGTTTCTCTGGTGGGCAGGTCACAGTGCCATGACAGGAGTCAGCGCTTGCCTGGGACTCGGAACGCTTGCCATGTTCACCAAGGTGGGCAAGATGGAGGGGTGGAAGATCGCCAATCCGCCGAAACTGTGACACCCCCCCCCACCCTTGAACACGCCTGGACACACCCCCTCTGCTGTGATGTCATGTACATTTTTTCTCTTGATTCTGAATAAAAATAATTATATTTTTCCTGTGTCCAGGGTTGATCTGCTTATTATCATATTTCTTTTTATTTCACCTTTATTTATAAAGGGCAGGTTGACTGCTCAGTAATGATGCCTTTATTTATAAAGGGCAGGTTGACTGCTCAGTAATGATGCCTTTATTTATAAAGGGCAGGTTGACTGCTCAGTAATGACGCCTTTATTTATAAAGGGCAGGTTGACTGCTCAGTAATGACGCCTTTATTTATAAAGGGCAGGTTGACTGCTCAGTAATGACGCCTTTATTTATAAAGGGCAGGTTGACTGCTCAGTAATGACGCCTTTATTTATAAAGGGCAGGTTGACTGCTCAGTAATGACGCATGCTTTCTTTTTTACAGCATGAAACAGAGAGCATGAAACAGAGAGCATGAAACATAGAGCATGAAACAGAGAGCTTGTGTTTACATGAAACAGGAGAAAATCATACCATTGAGTGCTAAATTCCAATTGAAAATACCAGGACTGTCCGAATCAGCATCTTCCACACTGTTGAGTAGCCTTGGTGAGTAGATAGGGCGAGAAAGTCGTAGAGTATGCAAACATTTTTCAAATTGCAGTATACTTCAAACACCCGGATGACACACTTCCAGGGTTTCGCTGAGTACACGAACATTCTGGTCACATAAACATGATGTGAAACGTTTTCCTTCAAATACAACAAATACAACACATGACATGGCAGCGCAAGAGTGGGGTGCAGGGTTGCCAGATATTGTAAGACTTTCCCGCCAAATGGCAACTCAAAACTAGCCCAAAGTATAGGCTATTTTTAACCGAAACCAACGTATTTTAAATAGAAATCATGTTTTTACTTTTTAAAATAAGTGCGTGCTTTGCATTTTGAAAATATCCCAATTTAGCTGTAAAACTGTGGACACGACAACACTGGTGGGACATCATATGATCTGCTTACAACACTTCCACAGTACGGTTGGAAAATAGTATGGCGGATATTTTTCGCGGACTGCTAAACAGTGCACATTAAACAGCACACTTCTGCCAGTGCACTGTATGCAGGAGACAGGGCGCAGTAGATAGGGCTCTGATTCAGACACAGTGCTCTGTATGCAGGAGACAGGGCGCAGTAGATAGGGCTCTGATTCAGACACAGTGTACTGTATGCAGGAGACAGGGTGCAGTAGATAGGGCTTTGATTCAGACACAGTGTACTGTACGCAGGAGACAGGGCGCAGTAGATAGGGCTCTGATTCGGACACAGTGCACTGTACGCAGGAGACAGGGCATAGTAGATAGGGCTCTGATTCAGACACAGTGTACTGTACGCAGGAGACAGGGCGCAGTAGATAGGGCTCTGATTCAGACACAGTGCACTGTATGCAGGAGACAGGGCGCAGTAGATAGGGCTCTGATTCAGACACAGTGTACTGTACGCAGGAGACAGGGTGCAGTAGATAGGGCTTTGATTCAGACACAGTGTACTGTACGCAGGAGACAGGGCGCAGTAGATAGGGCTCTGATTCGGACACAGTGCACTGTACACAGGAGACAGGGCGCAGTAGATAGGGCTCTGATTCAGACACAGTGCACTGTACACAGGAGACAGGGCGCAGTAGATAGGGTTCTGATTCAGACACAGTGCACTGTACGCAGGAGACGGCGCAGTGGATAGAGCTCTGATTCGGACACAGTGCACTGTACACAGGAGACAGGGCACAGTAGATAGGGCACTGATTGGGGCACAGTGCACTGTACGCAGGAGACAGGGCACAGTAGATAGGGCTCTGATTCGGACACAGTGCACTGTACGCAGGAGACAGGGCATAGTAGATAGGGCTCTTATTCGGACACAGCCCAGGTTATTTCTTCCCATCAATGAATGTTGCAGTTTGACAAACTGCCTAATGGGGGCGATGTTTGACCGCACAGGGATCAATGTGCAGGTTCTGGCAGAAGCGAGCAGGCTGTCGGCAGGATCACATTGGGTAAATGCCAGGGCTAATTACAGTGGAAGACAGGAAACGCTCTGTTTGAATGGATGTCACGCAGCACCACATGCTAGCATCCAAGTGGAAACATGTTTAAAAGAATGTGGCCATTCCAACCTTTTTAATCTGGGGGAAAGAACAGAAAATGGAATTAAATAATTTTTGTGTTGCTTCAAAGACTTAGAAAATATGTTCCTGCACATAATTAAATGTATAAATTAGACAATTTGGTTAAAATATAAACGTTTACGACATTGTTTTCATATGTCTTGAGCCATAATTAAATGTGTTAATCGGAAGCTGCACGCAATTAAAACTAAAAACTACTGTTGCCCTCAGAGCAAAAACGAAATGCTCAAAACTACCAGCTTCTGAATACACTCAATTAAACTTAATCTCTGTGCATGTTAGCCTGCATGTAGCTGCTCTTATAAATATGTATTAATCTCTGCATGTTAGCCTGCATGTAGCTGCTCTTATAAATATGTATTAATCTCTGCATGTTAGCCTGCATGTAGCTGCTCTTATAAATATGTATTAATCTCTGCATGTTAGCCTGCATGTAGCTGCTCTTATAAATATGTATTAATCTCTGCATGTTAGCCTGCATGTAGGTGCTCTTATAAATATGTATTAATCTCTGCATGTAGCTGCTCTTATAAATATGTATTAATCTCTGCATGTTAGCCTGCATGTAGCTGCTCTTATAAATATGTATTAATCTCTGCATGTTAGCCTGCATGTAGCTGCTCTTATAAATATGTATTAATCTCTGCATGTTAGCCTGCATGTAGCTGCTCTTATAAATATGTATTAATCTCTGCATGTTAGCCTGCATGTAGCTGCCCTTATAAATATGTATTAATCTCTGCATGTTAGCCTGCATGTAGCTGCCCTTATAAATATGTATTAATCTCTGCATGTTAGCCTGCATGTAGCTGCCCTTATAAATATGTATTAATCTCTGCATGTTAGCCTGCATGTAGCTGCCCTTATAAATATGTATTAATCTCTGCATGTTAGCCTGCATGTAGCTGCTCTTATAAATATGTATTAATCTCTGCATGTTAGCCTGCATGTAGCTGCCCTTATAAATATGTATTAATCTCTGCATGTAGCTGCTCTTATAAATATGTATTAATCTCTGCATGTTAGCATGCATGTAGCTGCTCTTATAAATATGTATTAATCTCTGCATGTTAGCCTGCATGTAGCTGCCCTTATAAATATGTATTAATCTCTGCATGTTAGCCTGCATGTAGCTGCCCTTATAAATATGTATTAATCTCTGCATGTTAGCCTGCATGTAGCTGCTCTTATAAATATGTATTAATCTCTGCATGTTAGCCTGCATGTAGCTGCCCTTATAAATATGTATTAATCTCTGCATGTTAGCCTGCATGTAGCTGCCCTTATAAATATGTATTAATCTCTGCATGTTAGCCTGCATGTAGCTGCCCTTATAAATATGTATTAATCTCTGCATGTTAGCCTGCATGTAGCTGCCCTTATAAATATGTATTAATCTCTGCATGTTAGCCTGCATGTAGCTGCCCTTATAAATATGTATTAATCTCTGCATGTTAGCCTGCATGTAGCTGCTCTTATAAATATGTATTAATCTCTGCATGTTAGCCTGCATGTAGCTGCCCTTATAAATATGTATTAATCTCTGCATGTTAGCCTGCATGTAGCTGCCCTTATAAATATGTATTAATCTCTGCATGTTAGCCTGCATGTAGCTGCTCTTATAAATATGTATTAATCTCTGCATGTTAGCCTGCATGTAGCTGCTCTTATAAATATATATTAATCTCTGCATGTTCGCCTGCATGTAGCTGCCCTTATAAATATGTATTAATCTCTGCATGTTAGCCTGCATGTAGCTGCCCTTATAAATATGTATTAATCTCTGCATGTTAGCCTGCATGTAGCTGCTCTTATAAATATGTATTAATCTCTGCATGTTAGCCTGCATGTAGCTGCTCTTATAAATATGTATTAATCTCTGCATGTTAGCCTGCATGTAGCTGCCCTTATAAATATGTATTAATCTCTGCATGTTAGCCTGCATGTAGCTGCCCTTATAAATATGTATTAATCTCTGCATGTTAGCCTGCATGTAGCTGCTCTTATAAATATGTATTAATCTCTGCATGTTAGCCTGCATGTAGCTGCCCTTATAAATATGTATTAATCTCTGCATGTTAGCCTGCATGTAGCTGCTCTTATAAATATATATTAATCTCTGCATGTTAGCCTGCATGTAGCTGCGCTTATAAATATGTATTAATCTCTGCATGTTCGCCTGCATGTAGCTGCTCTTATAAATATATATTCATCTCTGCATGTTAGCCTGCATGTAGCTGCTCTTATAAATATGTATTAATCTCTGCATGTTAGCCTGCATGTAGCTGCCCATATAAATATATATTAATCTCTGCATGTTAGCATGCATGTAGCTGCCCATATAAATATATATTAATCTCTGCATGTTCGCCTGCATGTAGCTGCTCTTATAAATATATATTAATCTCTGCATGTTCGCCTGCATGTAGCTGCCCATATAAATATATATGAATCTCTGCATGTTAGCCTGCATGTAGCTGCCCATATAAATATATATTAATCTCTGCATGTTCGCATGCAAATAGCTAGATATATTGCTCTCAATAATTGTTAGACAGTATATGTATGGTAAGTGCCTAATTTACTAAGGTCTTTATCATGTGCAAAACCTTTTAACACGCAAAACTGATGACACACAATGACTGGTGCAAAACAAATTCCAATCATTGTTCATGTTATGGGTTTTGCGTCCGCTAAAATGTTTTGCACATGATAAACATGTTTGTAAATCAGGCCCTAATTTTTCTACGTACAGTACGCTAAAACGGTTAGCCTTTAAAAACATTTTAAATTGGCAAACAGCAGGTTATATTAGGGCTTTCCTTCTCCTGCCATGTGTGGGGATAATGGAAAACCGACACGTTTACATGTGTGGGGATAACGGAAAACCGACACGTTTACAGAGGGATCAGCTCTGGCTGTGTTTGTTCTTGGAATTGACCTTTGACCCAAACAAAGCCTGTTTTTGTAAGCCTCAGACTGGGTCCAAGTTTACCAGCTGTGTGTTCGTCTTATTTAATTGATTTCATCACATTGTTTTATGCGGGGAAAAAAACACCCATTTCATTCATGTCTAGATTTCTGAATTTAATTGTAACATTATGGCAGCCTGTAATGCCCCTTCACACTGGAAGAATGTTCCAGTTATTTATGGTCCAGGATGAAGAATGTGGACTTCTGCCATTATCTAACCCTGAGCACACACACGCTTTTATTTTGACACCGTAGATGAGTGAAATGATGTCACATGGTGGCATTCCTCACACAGGTGGCACTTCCCTGGGGTTTCATATTGAGACGGACCATTTCATTGGGTTAAATACGCCCTGGGGTTTCATATTGAGACGGACCATTTCATTGGGTTAAATACGCCCTGGGGTTTCATATTGAGACGGACCATTTCATTGGGTTAAATACGCCCTGGGGTTTCATATTGAGACGGACCATTTCATTGGGTTAAATAAGCCCTGGGGTTTCATATTGAGACGGACCATTTCATTGGGTTAAATACGCCCTGGGGTTTCATATTGAGACGGACCATTTCATTGGGTTAAATAAGCCCTGGGGTTTCATATTGAGACGGACCATTTCATTGGGTTAAATACGCCCTGGGGTTTCATATTGAGACGGACCATTTCATTGGGTTAAATAAGCCCTGGGGTTTCATATTGAGACGGACCATTTCATTGGGTTAAATAAGCCCTGGGGTTTCATATTGAGACGGACCATTTCATTGGGTTAAATAAGCCCTGGGGTTTCATATTGAGACGGACCATTTCATTGGGTTAAATACGCCCTGGGGTTTCATATTGAGACGGACCATTTCATTGGGTTAAATACGCCCTGGGGTTTCATATTGAGACGGACCATTTCATTGGGTTAAATAAGCCCTGGGGTTTCATATTGAGACGGACCATTTCATTGGGTTAAATAAGCCCTGGGGTTTCATATTGAGACGGACCATTTCATTGGGTTAAATACGCCCTGGGGTTTCATATTGAGACGGACCATTTAATTGGGTTAAATAAGCCCTGGGGTTTCATATTGAGACGGACCATTTCATTGGGTTAAATACGCCCTGGGGTTTCATATTGAGACGGACCATTTCATTGGGTTAAATAAGCCCTGGGGTTTCATATTGAGACGGACCATTTCATTGGGTTAAATACGCCCTGGGGTTTCATATTGAGACGGACCATTTCATTGGGTTAAATAAGCCCTGGGGTTTCATATTGAGACGGGCCATTTCATTGGGTTAAATAAACCCTGGGGTTTCATATTGAGACGGACCATTTCATTGGGTTAAATAAGCCCTGGGGTTTCATATTGAGACGGACCATTTCATTGGGTTAAATAAACCCTGGGGTTTCATATTGAGACGGACCATTTCATTGGGTTAAATAAACCCTGGGGTTTCATATTGAGACGGACCATTTCATTGGGTTAAATAAACCCTGGGGTTTCATATTGAGACGGACCATTTCATTGGGTTAAATAAGCCCTGGGGTTTCATATTGAGACGGACCATTTCATTGGGTTAAATAAGCCCTGGGGTTTCATATTGAGACGGACCATTTCATTGGGTTAAATAAGCCCTGGGGTTTCATATTGAGACGGACCATTTCATTGGGTTAAATAAACCCTGGGGTTTCATATTGAGACGGACCATTTCATTGGGTTAAATAAGCCCTGGGGTTTCATATTGAGACGGACCATTTCATTGGGTTAAATAAACCCTGGGGTTTCATATTGAGACGGACCATTTCATTGGGTTAAATAAACCCTGGGGTTTCATATTGAGACGGACCATTTCATTGGGTTAAATAAGCCCTGGGGTTTCATATTGAGACGGACCATTTCATTGGGTTAAATAAACCCTGGGGTTTCATATTGAGACGGACCATTTCATTGGGTTAAATAAGCCCTGGGGTTTCATATTGAGACGGACCATTTCATTGGGTTAAATAAACCCTGGGGTTTCATATTGAGACGGACCATTTCATTGGGTTAAATAAACCCTGGGGTTTCATATTGAGACGGACCATTTCATTGGGTTAAATAAACCCTGGAGTTTCATATTGAGACGGACCATTTCATTGGGTTAAATAAGCCCTGGGGTTTCATATTGAGACGGACCATTTCATTGGGTTAAATAAGCCCTGGGGTTTCATATTGAGACGGACCATTTCATTGGGTTAAATAAGCCCTGGGGTTTCATATTGAGACGGACCATTTCATTGGGTTAAATAAGCCCTGGGGTTTCATATTGAGACGGACCATTTCATTGGGTTAAATAAGCCCTGGGGTTTCATATTGAGACGGACCATTTCATTGGGTTAAATAAGCCCTGGGGTTTCATATTGAGACGGACCATTTCATTGGGTTAAATAAGCCCTGGGGTTTCATATTGAGACGGACCATTTCATTGGGTTAAATAAGCCCTGGGGTTTCATATTGAGACGGACCATTTCATTGGGTTAAATAAGCCCTGGGGTTTCATATTGAGACGGACCATTTCATTGGGTTAAATAAGCCCTGGGGTTTCATATTGAGACGGACCATTTCATCTGAAGACTGCTGTTGAGTTAAGATGCTGCTGTTGAGGTTAGATGCTGCTGTTGAGTTAGATGCTGCTGTTGAGTTTAGATGCTGCTGTTGAGTTTAGATGCTGCTGTTGAGTTTAGATGCTGCTGTTGAGTTAAGATGCTGCTGTTGAGGTTAGATGCTGCTGTTGAGTTAGATGCTGCTGTTGAGTTTAGATGCTGCTGTTGAGTTTAGACACTGCTGTTGAGTTTAGATGCTGCTGCTGAGTTTAGATGCTGCTGTTGAGTTTAGATGCTGCTGTTGAGTTAAGATGCTGCTGTTGAGTTTAGATGCTGCTGTTGAGTTTAGACACTGCTGTTGAGTTTAGATGCTGCTGTTGAGTTTAGATGCTGCTGTTGAGTTTAGATGCTGCTGTTGAGTTTATATGCTGCTGTTGAGTTTAGATGCTGCTGTTGAGTTAAGATGCTGCTGCTGAGTTTAGATGCTGCTGCTGAGTTTAGATGCTGTTGAGTTTAGATGCTGCTGTTGAGTTTAGATGCTGCTGTTGAGTTTAGATGCTGCTGTTGAGTTAGATGCTGCTGTTGAGTTTAGATGCTGCTGTTGAGTTTAGATGCTGCTGTTGAGTTAAGATGCTGCTGTTGAGTTTAGATGCTGCTGTTGAGTTTAGATGCTGCTGTTGAGTTAAGATGCTGCTGTTGAGGTTAGATGCTGCTGTTGAGTTAAGATGCTGCTGTTGAGGTTAGATGCTGCTGTTGAGTTTAGATGCTGCTGTTGAGTTTAGATGCTGCTGCTGAGTTTAGATGCTGCTGCTGAGTTTAGATGCTGCTGCTGAGTTTAGATGCTGCTGCTGAGTTTAGATGCTGCTGCTGAGTTTAGATGCTGCTGTTGAGTTTAGATGCTGCTGTTGAGTTTATATGCTGCTGCTGAGTTAAGATGCTGCTGCTGAGTTAAGATGCTGCTGTTGAGTTTAGATGCTGCTGTTGAGTTTAGATGCTGCTGCTGAGTTTAGATGCTGCTGCTGAGTTTAGATGCTGCTGTTGAGTTTAGATGCTGCTGTTGAGGTTAGATGCTGCTGTTGAGTTAGATGCTGCTGTTGAGTTTAGATGCTGCTGCTGAGTTTAGATGCTGCTGTTGAGGTTAGATGCTGCTGTTGAGTTTAGATGCTGCTGTTGAGTTTAGATGCTGATGTTGAGTTAGATGCTGCTGTTGAGTTTAGATGCTGCTGTTGAGTTTAGATGCTGCTGCTGAGTTTAGATGCTGCTGTTGAGTTTAGATGCTGCTGTTGAGTTTAGATGCTGCTGTTGAGTTTAGATGCTGCTGTTGAGTTTAGATGCTGCTGCTGAGTTTAGATGCTGCTGTTGAGTTAAGATGCTGCTGTTGAGTTTAGATGCTGCTGTTGAGTTTAGATGCTGCTGTTGAGTTTAGATGCTGCTGTTGAGTTTAGATGCTGCTGTTGAGTTAAGATGCTGCTGTTGAGTTTAGATGCTGCTGTTGAGTTAAGATGCTGCTGTTGAGTTAAGATGCTGCTGTTGAGTTTAGATGCTGCTGTTGAGTTTAGATGCTGCTGTTGAGTTTAGATGCTGCTGTTGAGTTAAGATGCTGCTGTTGAGTTTAGATGCTGCTGTTGAGTTTAGATGCTGCTGTTGAGTTAGATGCTGCTGTTGAGGTTAGATGCTGCTGTTGAGTTAAGATGCTGCTGTTGAGTTAGCATTGGATCTGCATTGGTCTTTGTTAGCTGAAGGGATGAGGGCCCAGCGTCCAAAGAAAAAATAAAAGAACTCTCACTCACTCCATAACATCATAACTCATATCACAGTCTTTCTTATGTCCTTTAGATACAAAATACAGTGTTGTTTATGAGAAAGCAAGGGTGTGTAATTATTATTCTCGGGACTCCTGTATGAACCACGCATTTTCACCTGCATGAACCCTGCACACTGCTTCTCAAGGAATGGCTGTGTCCGAATCAGAGCCCTATCTACTGCATCCTGTCTCCTGTGTACAGTGTACTGGCAGATTTCTGCTGTTCAATGTGCACTGTTTAGTATGTGTCGTGCAGTACACAAAAAATATATACTCCATACTATTTTCCAACCGTACTGTGTAAGTGTCGTAAGACGTCCCACCCTTGCGCGGTAATGTCACATGTTGTTTTTGTTGTTACTGAAGTAAAACGTCAGCGAAGCTGAGCCTCATTTTATAAACGAAGCTGCGCGTCATATTTATACGACCAAAATGTTTGCGTACTTCTTGAAAAGTGTGCTCCCGAATATACTCACGAAACTCCGGAAGTAAGTATATCATATGGGGGTTTTAAGTATACTACATTTAGAGAAAGTTTTGCCTATTTAATGACTTTCATGTCCGGTCTACTCAACAAGCCTACCCAATAATATGGAAGGGTGCTGATTCGGACACAGCAATGTACTTAAAATCCCGAATGATAAACTTATTTCCGGGTTTTCGCTAATAATGGGGTGTGTGCCAATACTCAAAAAATGCACCCTCCTTTTCCCACTACTACCTCCTCTCCTCCATGCCCCGAAACCCATCTTTGTGTCATAATCTAATGTTGCAGATTTGGCTACATATTAATTACACATGGTTACAAATTAATGAATGTCTTGATGCAAACAGCAATGTGAGGTACCTTGTATACTGTACATGTCACTACTTGTACTCAAAATGTTCAGGCAGTTTTGCATATTCCAGGTAAGAGATGAGTGGTAGTGGGGGAGTGGAAGAAAGGAGGAGAGGAGTGGTAGTGGGGGAGTGGAGGAAAGGAGGTGGGGAGTGGTAGTGGGGGAGTGGAGGAAAGGAGGTGGGGAGTGGAGGAAAGGAAGTGGGGAGTGGAGGAAAGGAGGTGGGGAGTGGAGGAAAGGAGGTGGGGGAGTGGAGGAAAGGAGGTGGGGAGTGAAGAATATTAGGAAGCAGCCATAGTGAGGATATCTTTTGCATACTTCATGTCACTAAACAGTATGGAGTAAGCAGTATACAGTATGATAGTACACAGGGCGCAGTAGATAGGGCTCTGATTCGGACACAGCCAATGTCTTCAGCACACCAGCAGCATACCTGATTACCAATGGCAATCGGGCGCTGCCGTTGGACAGTGCTTCCGGGTGGGATGTGCCAGAGCTCTGTGAAGTAGCGCCTCTCCTCCTAAAGCTCCGCCCCCCAGGCGGAGAAACAGTTCGGGGTTGAGCACTTTGCACTCGGGCTTGACGCGAGCAATGTCTCTTTGGACATAAATCACAGCAGAGCTGAAACTGTCAAGGACGGCGTCGAGAGCTTCTCATCATTCTCGTGTCTCCCGCATGTCGTTACTGTCTTTGCTGACAGGTGAACTTAGCTGCGAAGCGGTTCGAGGTGAGGACGCCGAAACACGGACTCAAACTCTCTAAACTAGGAGGCGGAAACATTCGCAGTACGTCAGCGACAGAGGTAACATCTGAACAGTGTATTCTTTCGTGTGTAAATAACAGCGGTGCTGGAATACTCTCCCTGAACACTCGCCATGTGTGCAACGTCCAGTCAACTGTCCTACTTTTTGTGGGATTTGAAAATGTAAAAGGTGCAGTTTGTCTAATGGAGACGGAGTTACTGTGAAAGTCTGGAACTCTGTGGGGTTTCATTTATTTTATGTTGCAAGATCTGGAACTAAGCGATTAAATTAAAAGCGCCTGAAATTCCTGGACATATTTTCTGGACAAGAAACAGACGACTAAAGAAGAAGTCATATAGGTCCAGTTTGTTGGAGTGTAATCTTTATTGTTATTAATTGTTTTACACCTCGCACGCGTGTGTTCCAGAGTACAGGTAGTCTACGCCACCCGGCTTCACGTCTATAGCGAGATTATCCTTGTGTTTTGTATCTGATTTTATAGGCTGGCATTTGGTAACCGTTACAAGGGTGCCGTGGGCGCCCACTGGTTGTGTGTAGCTGTCCGTGAGCTTCTCCTGAATATGCGCGTTTCCCGGGGGGAGCCCTGTGCCTCCCGGCGGGATGGGGATTTTTGTGCTGCACGCGCGTGAATGGGTTGGAGACCACCCACCTTCGGAGGATCCCGCGCTGAGGCGCCCCCTAATCCGCCCGCGAGACCCCTGACGGATGGATTGTTGGTGCCGACGGCCAGCGAGAGCGCGCCCCGTCTCTTGCCCCTCTCCTCGCGATTTACCCCCATGCGGGGGCTCGTACACAGATCGGACTTCGCCGAGCATCGGACTTCACGCTACGCACACAGATCAGTCTGGATTGGCCGGGCGAACGGTAAGGATCCTCCTCCGTGGGCGTTAGCCGGGGTTTATGAATCGGGTGTTGAGCATCGCTACATTAGAGCCGCTAAAACTAGCACCAAGCTCTGGCTTCACCACACATTAGGCTACTCTGCTCCATGTGTTAACGCTTTTGTTCGGTTTGGGTCCAGTTGAACCGTTTCAAACTTTTAGTAAAGGAAGAATGACACTTTTGAGGGCTGTATTTCCATGGCCAGTGACTAAAATGTGGTTCTTGTTTTGTTATAATGAGAAGAGGGAAAATTATTGAGAATGTCAGTTAAAAACAATACATATCAATCAATACCCACTGCATGAAAACCCTATTTCATTTTTAAAAATCTGATAAACTTTATGCGCCCCATGACTTAATTATAGTACATTTATGTAAATCGCACCTTTATCACAAAAGTTAATGTTTTTTTAGTTTAAAAAAAAAAGTGATATAGCGGAGGTAATTGTTTACATTGTTTGCAATTGAGATAAAGATGGTACATATTGAGTATTTTTGCATAAATTCTATTTCTGTATACATTGTATTTCTGTATTGCTTTAAAAATCCCAGTGTCCTGGGTGTAGGCCTATTGGACCCAGGCTAACCGTTTCACGCGCTAAAAGGTCAACGGAACACACGGATAAAGAAGCATGCCTAGGATAAGACTGCTAATTGGATAATTTCTGAGAATTGAGTGCAGTTTGTCACACACACACAACGTGATTACATTTAGGTATCCGTAATAGACTTCCACGTTCTTTCATTGGTTATATTATTATAGGCTACTGGGCTGAAGCACCATGGGGAGAGGTAGCCTTTAAACCGAGTGTCTAGTCCTAATCACATTTTTCACTGCAATCTCGCGTGCGAGGGCAGAGGCGTGTCTCCTAAACCCTTCCCCTGCGGTAAACCGGCCACCAATTGGGTTTCGATCGCGAGCGCCGTTAAGACCGCTGAAGATACACGAGATAGCTACACCTGCCTCTCCTCGCGCCGTCGTGAACACATGCGCGTAAAATAGGCTTGAACTGTAACTGCCTTTGAAACACTGTTTTAAAAACAACAACAATAACGGATTAGATTTGTCGGACTCCAAATTCCAACACAATTTGGAGATAGGTAAAGCGCGCAAACACATGTGCGAGCGCATTTTCTCTCTCTCTAACTTTGTGTGTCGGAATGCGTGTTCCAGATGTAGCAACGCATTGAAAATGCGGACATTTCCCGTGGGTTCTTACTATACAGCAAGTAGACGTGCGTGAAAACATTTAACAGCGTGTCAAATAGTAATATTCAGTATGGGGTAATGGGAATTGGCAAATCGCAATTCAATGCCCCTGTTTAATTGGACGCTGAGGCGAAATTGACGTTAATATGACTGCAATGCTTTTAGTAGGGGAAAACACGAAACAAACACTTTAAGCAATTAAGCTGCATCTATTATATTGCGCGAAGCTTTATAAAACGGCAAATAGCCAAGGGCATGTTCTTCAGTAGCAGGTCTTAGTGACGTCAGTTTGGCCATTCAGGAGAAATTGCATGGGGATAATTAATTCCTGACGACAGGGGCGCGGCCAGATACCTGCAATTTCAAGACACGATATAATCACCAGGTGTAATGGGCCAGGTATACTTTAGGAAAACAAGATTGAAACATAAATAATCCTGGCTGTTGTTCACCTCCTAAAATGAAAAGTGGCTGTTGAAAAATAAGTAATTTAATGTTAAAAAGACAATAAAGAGGTCATTCTCACTTAACTACAGACCAGAAAATAATCACTGCTGCAGATAATTTTAGCTTTGTTTGAATTATTGATGTTGTGCTTTTAGAAAATATTGAAAAGTCTCAGAACTGTCTAAATGAGAATAATAGAAGGGCTAAAGGTGACTTTTAGAGATAAGTACCCACAATCTAGTATCAAATAAGCAAACAGAACCAGAGCTTAAGGGCATGACCTACAGCAGGGCCTACCCCTGACCTACAGCAAACCACACACCACAGCCGCTGCTCATGAAAAGTACTTTAGCCAGTGGTGTGCAGGGGTCAGCATGTCCTGCCATGTCCCCCCCCCCCATGAACTGAGCCGCTGATTTCACCAATTAGTTCTACCTCATCAAGAACTCTTCCTCACTACAGCCTGAACAATAATATGGGATACCTGAATTGTACACCTCTGACTTTAGCAAAAAGCAAGAAAGTTAATTCCACTGTGCATATGAGTAATTCCACTGCGTATGAGTAATTCCACTGTGCGTATGAGTAATTTCTGCATAACTATAGCAGTGATGTAAGGAGTACTGGAGGTGAAGCATCATCATCATAATGTTTTATGTTTGGCATCTCCGACCCCAATCTAACCCTAACCCTAACCCTAACCCAATCCCGCCCAGATTTACAATGTCCAATTACAAAATATGTACAATGAGATACGATGCTGTGAGAGTGAAGACAACTTACGGTTCTCTTCCGGAACATGTGGGGGCAGCCAGCTGCTTGTTACACACCGCAGCCATAAGCCACGCACAGTGGTGTAGTAGTGCTGGAGAAGTGGGTGTACTGTGTAAACCTGCGTATACCCTCCACTACACTACTGGCCGCACACTCACAGAGCAGGGGTCGGAGGAGAACCAATCATATGCATACGCAGAGCGCAAGCCACAGGTGCCCGGACAGCCAACAGGATCGCTAGAGCAATGAACAATGCTATTCCAACCAACCTCCCGTATAGACTCTGCAGGGTAGCCAGCCACAGTCAGCACTGGCACAGGTCGGATTCGATCTGAGACTGTGGTGCTCACTCTGGCACTGCAAGTGCTGCTTTTACAGAGTGAGCTACAAATATAGCCTCTCAGGGTCGTGATAAGGCTTGTTTGTGTGTAATATAGCCTCTCAGGGTCATGATGAGGCCTGTTTGTGTGTAATATAGCCTCTCAGGGTCATGATGAGGCCTGTTTGTGTGTAATATAGCCTCTCAGGGTCATGATGAGGCCTGTTTGTGTGTAATATAGCCTCTCAGGGTCGTGATGAGGCTTGTTTGTGTGTAATATAGCCTCTCAGGGTCATGATGAGGCTTGTTTGTGTGTAATATAGCCTCTCAGGGTCATGATGAGGCTTGTTTGTGTGTAATATAGCCTCTCAGGGTCATGATGAGGCCTGTTTGTGTCTAATATAGCCTCTCAGGGTCGTGATGAGGCCTGTTTGTGTCTAATATAGCCTCTCAGGGTCATGATGAGGCCTGTTTGTGTGTAATATAGCCTCTCAGGGTCATGATGAGGCCTGTTTGTGTGTAATATAGCCTCTCAGGGTCATGATGAGGCCTGTTTGTGTGTAATATAGCCTCTCAGGGTCATGATGAGGCCTGTTTGTGTGTAATATAGCCTCTCAGGGTCATGATGAGGCCTGTTTGTGTGTAATATAGCCTCTCAGGGTCATGATGAGGCCTGTTTGTGTGTAATATAGCCTCTCAGGGTCATGATGAGGCCTGTTTGTGTGTAATATAGCCTCTCAGGGTCATGATGAGGCCTGTTTGTGTGTAATATAGCCTCTCAGGGTCATGATGAGGCCTGTTTGTGTGTAATATAGCCTCTCAGGGTCATGATGAGGCCTGTTTGTGTGTAATATAGCCTCTCAGGGTCATGATGAGGCCTGTTTGTGTGTAATATAGCCTCTCAGGGTCATGATAAGGCCTGTTTGTGTGTAATATAGCCTCTCAGGGTCATGATGAGGCTTGTTTGTGTGTAATATAGCCTCTCAGGGTCATGATGAGGCCTGTTTGTGTGTAATATAGCCTCTCAGGGTCATGAGACCTGTTTGTGTGTAATATAGCCTCTCAGGGTCATGATAAGGCCTGTTTGTGTGTAATATAGCCTCTCAGGGTCATGATGAGGCCTGTTTGTGTGTAATATAGCCTCTCAGGGTCATGATGAGGCCTGTTTGTGTGTAATATAGCCTCTCAGGGTCATGATGAGGCCTGTTTGTGTGTAATATAGACTCTCAGGGTCATGATAAGGCCTGTTTGTGTCTAATATCTCTCAGGGTCATGATAAGGCCTGTTTGTGTCTAATATAGCCTCTCAGGGTCATGATGAGGCCTGTTTGTGTGTAATATAGCCTCTCAGGGTCATGATGAGGCCTGTTTGTGTGTAATATAGCCTCTCAGGGTCATGATGAGGCCTGTTTGTGTGTAATATAGCCTCTCAGGGTCATGATGAGGCCTGTTTGTGTGTAATATAGCCTCTCAGGGTCATGATGAGGCCTGTTTGTGTGTAATATAGCCTCTCAGGGTCATGATGAGGCATGTTTGTGTGTAATATAGCCTCTCAGGGTCATGATAAGGCCTGTTTGTGTGTAATATAGCCTCTCAGGGTCATGATGAGGCCTGTTTGTGTGTAATATAGCCTCTCAGGGTCGTGATGAGGCTTGTTTGTGTGTAATATAGCCTCTCAGGGTCATGATGAGGCTTGTTTGTGTGTAATATAGCCTCTCAGGGTCATGATGAGGCTTGTTTGTGTGTAATATAGCCTCTCAGGGTCATGATGAGGCCTGTTTGTGTGTAATATAGCCTCTCAGGGTCGTGATGAGGCCTGTTTGTGTCTAATATAGCCTCTCAGGGTCATGATAAGGCCTGTTTGTGCGTAATATAGCCTCTCAGGGTCATGATGAGGCCTGTTTGTGTGTAATATAGCCTCTCAGGGTCATGATGAGGCCTGTTTGTGTGTAATATAGCCTCTCAGGGTCATGATGAGGCCTGTTTGTGTGTAATATAGCCTCTCAGGGTCATGATGAGGCCTGTTTGTGTGTAATATAGCCTCTCAGGGTCGTGATGAGGCTTGTTTGTGTGTAATATAGCCTCTCAGGGTCATGATGAGGCCTGTTTGTGTGTAATATAGCCTCTCAGGGTCATGATGAGGCTTGTTTGTGTGTAATATAGCCTCTCAGGGTCATGATGAGGCTTGTTTGTGTGTAATATAGCCTCTCAGGGTCAGGATGAGGCCTGTTTGTGTCTAATATAGCCTCTCAGGGTCGTGATGAGGCCTGTTTGTGTCTAATATAGCCTCTCAGGGTCATGATAAGGCCTGTTTGTGTGTAATATAGCCTCTCAGGGTCATGATGAGGCCTGTTTGTGTGTAATATAGCCTCTCAGGGTCATGATGAGGCCTGTTTGTGTGTAATATAGCCTCTCAGGGTCATGATGAGGCCTGTTTGTGTGTAATATAGCCTCTCAGGGTCATGATGAGGCCTGTTTGTGTGTAATATAGCCTCTCAGGGTCATGATGAGGCCTGTTTGTGTGTAATATAGCCTCTCAGGGTCATGAGACCTGTTTGTGTGTAATATAGCCTCTCAGGGTCATGATGAGGCCTGTTTGTGTGTAATATAGCCTCTCAGGGTCATGATGAGGCCTGTTTGTGTGTAATATAGCCTCTCAGGGTCATGATGAGGCCTGTTTGTGTGTAATATAGCCTCTCAGGGTCATGATAAGGCCTGTTTGTGTGTAATATAGCCTCTCAGGGTCATGATGAGGCCTGTTTGTGTGTAATATAGCCTCTCAGGGTCATGATGAGGCCTGTTTGTGTGTAATATAGCCTCTCAGGGTCATGATGAGGCCTGTTTGTGTGTAAGATAGCCTCTCGGTCATGATGAGGCCTGTTTGTGTGTAATATAGCCTCTCAGGGTCATGATGAGGCCTGTTTGTGTGTATATAGCCTCTCAGGGTCATGATGAGGCCTGTTTGTGTGTAATATAGCCTCTCAGGGTCATGATGAGGCCTGTTTGTGTGTAATATAGCCTCTCAGGGTCATGATGAGGCCTGTTTGTGTGTAATATAGCCTCTCTCAGGGTCATGTCATGATGAGGCCGTGTGTAATATAGCCTCTCAGGGTCATGATTGTTTGTGTGTAATATAGCCTCTCAGGGTCATGATGATGAGGCCTGTTTGTGTGTAATATAGCCTCTCAGGGTCATGATGAGGCCTGTTTGTGTGTAATATAGCCTCTCAGGGTCATGATAAGGCCTGTTTGTGTGTAATATAGCCTCTCAGGGTCATGATGAGGCCTGTTTGTGTGTAATATAGCCTCTCAGGGTCATGATGAGGCCTGTTTGTGTGTAATATAGCCTCTCAGGGTCGTGATGAGGCCTGTTTGTGTGTAATATAGCCTCTCAGGGTCGTGATGAGGCCTATTTGTGTGTAATATAGCCTCTCAGGGTCATGATGAGGCCTGTTTGTGTGTAATATAGCCTCTCAGGGTCGTGATGAGGCCTATTTGTCTCTAATATAGCCTCTCAGGGTCGTGATGAGGCCTATTTGTCTCTAATATAGCCTCTCAGGGTCGTGATGAGGCCTATTTGTCTCTAATATAGCCTCTCAGGGTCGTGATGAGGAAACGCATGTGAACCCACCAATGCTACACACCGTAAAATGTAAATGTTAGTTTTGGCATCCCATGTCTACAGCAAAGGGAACAAAGTGAATGTTTATCGGTGAAATACTGAGCTCTGTGAAACGCAACTCTAAGGACACATCAGCTCTGTGTGGGCTACAGCTCAGTGCAGCTTCCTTTGAAGCTGGTTAAGCAGCTGGTTGTGCTTTCAGAGTGGGGTTATGAGCTCAGTCTGTGGGGTTATGAGCTCAGTCTGTGGAGTTATGAGCTCAGTCTGTGGGGTTATGAGCTCAGTCTGTGGGGTTATGATCTCAGTCTGTGGGGTTATGAGCTCCTGTATGGATTTATGAGCTGTCTGTGGGGTTATGATCTCAGTCTGTGGGGTTATGAGCTCCTGTATGGATTTATGAGCTCAGTCTGTGGGGTTATGAGCTCCTGTATGGATTTATGAGCTCAGTCTGTGGGGTTATGAGCTCCTGTATGGATTTATGAGCTCAGTCTGTGGGGTTGTGAGCTCAGTCTGTGGGGTTGTGAGCTCAGTCTGTGGGGTTGTGAGCTCAGTCTGTGGGGTTGTGAGCTCAGTCTGTGGGGCTGTGAGCTCAGCCTGTGGGGTTATAAGCTTCTGTATAGGGTTATAGAATAGAATAGACTAACTTTTATTTTCCTGTTAAGGAACTTCAGTTGTAGCCCCAGCAACAACAAAAAAAGACATGGACAGTGGGGCAGACCCACAACACACAAACAAACATCAAATAAATGCATTCAATAGAATCATTGCATTGATCAAACTAATTAAGTTAATTAAAGTAAATTAAAGTAATACAGCCATGATTAAAAATAGCTCACGCTGTTCCTTGATGTCCAGTGGCATTAAGCAGTCCAACACACAGACTCCGCCTCCACGACTCTCCTCCATACATGCAGCGTCCCGGTCTCTGTACACCATCGAAACGGAGCACCGAACTGCATCATAAAATCATAAAAGACTACAGCCACCCAGGCTATGGACTGTTCTCGCTGCTGCCGTCTGGTAGACGTTACCGGAGCATTCGGGCACGGACTACCAGACTCACAAACAGTTTTTTCCCCCAGGCCATCAGGCTTCTCAACCAGCAACATTAACCTCATTCATCTCCCCTCATTGTATGCTCTAGGCACTTCTTATGTACATTCAATGTACATCACCTGAATTTAATTTATTGTACATGTCTATCGGCACCTCCACACTTTATATTTAATACTCCTACTCCTACTGTCCATATCTGGAACTGCTGCTAGTGTTTTACTGCTATGTATATTTATATTTATATTTATGTTATTCTTGCCCTTATTTGACTCTTTTTAACAATTTAATATATATATTTTTTTTAAAGTTTTTTTGTTTGTTTTTGTTTTTAATGCCTACTACATAGTTGTTGCTTGCCATGTCCAAAGAATTTCATCGTTCAGAATGACCTTGTGTTATACTGTGCACTTGATAAATAAAAACACTTTGACTTTGATCAGCCTTCCCAGTCGCCGCCTCAGTCCTCCCCGGTATTATCCTCTCCTTCTCTTCCGTGGTGGCTTTTAAAGATTGCCTGCGGTCCTCGATCAGTCCCGACATCTTCAACTCCGGTGAAGAGCGATGGTAAACTTTGTTGCTGCAGATCCAACGGACATTCCCGAGCATATGTTGCGAATGCGTCTCCATGGTGATCAATATTATCAAAACGAGCAGCAGGAGTGCCCTGAAAAATCTCCAGCCTGCTTCCCCGTCCCACCACAGACACACGCCGCATGAAAAAACAAAAGACAAAAACCCGACACAACAAAATACATTCAAATTAACAAAGACGAACACGAGAGACAGCTGGACTACATGTCGCCATTACAGCGCCACGTGACGTCATTTGAAATCGTCAATGGGGTTATGAGCTCCTGTGTGGGGTTATGAGCTCAGTCTGTGGGCTGTGTTAGTGTTCAGGTGCATTGTGGGCCAGGATCATGTGCAGGTGGCATTAGTACTAATCTACACCCCCCTCAACTCCTTTTACCACTCCAAACAAACGGAAAACGGCAAGAAAGAAAACCGTCTGAAATGGTCCAAACATTCTCAGATTCTCCGTAGCATCACAGCAGGTGTATTTGTGTGTTTATGCAATTCTTGGTTCTTTTCCATTTCTGAAAATCCACATGTCTTAAACACCTATAAGATGCATGTTCTAATCTGTGTGGTTCAAACACATACAGGTGATCATTCTAATCTGTGTGGTTTAAACACATACAGGTGCTCAATCTAATCTGTGGTTTAAACACATACAGGTGCTCATTCTAATCTGTGTGGTTTAAACACATACAGGTGATCAATCTAATCTGTGTGGTTTAAACACATACAGGTGATCATTCTAATCTGTGTGGTTTAAACACATACAGGTGCTCAATCTAATCTGTGGTTTAAACACATACAGGTGATCATTCTAATCTGTGTGGTTTAAACACATACAGGTGATCATTCTAATCTGTGTGGTTTAAACACATACAGGTGATCAATCTAATCTGTGTAGTTTAAACAAATACATGTGATCAATCTAATCTGTGTGGTTTAAACACATACAGGTGATCAATCTAATCTGTGTAGTTTAAACACATACATGTGATCAATCTAATCTGTGTGGTTTAAACACATACAGGTGATCAATCTAATCTGTGTGGTTTAAACACATACAGGTGATCAATCTAATCTGTGTGGTTTAAACACATACAGGTGCTCAATCTAATCTGTGTGGTTTAAACACATACAGGTGATCATTCTAATCTGTGTGGTTTAAACACATACAGGTGATCATTCTAATCTGTGTGGTTTAACCACATACAGGTGCTCAATCTAATCTGTGTGGTTTAAACACATACAGGTGATCATTCTAATCTGTGTGGTTTAAACACACATACAGGTGCTCAATCTAATCTGTGTGGTTTAAACACATACAGGTGATCATTCTAATCTGTGTGGTTTAAACACATACAGGTGATCATTCTAATCTGTGTGGTTTAACCACATACAGGTGATCATTCTAATCTGTGTGGTTTAACCACATACAGGTGCTCAATCTAATCTGTGTGGTTTAAACACAGACAGGTGATCATTCTAATCTGTGTGGTTTAAACACATACAGGTGATCATTCTAATCTGTGTGGTTTAAAAACATACAGGTGATCATTCTAATCTGTGTGGTTTAACCACATACAGGTGATCATTCTAATCTGTGTGGTTTAACCACATACAGGTGCTCAATCTAATCTGTGTGGTTTAAACACATACAGGTGCTCAATCTAATCTGTGTGGTTTAAACACTGACAGGTGATCATTCTAATCTGTGTGGTTTAAACACATACAGGTGATCATTCTAATCTGTGTGGTTTAAACACATACAGGTGATCATTCTAATCTGTGTTAGCTGCTCAGGGTCAGTGGTGTGAGGTTCAGCAGGGCTGTGTTTGAATCGACACCTGTTTCATACTATTAAGTAGGCTTGTTGAGTAGACAGGACGTCAGGAAGTCACACGCTAATGAGGAGTTCCTTTAAAATTAGAACTCTATCGCTACAGGACTTGATCCAGCCTGAAGATACTTGTTAATTGTGCTTATGAGACGACCACACCACCAAACTGATCTGATTGGTCCATGTTTGACGCTTGCATACCTTACACAGGCATGTTATTGTCAGGGCTTCTACCTGAAACAATCTCTTTATTGGGCCCGTACTCTGCTCTGTGTATTTAATGCTGCTCCTGCCAAAACGGAATATTATTATTATTATTATTATTATTATATACATATTTCCAGAGGGGCTTGACCAACAGAAGGTATTCTCCGCACAGTTGTCATGGATATTAGGTGTCTTCAGGCAGTGAAATGCTCAGAGCGGTAGGCAGAGCGGTAGGCAGAGCGGTCTGTGATCTGTCAATACTGTCCACATGGAGAGAAGCCACCAGAACAGACGAGCCGCTCAGTCACGCAAACGCTGGCGTGCCAAGACGAAGAGGAAGAAGAAGCTTAGATTAGTTGGTGAACGAAACATCTGAAGATCATCACCATGTTTACGTCAGGGTAGCAGGCTGAAATTAAATCAAAAAGGAAAACATCTGAAATCATCTAATATGACCTTTAACCTCCAGTCCAGATTAAAGGAACCAGGAAGGTGGGTGGGAGGGGGTGTAACATCTCTCCCTTTCAGCACACTCCTCTTTCCCATGGTGCTGTAAGAACCGCTGGGATGATTCACTCACCATGTCTGGCTTTCTGTGCACTGTTGGCAAAAATAACAATGCATATTAAAAATAACTCAAACTAATAACCCGTAAAGGTCATTATGAAGTGGTTGTTCCAGGGGCCACAGATTGAAACGCTCTCCTGTGCGAAGCAGAGAATCATCTGCGCTAACAGAACTTGGATTTGTGATGAGCCCTGGAACGAGGTGGCAAACGTTTATCCTTTGATTGCTATTTATTGTTTTAGTTGATTGCAGCAGATCTGGAAGAGTTTGACTTGATCTCAGCCAAACAGACTGCACATGTATGTGCACATGGATCAGTGTGAGAGCAGACATGTGTATGTGTACACCCATGCTATGCATGCACACACACACACACACACTCTATGCATGCATGCACTCACATACATACCCACACTATGCATGCATGCACTCACATACATACCCACTATGCATGCATGCACTCACATACATACCCACACTATGCATGCATGCACTCACATACATACCCACACTATGCATGCATGCACTCACATACATACCCACACTATGCATGCATGCACTCGCATACATACCCACACTATGCATGCATGCACTCACATATATACCCACACTATGCATGCATGCACTCACATATATACCCACACTATGCATGCATGCACTCACATACATACCCACTATGCATGCATGCACTCACATACATACCCACACTATGCATGCATGCATGCACTCACATACATACCCACGCTATGCATGCACTCACATACCCACACTATGCATGCATGCACTCACATACATACCCACTATGCACGCATGCACTCACATACATACCCACACTATGCATGCATGCACTCACATACATACCCACACTATGCATGCATGCACTCACATACATACCCTTATTATGTGTGGTATGCTATGCGTTGAGTGAATCTGGGATGTGTGTGTTTTAGACAGCAGGTAGGTGTGGCTTTCCACATTCCTGCTGGAGGACTGCCCTCTTCTTCTGCAGTAAGTGCATGACTCATTGCATAAAGCACACGCTCATGTCAACAAGCCATTCAAAAGCATTGCTCAATTCTGCCACAGTAACACCACCAACATCTGGATGCAATCTGCGAAAGTCTCAACCACAAACCATTAACACAACTGTCTCCTGTCTCTATAGACCTCTCTCAACCACAAACCATTAACACAACCTTCTATCTCTATAGACCTGTCTCAACCACAAACCATAAACACAACCTCCTATCCCTATAGACATGTCTCAACCACAAACCATTAACACAACCTTCTGTCCCTATAGACCTGTCTCAACCACAAACCATTAACACAACCTCCTATCCCTATAGACATGTCTCAACCACAAACTATTAACACAACCTCCTATCCCTATAGACATGTCTCAACCACAAACCATTAACACAACCTTCTGTCCCTATAGACCTGTCTCAACCACAAACCATTAACACAACCTCCTATCCCTATAGACCTGTCTCAACCACAAACCATTAACACAACCCCCTATCCCTATAGACATGTCTCAACCACAAACCATTAACACAACCTTCTGTCCCTATAGACCTGTCTCAACCACAAACCATTAACACAACCTCCTATCCCTATAGACATGTCTCAACCACAAACCATTAACACAACCTCATATCCCTATAGACATGTCTCAACCACAAACCATTAACACAACCTTCTATCCCTATAGACATGTCTCAACCACAAACCATTAACACAACCTCCTATCCCTATAGACATGTCTCAACCACAAACCATTAACACAACCTTCTATCCCTATAGACATGTCTCAACCACAAACCATTAACACAACCTCCTATCCCTATAGACATGTCTCAACCACAAACCATTAACACAACCTCCTATCCCTATAGACATGTCTCAACCACAAACCATTAACACAACCTCCTATCCCGATAGACATGTCTCAACCACAAACCATGAACACAACTGTTTCCTGTCCCTATAATAATGTGTTTCTGTGTATTTTGCAGTCTCCATGCTCCCCCTCATTGTAAGATGAGGTTATGGAAGTGGGGTACCATCACCCTGATACTCTGCACTGCTGCCCTCTCCGGCCTCTTCAGTAGTATCATGCTTCCCACTGGCTCGCCCCACCACAGACTCTACTGGGGCCCTGCCTCCCAGAAACAATCATCATCATCATCATCATCGTCGTCATCACCACCATTATCATCACCGTCATCAGCACCAAACTCCCTTTCATCCACTTCCTCGTTGCGGAGGCGAGGGCAGCTCCGGGCAGTTCGAGCGGTGGATGGATTCAGATCTCTCCTCACTGAATGTAAGATTCCTCTTCATTGCTTTGGCAGTGTCACACAGACCTTTATTTCCCCCATATATCTGGGATGTGCGGGCACTATGAAAACATATTTCTGGGATGTGCGGGCACTATGAGAACATATCTCTGGGATGTGTGGGCACTATGAGAACATATCTCTGGGATGTGCGGGCACTATGAGAACATATCTCTGGGATGTGTATCTCTGGGATGTGCGGGCACTACGAGAACATGTCTCTGGGATGTGTATCTCTGGGATGTGCGGGCACTACGAGAACATATCTCTGGGATGTGCGGGCACTATGGGAACATGTCTCTGGGATGTGTGGGCACTATGGGAACATGTCTCTGGGATGTGCGGGCACTATGGGAACATGTCTCTGGGATGTGCGGGCACTATGGGAACATGTCTCTGGGATGTGCGGGCACTATGGGAACATGTCTCTGGGATGTGCGGGCACTATGGGAACATGTCTCTGGGATGTGTGGGCACTATGGGAACATGTCTCTGGGATGTGCGGGCACTATGGGAACATGTCTCTGGGATGTGCGGGCACTATGGGAACATGTCTCTGGGATGTGCGGGCACTATGGGAACATGTCTCTGGGATGTGCGGGCACTATGGGAACATGTCTCTGGGATGTGTGGGCACTATGGGAACATGTCTCTGGGATGTGCGGGCACTATGGGAACATGTCTCTGGGATGTGTGGGCACTATAGGAACATGTCTCTGGGATGTGCGGGCACTATGGGAACATGTCTCTGGGATGTGCGGGCACTATGGGAACATGTCTCTGGGATGTGCGGGCACTATAGGAACATGTCTCTGGGATGTGTGGGCACTATGGGAACATGTCTCTGGGATGTGCGGGCACTATGGGAACATGTCTCTGGGATGTGCGGGCACTATGGGAACATGTCTCTGGGATGTGCGGGCACTATGGGAACATGTCTCTGGGATGTGCGGGCACTATGGGAACATGTCTCTGGGATGTGCGGGCACTATGGGAACATGTCTCTGGGATGTGTGGGCACTATGGGAACATGTCTCTGGGATGTGCGGGCACTATGGGAACATGTCTCTGGGATGTGTGGGCACTATAGGAACATGTCTCTGGGATGTGCGGGCACTATGGGAACATGTCTCTGGGATGTGCGGGCACTATGGGAACATGTCTCTGGGATGTGCGGGCACTATAGGAACATGTCTCTGGGATGTGCGGGCACTATGGGAACATGTCTCTGGGATGTGCGGGCACTATAGGAACATGTCTCTGGGATGTGTGGGCACTATGGGAACATGTCTCTGGGATGTGTGGGCACTATAGGAACATGTCTCTGGGATGTGTGGGCACTATGGGAACATGTCTCTGGGATGTGCGGGCACTATGGGAACATGTCTCTGGGATGTGCGGGCACTATGGGAACATGTCTCTGGGATGTGCGGGCACTATGGGAACATGTCTCTGGGATGTGCGGGCACTATAGGAACATGTCTCTGGGATGTGCGGGCACTATAGGAACATGTCTCTGGGATGTGCGGGCACTATGGGAATGTCTCTGGGATGTGCGGGCACTATAGGAACATGTCTCTGGGATGTGCGGGCACTATGGGAACATGTCTCTGGGATGTGCGGGCACTATGGGAACATGTCTCTGGGATGTGCGGGCACTATGGGAACAGGTCACTCCACTTACACTGATTCACTCCTCCTGACAGATTCTATCACACCAGTGGTTCACTGACCCAAAACATAATTTTATCTGAGAGTGACCTCTGACCCCTGGAACACACAGAGAGATTAGTATTTATTAAATGTATTTCTTTGTTACTTTATTCAGCCGTTTGTGTTCCACTCCTGTGCTGCACCTGCCCACGCCATGGTTCAGGCGTCCTGTTGCCATGACGTCTTGTGGCTGAAATGTTAAATGGTTTTGTGATTTTTCGCTGATTGAAGGGTTTGGCAGAAAGTCTGGTGACTCACAGCTTGTATAATAAGCTTAATAATAATTACTCATAAGCACTTGGTTGGCATATTACATTATCTGTGCTGTTGAGTAAGGGCATAATTTCAGCGTGCACGTGCTCCAGATTTCAATGATTATAGGAACTCTGTAGTTTCAGACTTGTGAGTTTCTGTAAAGCAGAGTTTGTGTTTCTGTAATATAAAAGACAGTGTGCGTTTCTGTAATATAAAACACAGTGTGCGTTTCTGTAATATAAAACACAGTGTGCGTTTCTGTAATATAAAACACAGTGTGCGTTTCTGGTATACAAAACACAGTGTGCGTTTCTGTAATATAAAACACAGTGTGCGTTTCTGGTTTATTCCCACAGTTAATTACATGTTCCAGAGTTTTACGGAGACAGAGCTGAAGCAGGTGATCGAAACCCTGCTGGACAGGAAGTGGAGGCGGGACAAGGCGAGGAGGACGAAGCGTGCGCGTAAGGGCAGGAAGTTGTGCAGTCTGCGGGAGGTGGAGGTGAGCGTGACGCAGCTGGGCCTGGGGTACGAAAGCGAGGAGACGGTGCTCTTCAGGTACTGCAGCGGTCGCTGCGCCAAACGCCGCCGCACATATGACCTGGCGCTGCAGAGCGTCCAATCAGCCGGCCTCCTAAAGGGCCCGAGCCGACACACCCCCTGCTGCCGCCCGCTGCACTACGAGCAAGACTTCTCCTTCCTGGGAAACAATGACAAGTACTACACCATCCAAGAGCTCTCTGCCCAGGAGTGCGGCTGTGTATAGCCGCATCTGCTGCCCCCTCTTGGTACGGAGGCTACGAGATGGGTTGCGTGAGAATCACTATGGATACTGAATCACCATGGATACTGAATCACCATGGATACTGAAAAATGCAGAAGCACCATGGATACTGAAAAAGACTAAAGGGTCTTGTGGAAGGCTTTGGGACGCAGTCGATGCCTTTCACTGGATACTGTGCTAACTGTGTTCCACACTGTTATGGTATATGATACTGAATATGTCACAATTTTAAAATATATATATTTTTTGTTATTTTTATTAAAACAAAAATTAAGCCAAAATATCCTCATTTTTATATGGCATTATTTTACTTATACATTATATGGACTGAAGGGTGAAATTTAAGCCCTTCCTTCATTCAGCTGTGATAAATAATCTACCTCATTCTCTTTGTAATGGATCAGTTGAGCCCCAGATGAACCCCCCCATGCTTAATTCTTTCTGAACTGAAACTCTTATGCGTTTCTATGTTAAGCAAGACAGACAAATATCATTTTCAGAGAATGTTAAATATGAAAGAAAAAAAAATTCTCAAAGGCCTGCCAAACCTTACCTCATATTGCTGAAGGTCTTGATCTAATGTGTCACATGGAATCCAAGATCTTTTCCCCGCCCCCAGGGGGCGTGTCCTGGGGGGTTTCCTGTTGATTGGGTGTGTGAGTAATTACAGAGTAAAACTGAGCGAGGAGCACAGCACAGCACAGCGCTGTGTGTGTGTGTGTGTGTGTGTGTGTGTGTGTGTGTGTGTGAGGTAGCGGTGTGTGTGTGTCAAATCAAATCAATCACTGCACAGAAGAACCCAGCCTAAACCCCTACAAGAGCAAGCCAAAGGCAACAGCGGCAAGGAAAAACTCCCTGGTGGTAGAGAGGAAGAAACCTTGGGAGGAACCAGACTCAAGGGGGTAGCTGTGTGTGTGCGTGTGCGCATGCGTCTGTGTGTGCGAGTGAGTGAGTGAGTGAGTGAGTGAGTGAGTGAGTGAGTGGTTTGCAGTCTGGGCTGAAGAAGAAGAGGAAGAAATGAGACAGTAGCACAGTGGCACAGTGGCACAGTAACACAGTGGCACAGTGGCAGTAACACAGTAGCACAGTAGCACAGTGGCACAGTAGCACAGTGGCGTTAAATACATATCTAATGCCCTAGCTAGCAGCTAATATTGCGGTTACATTGATCTGACCCGTCATATTAGTCTCAACCACATAAAGTACTGTGTTAAAAATAATAATAATAATAAAAATTTAAAAAGTCGTTGAGATTTATGATATGCACTGAATAGTTTATCTGCAATAGTGTCAAGAATCCAGCCTTTCTGCCAACCAGCCATTTACCCTGGACTGAGAGATGCAATATAATATGACGCCCTGTTTGTGGTTTTTCCCCATGGCTAAGTTTCCAATGACTGAAAGACGGCAAGTATCGAGTAAAGAAAGGTTTTTAGCAGTGAATTATGTGCTGTACCCGGTTGCTAGGCACAGTAGAAAGGTGTGACGACCAGTCCTTCATTGGTTCTTTTCAACGACTGCATTCTCATTGGCCGTTTCTATCACTACAAATGCATCTGTAACCAGATTTCCTCCATTGTTTACCTCCAAGATTCATCATAGTTTTGACCAATCAAAAGGGGAGACTTGATGACCTCATGATGTCGTTATATAAAGGTATACAGGTGCAGCTGAATCTAGTCTTGCCCCCCAATTCTCATAGAGATCAGTTCAAATGCAGAGAGGTTATAGTATCGCTTGTAACAGTACCTCAAAATAAGATATCGAGAGTCTTTTGATGTTGATTGGTCACAGACTTCAGGAAGTAACAGCATGCAAAGGATATGCGACCAAATATTAAATATGGTACTTTAAAAATATGTTAAAGCAAAATATTCTAATTTTCTGAGATACTGAATTTTGGGTTTCATTAGCTGTAAGCCATAATCATCAAAATTACAAGAAATAAAGGCTTGAAATATTTCACACTCTGTATAATGAATCTATATAATATATGAGTTTCACTTTCTGAAATGAGTGACAAAAAATATTGAACTTTTTCACGATATTCTAATTTTTTGAGCTGCACCTGTATATAACAAGCTCTCTCCATTCACAGCCATTCTGTAATTTATGATCCTGCCTACGTCTTACCTCCGGTTTACCGTAACTCATGATCAAATTTCTCTCTAACAACCGGAGAAACCTGTTAATGAACCAATCGGATAAACAGTCAGGTGGATCCCTCTCAACTTTACTCCAATCAAATGCTTAGGTCTTTTAGGCGATTATATATGCTGGTGGAAGGAAAACCAGTGAGCCGCGGGAATACCGGATTACAGGTACAGAGAAGAGGCCTACCTTACATTCACCCAGGCACGAGTGATTACGCAAGACCTTCACGCTGGAAGGAGGCTGACGTAAGGAGCCTGTGTGTATAACGTGTTTCTGAGTGAAAGCACGTATGATGGCCGCAGGCCACTGTAGACCTCGTTTAGGAATGTACAGAATTACGACAGTCGAATACGAAGGCAAACAACACGTTTTAGGTCGTATTACTGTGTGTGTGTGTGTGTGTGTGTGTGTGTCTCATTCAACTGGTCCAGTCTCATAATGATCATTGACAATTTTACTCTTTTACAAGAAAATGTTTTCTTCACAAATACACTTTAGCGAATTCAGCGATCACCAACACTTGCCAAACTTATGTGCCATTTAATTGCATCTTGGGCCTGAATTAGCCGTGTCAGGCGTCAGGATGTCGGGTGTGGCGGCGTGTGTTTGAAAAGTCACCTGCGTTTAACCTGTGAATAAGAACATAGTCATAGCCTATGTCCGCCATTGCAGATGGTTGTTGAGCCACAGGCAAAATGAAAGAATCTGCTGGAATTTAAGGTGTAACAGATATGAGGAACATCCGGAGAAATTCCAGGAACAAAGAAAGAAAACTCTGATTTTTAAAGGGTTGTCAGACTATAGAACAAATGCAGTAACTGCTTTTATATCAATCATTAGCACAAGATTGCCCTCTACTGGTCAGGATTAGTATGTGCGCCTGTAAACACACCTGACGGAAGCCCGTGTAGGGCGTGGCCAAAATTACCCCAAACGCTACTGACACCCAGACACTAATTCGTTAATGGTAACCTACCTTGGGTACGTACACACTCAAACTTTTGGGCTCAACAACCGTATGTATAACCATAATTGATGTTGCCATTTGTCTGTAAACACACCGGAGCGAGGATGCTACCAGTATGAACCCTCAAACCGTATTTACTTGTGTGAGTTTGTCGCATAGCAACATCCAACCTGCAAGAGAGTTGTAAAAACGACAGACGGAGTGGCATATACAAGCGACTGCGCTGGAAAGCTTGCTGTTTTCCAACAGTGCATTTTGTCACGGTCTTTCTCCGCAATGCCTTTTAATTTCACAGAGAAACCACGGAGGCTCCTCCCGTCCGCTCTAATTAATTTTTACGTTCTGGCCACAGATGTTAGCTGTTGTTGTGCGCATTCGCGTATTAACACAAACAGAACTAAACAAGTGGTTTCTCTACTGCTTATAGCAGGCTTTCGCTCTCTTCCAGAGCCGCGCTGCGTGTGAACCTGACCGTATCCAAGCACTAAAAAGAGGACTAGTAACCTTATTTAGCATTAGGCTATGTCAGGGGTAGGCAACCCTGGTCCTAGAGAGCCGCAGGGTCTGCTGGTTTTTGTTGTTACTCACCACTTAATTGGTCAATTAGAGCAGTTGATTACACAGTTAACTCACCTCACCTGGTTTCTTTGGTCTAATTAGTTGCTGTGTTTAAGGTGAAAACAAAAACCAGCAGACCCTGCGGCTCTCTAGGACCAGGGTTGCCTACCCCTGGGCTATGTGAACATAGCCTTTCTGAAAACCGGCAACAAGAGGGTTTGTTAGCCTATGGCTAATGCTAATGATAAAACAGACGGGATTGGATTATGCAATCAATGCAGCCGAGTTAGAATATGTACACTGTAGCCTACAGTCTATACACAGTAGCTCCCATATGATATATGTACACTATAGCCTACAGTCTATACACAGTAGCTCCCATATGGGATATGTAGTGTACAGTGTATAAACGGCACGATATCAGCCCATATATGGGCATCTGTTTTATGAGCTATTCACGCTTCTGGAATCCACTCTTCATTCTGGCTCGTCTTAATACAACATCTCTCTCTCCAACATTCAAAATGCTTTATTTGCATGAAATATACACTTAAGTATTGCCTAAACTAAGCGTAAATACACTAGAATATGAATGCAGATTAATCCGGATAATTGTTTTACGAGCAGGCAACTACAACAACCAGCAGCAATACTAATGGAATTATTAATATAATTAATAATATAATAATTTATATAATTAATGATAATATAATTATTGATAATGTAATTCATAATTATATTAATAACAACAAATTAATAATAAATTAATAATTAAAGTATATATTTTAGTAATATATTTTTTGGTGGTCAACCCAAGTGAGTTTATTTTCCCCCAATTTTCCATTTTCTAATCTCCATCCCTCCATCCTCCCTCTGCCCTGGTGTCACTGGCCCTCGCAGCTGTTCTGTAGGTCTAATCTCCATCCCTCCATCCTCCCTCTGCCCTGGTGTCACTGGCCCTCGCAGCTGTTCTGTAGGTCTAATCTCCATCCCTCCATCCTCCCTCTGCCCTGGTGTCACCGGCCCTCACAGCTGTTCTGTAGAAGGTCTAATCTCCATCCCTCCATCCTCCCTCTGCCCTGGTGTCACCGGCCCTCACAGCGGTTCTGTAGGTCTAATCTCCATCCCTCCATCCTCCCTCTGCCCTGGTGTCACCGGCCCTCACAGCGGTTCTGTAGGTCTAATCTCCATCCCTCCATCCTCCCTCTGCCCTGGTGTCACCGGCCCTCACAGCGGTTCTGTAGGTCTAATCTCCATCCCTCCATCCTCCCTCTGCCCTGGTGTCACCGGCCCTCACAGCGGTTCTGTAGGTCTAATCTCCATCCCTCCATCCTCCCTCTGCCCTGGTGTCACCGGCCCTCACAGCGGTTCTGTAGGTCTAATCTCCATCCCTCCATCCTCCCTCTGCCCTGGTGTCACTGGCCCTCAGAGCGGTTCTGTAGAAGGTCTAATCTCCATCCCTCCATCCTCCCTCTGCCCTGGTGTCACTGGCCCTCAGAGCGGTTCTGTAGAAGGTCTAATCTCCATCCCTCCATCCTCCCTCTGCCCTGGTGTCACCGGCCCTCACAGCTGTTCTGTAGAAGGTCTAATCTCCATCCCTCCATCCTCCCTCTGCCCTGGTGTCACTGGCCCTCACAGCTGTTCTGTAGAAGGTCTGTGTTTATTGGAAAGCGTCATTTGCAGGTTCATTTATTTGGACACAGACTCAGAGGAAGAAGATCCTTTATTTATTGAACACTTGCCGCCAAAGTGCAGTTTATGTGGCACGTTACATTCACAGTTCGGCGTTTTGCAGGCACTCTTGTCTAGACTGACTTACAGAAGTGCACGTTATCACTATTACAGCCATTTAACACATAAACCTACAGCATTACGTTTAGGGCCACGGTGTGTGCAAGAGGGAGGCTGAGAATCGAGCACTTAGCAGATGCAGGTGGAATGGCACACAGATCAGAGCAAATAGCCGGATCCTGTTCATGACGCCAAAATGTACGATTTTTTTCAAAAAGGTACGAGGCAGGACCTGTAGATAATCAGTGTTCTTTATTCTGCAGAAGGGGAGTCCGTTCACACAACCAGATGCATGTTCAACATCCCACAGAGAGAGGGGCAGCCCCTCTGGGCATTTATAACAATCATATCACATCATTCCTGTTTACATTCAGCATTAGCATTCAGCACTCACTATGCTAACTCTCAATATTCTAACTCACACTGTCTGTGCTAACTCTCAATATTCTAACTCACACTGTGCTAATTCTCACTATGCTAAACTCTCACCGTCTGTGCTAATTCTCACTATGCTAACTCACATTGTCTGTGCTAACTCACAAGATTCTAACTCACATTGTCTGTGCTAATTCTCAGTATTCTAACTCACACTGTCTGTGCTAATTCTCACGATGCTAACTCTTGCTATCTATGCTACTCTCTCTGTTTCTGCTCACACACACTTGCCCCATGCAGGAAGGGTGAGGCATTTTGAGGACAGACAGAAGATATATGCCAAGGTATGAAAAATCCATCTCTCAGGAACACCCAAACTACCCTGTTTCATTTTTGTTTGTTTTTGTTGTAGAACTGAAGTCCTTCATACGTACTTCCAGCTGCATCTAACATCTGTAACGGTTACCGCTCTGACAGGGTGAACCTCAATTGCGTAACTGACTGAGTTTGTTACAGCACATCAACAGGCTCATTCTGCCAGAAACACTGCTCACAGTCTAAAACATAAATATATTTTACTATAAAAAAAAAAGATTCATTTTTCTTTTTTTAAGTTTTTAAATTAGTCATTTATTTTTGCTCAGCGACAGACAAGATTATTTTGGAAATTTAAACCTGAGCTAACCTCTTCTTTAAATTGAGTTGTCTGATATTATACATTCCATTTTCTCCAGTATCATGGACATGAGCGGACTCAGAAACATGGACCTGATCTAGAGCAGCAGTACCCTGCTTCTCCACCTGACAGATATACAAAAAAGCAGCTTCCTTTCAAACAAAAACAATACTGAACACCCCTTTCCACATGAGTGAATAATAGCCAAGGCCAGCAGGAATATTTCTGATCACAGAGCTGTCTGGCTGTCTGTTGCCAAGTCTGACATATTGCATGCATAAATGTAGCCATGAATGTAAATTTGCCTGTCACACCTGACAAATGCTCAGAATTACAGCCAAGTTTGCTCACGCCAGCTGTCATTACAAGGAATGGTATCCAGCATAATAGTGTTCTAAAGCCCTGTGTGTGTGTGCGCTCAGTGTTCTAAAGCCCTGTGTGTGTGTGCGCTCAGTGTTCTAAAGCCCTGTGTGTGTGTGCGCTCAGTGTTCTAAAGCCCTGTGTGTGTGTGCGCTCAGTGTTCTAAAGCCCTGTGTGTGTGTGCGCTCAGTGTTCTAAAGCCCTGTGTGTGTGTGCGCTCAGTGTTCTAAAGCCCTGTGTGTGTGTGCGCTCAGTGTTCTAAAGCCCTGTGTGTGTGTGCGCTCAGTGTTCTAAAGCCCTGTGTGTGTGTGCGCTCAGTGTTCTAAAGCCCTGTGTGTGTGTGCGCTCAGTGTTCTAAAGCCCTGTGTGTGTGTGCGCTCAGTGTTCTAAAGCCCTGTGTGTGTGTGCGCTCAGTGTTCTAAAGCCCTGTGTGTGTGTGCGCTCAGTGTTCTAAAGCCCTGTGTGTGTGTGCGCTCAGTGTTCTAAAGCCCTCTCAGAACCTCTTACTGCTCCACCACCTACAGTGACACTGAGAATCAGAGACCCCTGTGAGCTGCCCTGCCACTCAGGACCAGAGACCCCTGTGAGCTGCCCTGCCACTCAGGACCAGAGACCCCTGTGAGCTGCCCTGCCACTCAGGACCAGAGACCCCTGTGAGCTGCCCTGCCACTCAGGACCAGAGACCCCTGTGAGCTGCCCTGCCACTCAGGACCAGAGACCCCTGTGAGCTGCCCTGCCACTCAGGACCAGAGACCCCTGTGAGCTGTCCTGCCACTCAGGACCAGAGACCCCTGTGAGCTGCCCTGCCACTCAGGACCAGAGACCCCTGTGAGCTGCCCTGCCACTCTGAGGAAGCTCATTATACACTTAAACCTCATCCCCAGAGCCAAACAACCAATCAGAGGGTTGACATAGGCTGTGGGAGATGGATAATAAACCAATGAAAGTGCAGAGAGTGCAAGGTGAGGGCTGAAGAGGTCACCTGACTCTGTTTCTAAACCCATAACCACAAGTGTGAAGGATTACCTGCGTTTTCTTTTTCTGTTCTCAGGTAACACCTTTCCCCAGAGGCCCCACCCGTGCTTAACTTGCTCTGTAAATGAAGCCCTGCAGAGGCTTGCTGGCTGAGACATCAAAGCCTCTCCTGCCTCACCTGCATCACAGTGTTAAGAGCAGATATTCATCTCACCACACAAGCTTACAGCCTTCCTGCTGCCATTGAACCCAGATAATAAAAGGCTTCAGTGTTTCAAAAGGATAAATACACACAGTAGCTTAGAATAAAAGTGACATTTTATTCTTTTGGGAAAAAGTGATTTATAACTACATTCAGTGGCGTTTCTACATTAGGGGCAGGAGGAGCAGTGCAGTGCCCCACCAGACGTGGCGCTGTTGTGCAAGATACTCCTAACATCTGAACGTTGTTGGCAAAAGGTAAATTATATTTAATACAAAACACTGATTCAGTCGTGAAATTGGCGTGTATAAATATAATAAACTTGACTCACAGTCCTTATTGTGCTGTTTTTGAGTAGTTTCCTTGTATGTTTGTGTGTGTGTGTGTGTGTGTGTGTGTGTGTGTGTGTTCACGCTGCGGACTACGCTCCCTGTCTCTGTTGTGGGGCAGCGAAGCACTCTGCACCACCGTTGCTAGGGAAACAACGTCAGCGTGATCTGTGTAAGCAGGGAAAACCTGCCGCTAATTATGTTGGGCGGAGGAGCAGAAATGTTTTTAAAGAATAAACGTTAAGTTAAATGTTAAATGGACTGCACTTATTATATGGCGCCTTTACAATGGCCTCTCACTCACCCGTTCACACACACATTCACACACCAATGGCGGCAGCCACCATGCAAGGCCTGCTCATTGGGAGCAATTTGGGGTTCAGTGGAACTTGCTTTTGCGGAACACCAGCTTGAAGTTGCCCTATCGCACGGGCCTTATCGAGATCAGAAAAACGTGGCATGCCGACCATGCTCACAGGTGCTGCCAATCAGGCACCTGATTGTCAGCACCTGGGGGTACCGGAAGCTCAAAACAAGAGTCAATAGCAACAGCAGAATAAGCTGTTTGGCATTGGCAGAGAAGATTTGGCTGATTTTACATGGGCGCAACCCACATACTCAGCTGTGCTGCTCATCCCACAAATGCATGTTCCTTACCAATGGGGCACCATTTAAAAGGGAAATAAACAGGCTTTCCAACGGTATAAAATGTATTGCCAAGAAGCATTGTTACAACAGAGAAATAATCTACCAAACACAAATTTCCGAACTTTTTGTTCGATGTTTAGTTGTGCATGCTTTTACTGGTCTGAACATTGTGAATTGCACCAACAATTTTCTTCTGAATAACTTTTTTACAGTTATGAAAGCACACGTTTTATTTCACGATTCACTTCATGAATCAATAAATAATTATCTTTATTCTCAGCACTGATGAATTCATTTGCAATAGGCATGCGGCTTGCAAATACGTATGAAAATAGGATATAAACTTATTGACAGGTGGTGTTTTGCAAAACAATTATGTAATTTCATGCTATATACTCCGTAATTTGTCTTTTGAACTCTCTAATCGAGGGAGAAATCGAGCGGCACACAACAGTAACGCAATTAGGTTAAACTGCTCCTGCCTTAATTCACCAGAGGAAACTCGTGTTTTGTTAGTGTTGCCAACGGCGACGGAGATACTACAATAGATGTGTCACGCTCAATTACACAGAGAAGCCAAAAATATAGGCAAGAGGTAAGTCATCGGATATCTTGTGCAAGTTTGGGTGTTTTTGTTATAGTGGACTGACTCTGTTTATAACCGCGTTGTGTTTTTTTCCCCTACTCTTATCATTTTTGGAGACGCAAAACTTAATAGTTAGCATAGCATACTTTGAATGAAAGCTGGTACAAATGTATTTGTCTGGTCCTGTGAACTTTACGCAAATTACTACAAACCTTGTAAAAGTATTTCAGAGCTAGCAACTGGATATTTAAAGTTTAATAATAACCCAAAGTCTAGTTCAACCGTAACCTCCCAGGTCCTTTGATAATGACTGTTTTCGTTGGCTGTGCCGGACCTGTCGGCTATAAATAGATACGTTTATTTAAATGTACATCAAATGCTGCACTTCAAAATCGTTCACCTTCGATACAGTAACTAAATAACCCACCACCTTTTCTTTCTCTGTATTGCTTATGTATCTGTTATGATATTTTATTGTATATTGTGCATATGCCACTTTATTGCCCGTTCATTGTATATTTGCTGCTCAGGAACTGTGGATTCAAATGAACTCAACAGCTAAAGCTGCTTTAACAGTGTTGTGCACGGTCCCTGATAAATAAATAAACTTAAACTAAAACATTTAGCCTACTTTGGACTAGGCTATGTGTGATCTGTGAGCTTCACGGTGTGACAATAAAGGTGTTTTACCGCTAAAACTGAAATCGTCCGGTTACGAGACGCAAACTATATAAACTATATGGGCCCTCTAATCCCAGGGCTGCCTACTCCTGTTGTAGGCTACTATAATAAAATAATACAATATTAGAAAAGTTATTATTTTTTTAAATCACAATTTACAGAAAGGTTTATTAACCATAGTTTTGGTTTGTGTGTGATTGCTTGTAGAAATGGCCGGAACGCCGCAGGATGCCCGTCCAAGCGACGCCATTGAGAAGCTGAGGCTGCAGTGTCTGGCGCGAGGAGCAGCCGGGATAAAGGGCCTGGCAAGGCAGGTTTCCACCAGCAGGGGGGCGACACTGAGGGGGAAAATAACAGATTTCATAGAAGTGGTTGTAGAAATGTAGCGGACTCATGACTGTGGTTATGACTGAGCATTTCAAACTGTTAATAAACCGCTATTTTATTTTTATTTTTGAAAGATAAATAATTGGTAAAAAGGGAGTACATGTATTCCTTGTGGGCGCTGTCTCCTGGGCAATGTGGTGGTGCTGTGGTTAGCGCTGTCTCCTGGGCGGTGTGGTGGTGCTGTGGTTAGCGCTGTCTCCTGGGCAGTGTGGTGGTGCTGTGGTTAGCGCTGTCTCCTGGGCAGAGTGGTGGTGTGGTTAGCGCTGTCTCCTGGGCGGTGTGGTGGTGCTGTGGTTGGCGCTGTCTCCTGGGCAATGTGGTGGTGCTGTGGTTGGCGCTGTCTCCTGGGCAATGTGGTGGTGGTGTGGTTAGCGCTGTCTCCTGGGCAGTGTGGTGGTGCTGTGGTTAGCGCTGTCTCCTGGGCAGAGTGGTGGTGTGGTTAGCGCTGTCTCCTGGGCAGTGTGGTGGTGCTGTGGTTGGCGCTGTCTCCTGGGCAATGTGGTGGTGGTGTGGTTAGCGCTGTCTCCTGGGCGGTGTGGTGGTGCTGTGGTTAGCGCTGTCTCCTGGGCGGTGTGGTGGTGCTGTGGTTAGCGCTGTCTCCTGGGCAATGTGGTGGTGGTGTGGTTAGCGCTGTCTCCTGGGCAGTGTGGTGGTGCTGTGGTTAGCGCTGTCTCCTGGGCAGAGTGGTGGTGTGGTTAGCGCTGTCTCCTGGGCGGTGTGGTGGTGCTGTGGTTAGCGCTGTCTCCTGGGCGGTGTGGTGGTGCTGTGGTTAGCGCTGTCTCCTGGGCAATGTGGTGGTGGTGTGGTTAGCGCTGTCTCCTGGGCAGTGTGGTGGTGCTGTGGTTAGCGCTGTCTCCTGGGCAGAGTGGTGGTGTGGTTAGTGCTGTCTCCTGGGCAGAGTGGTGGTGTGGTTAGCGCTGTCTCCTGGGCGGTGTGGTGGTTAGCGCTGTCTCCTGGGCGGTGTGGTGGTTAGCGCTGTCTCCTGGGTGGTGCTGTGGTTAGCGCTGTCTCCTGGGTGGTGCTGTGGTTAGCGCTGTCTCCTGGGCAGAGTGGTGGTGTGGTTAGTGCTGTCTCCTGGGCGGTGTGGTGGTTAGCGCTGTCTCCTGGGCAGAGTGGTGGTGTGGTTAGCGCTGTCTCCTGGGCGGTGTGGTGGTGCTGTGGTTAGCGCTGTCTCCTGGGCGGTGTGGTGGTGTGGTTAGCGCTGTCTCCTGGGCGGTGTGGTGGTGCTGTGGTTGGCGCTGTCTCCTGGGCAGAGTGGTGGTGTGGTTAGCGCTGTCTCCTGGGCGGTGTGGTGGTGCTGTGGTTAGCGCTGTCTCCTGGGCGGTGTGGTGGTGCTGTGGTTAGCGCTGTCTCCTGGGCGGTGTGGTGGTGCTGTGGTTGGCGCTGTCTCCTGGGCGGTGTGGTGGTGCTGTGGTTAGCGCTGTCTCCTGGGCAGAGTGGTGGTGCTGTGGTTAGCGCTGTCTCCTGGGCGGTGTGGTGGTGCTGTGGTTAGCGCTGTCTCCTGGGCAATGTGGTGGTGTGGTTAGCGCTGTCTCCTGGGCAGTGTGGTGGTGCTGTGGTTAGCGCTGTCTCCTGGGCGGTGTGGTGGTGCTGTGGTTGGCGCTGTCTCCTGGGCAGAGTGGTGGTGTGGTTAGCGCTGTCTCCTGGGCAGTGTGGTGGTGCTGTGGTTAGCGCTGTCTCCTGGGCAGTGTGGTGGTGCTGTGGTTAGCGCTGTCTCCTGGGCAGTGTGGTGGTGCTGTGGTTAGCGCTGTCTCCTGGGTGTGGTGGTGCTTTGGTTAGCGCTTTCTCCTGGGCAGTGTTGTGGTGTGGTTAGCGCTGTCTGCTGGGTGGTGCTGTGGTTAGCGCTGACTCCTGGGCAGAGTGGTGGTGTGGTTAGCGCTGTCTCCTGGGCGGTGTGGTGGTTAGCGCTGTCTCCTGGGGTGGTTAGCGCTGTCTCCTGGGTGGTGCTGTGGTTAGGGTGTGGTTAGCGCTGTCTCCTGGGCTGTGTGGTGGTTAGCGCTGTCTCCTGGGTGGTTGTTTCCGGGCTGTTCCCCGCGTGTAATGGGCTGTTCTGTAGGTTCCACAGTAAGCGTTTGGGCTGTTCCTGTAGGACGTTCCGCATTATGGACTGTTCCCGAGCATTCCGCATTTTGGGCTGTTCCTGTAGGACGTTCCGCATTATGGACAATTAGGGCTGTTCCATGTTGCCTATAGGACGTTCCGCAGTGAGACCTTTGCTGATCCTATAGGATGTTCCACAGTAAGAGCGTTTGGGCTGTTCCTACAGGATGTTCCGCAGTAAGAGCGTTTGGGCTGTTCCTATAGGACGTTCCGCAGTGAGACCGTTTGGGCTGTTCCTATAGGATGTTCCACAGTAAGACCGTTTGGGCTGTTCCTTTAGGATGTTCCACAGTAAGAGCGTTTGGGCTGTTCCTATAGGACATTCTGCAGTGAGACTGTTTGGGCTGTTCCTATAGGACGTTCCGCAGTGAGACCGTTTGGGCTGTTCCTATAGGATGTTCCACAGTAAGAGCGTTTGGGCTGTTCCTACAGGATGTTCCGCAGTAAGAGCGTTTGGGCTGTTCCCATAGGACGTTCCGCAGTGAGACCGTTTGGGCTGTTCCTATAGGACGTTCCGCAGTGAGACCGTTTGGGCTGTTCCTATAGGACGTTCCGCAGTGAGACCGTTTGGGCTGTTCCTATAGGACGTTCCGCAGTGAGACCGTTTGGGCTGTTCCTATAGGACGTTCCGCAGTGAGACCGTTTGGGCTGTTCCTATAGGACGTTCCGCAGTGAGACCGTTTGGGCTGTTCCTATAGGATGTTCCTCAGTGAGACCGTTTGGGCTGTTCCTATAGGACATTCCGCAGTGAGACCGTTTGGGCTGTTCCTATAGGATGTTCCGCAGTGAGACCGTTTGGGCTGTTCCTATAGGATGTTCCACAGTAAGAGCGTTTGGGCTGTTCCTATAGGACATTCTGCAGTGAGACCGTTTGGGCTGTTCCTATAGGAAATTCAGCAGTGAGACCGTTTGGGCTGTTCCAATAGTATGTTCCTCAGTGAGAGCGTTTGGGCTGTTCCTATAGGACGTTCCGCAGTGAGACCGTTTGGGCTGTTCCTATAGGACGTTCCGCAATGAGACCGTTTGGGCTGTTCCCATGGGACGTTCCGCAATGAGACCGTTTGGGCTGTTCCCATAGGACGTTCCGCAATGAGACCGTTTGGGCTGTTCCCATAGGACGTTCCGCAATGAGACCGTTTGGGCTGTTCCCATAGGACGTTCCGCAGTGAGACCGTTTGGGCTGTTCCCATAGGACGTTCCGCAATGAGACCGTTTGGGCTGTTCCCATAGGACGTTCCGCAATGAGACCGTTTGGGCTGTTCCCATGGGACGTTCCGCAATGAGACCGTTTGGGCTGTTCCCATAGGACGTTCCGCAATGAGACCGTTTGGGCTGTTCCCATAGGACGTTCCGCAATGAGACCGTTTGGGCTGTTCCCATAGGACGTTCCGCAGTGAGACCGTTTGGGCTGTTCCCATAGGACGTTCCGCAATGAGACCGTTTGGGCTGTTCCTATAGGACGTTCCGCATTATGGACGATGACGGCAGTAAGTCCCTGGACCTACAGGAGCTGATGAAGGGGCTGCAGTCCTATGGTGTCTCCGTCAGCAGAGAGGAGGCCCAACAGCTCCTCAGCGCCGTGGACAAGGACGGGGGCGGGACCATTGACTTCAGCGAGTTCCTGGAGGCGTTGCGGGTGAGACTGACGGGGGCAGGAAGTGGGTTTGGGGCAAGGATGTGCAATTGCAAACATGATCCCTGCAATGTATTACTATTTAATTTAATTAGATACTGCTGTGATCATCTCACATTCCCATAGTTTAATCACACAGAGATACTATGGAATGAGAAATGTGCCACTACAATCTGAATTAGAATTTAGAAAATCAGAATTTTTATGCCTTCATTTGAAATTGTAAGTGAAGTTTTGTAGTTGAATCAGATCAAATTGCTATTGTATTCCATAGCTTGAATTTGTGTGTAAAGGCCAGTTTATAGTCTCGCTGCAACCGACGACGTGCGGTGTATGTAGCTGGTCGCAGCGACATTTGGTTTATACTTTGGGTGACTGTCGTCCTGTGGTCACTCCGACGGTCGCTGAGACATAAAATAAATTGACTTTGACCCTGTCGCTGCCACTGTTGTTATGGTAACGTTTGTCTCGGACAGCGGAGGCTTCGCTCGAGCTGTCACCTTACTAGCTAGCACATAAGCTAACTGTTAATGGTCAGATTTTTTTGTTGGAAAACTTTGCGTGCAGCCATTGGGTAGGCTTACCTACCCATAGTTTACCGACCTAGCAAACGTGTAAATAGCATGATAAATGAGCTCAATTTAATATTATTATTATTATTAATAGCCTAATAATAATAACAATGTAATTTCACCGATTTGATGCTGAGTTAGAGAAAACGTTACAATCCAAAACGAGAAGCAGCTCGCTTCCAATGCTACAGATTACCAATAGCCTATTCGTCTGTAGGCTATGATGAATGGTTACGCCCTGCTCGCAAGCCTACCGGCCTGCGCCATCCTGCCTCTCCAACTGATCCAGAACCCTAACCCTATTCGTCTGTAGGCTATGATGAATGGTTACAAAGACACATTTAGCGTTGTAGGTGCCTGCAAATGCATTGAAGTTATTTGCTTTAACAGTAATTTATATTTGCCAGATTAAACTTTGTGCAATGACTCGAGTGACAGCCTATCTGATCCGTGGCGAGTGAAATAGGCTACCTCACATTCTTGAACCTCATTTCTCTAACTAGAGAATTGTAGGCTGTTCCCCCAATGAGTTGCGTCTTGAAGCGAGCACATTCCCATAGTTTAATCACCCTACTGATCCACCTCATATTCCCATAGTTTAATCACCCTACCGATCCACCTCATATTCCCATAGTTTAATCACCCTACTGATCCATCTCACATTCCCATAGTTTAATCACCCTACTGCACCTCATATTCCCATAGTTTAATCACCCTACTGATCCACCTCATATTCCCATATTTTAATCACCCTACTGATCCACCTCATATTCCCATATTTTAATCACCCTACTGATCCACCTCATATTCCCATAGTTTAATCACCCTACTGATCCACCTCACATTCCCATAGTTTAATCACCCTACCGATCCACCTCATATTCCCATAGTTTAATCACCCTACTGATCCATCTCACATTCCCATAGTTTAATCACCCTACTGATCCACCTCACATTCCCATAGTTTAATCACCCTACCGATCCACCTCATATTCCCATAGTTTAATCACCCTACTGATCCATCTCACATTCCCATAGTTTAATCACCCTACTGATCCGCCTCATATTCCCATAGTTTAACGCCTTTGTGCACATGCCTGGTGATAATGGAGCCATCATTCTGCTCAACTGAGACATTCGTTGCTCGTCAGCCACATTATACCTCTTCAGTTCATCATCCTCAGCCACATTATAACTCTTCAGTTCATCATCCTCAGCCGCATTATAACTCTTCAGTTCATCATCCTCAGCCGCATTATAACTCTTCAGTTCATCATCCTCAGCCACATTATAACACCGAAAGGCCTTTTATTTGCTCATGGAAACACTGAAATAATCACTAACTCAAGTGCGTAATAATAATGTGTAATATAAATAATAGGATGCGTTTCTCAAGTTAGATTTTAAGTTTAATTATTTCAAAAACGGAAATCCGTAAAATCAATTAAGATTTTTTTACAGTAAAATGTCACCTAAGCCGAAATGAACTTCTGCTCAAAAAAATGAAGGGAACACTTAATCAACACAGTATAACACCGTCAATTACACTTAATCAACACAGTATAACACCGTCAATTACACTTAATCAACACCGTATAACACCAAGTCAATTAAACCAAACCAGTCATGCTGGATGATGTTGCAGGCAGCATAACATCCGCCACGGCGTCTCCAGACTCTTTCACATGTGCTCAGTGTGAACCTGCTCTCATCTGTGAAGAGAACGGGGTGTCAATGGCAAACCTGCCAATTCTGGTGTTCTCTGGCAAATGCCAATCGAGCTGCACGGTGCTGGGCTGTGAGCACAGGTCCCACTACAGGACGTTGGGCCCTCATGCCACCATCATGGAGTCCGTTTCAGACATTTTGGTCAGAAACATGCACACGAGTAGCCCGCTGGAGGTCATTTTGTAGGGCTCCGGCAGTGCTCCTCCTGTTCCTCCTCGCACAAAAGAGCAGATACCGGTCCTGCCGCTGGGTTGTTGCCCTTCTACCGCCCTGTCCAGCTCTCCTCGTGTAATAGCCTGTCTCCCGGGATCTCCTCCACGCTCTTGAGACTGTGCTGGGAGACACAGAAAACCTTCTTGCGACGGCACGTATGGATGTGCCATCCTGGAGGAGCTGGACTACCTGTGCAACCTGAATGGGCTGCAGGTACTGCCTCATGCTACCAGTAGTGACAAGAGCACTAGCAAAATGCAAAACTAGAGAAAAATCAGTCAGGAAGGATAAGGAGAGAGAAATGGTCTGTGGCCACCACCTCCAAAACCATTTACTTTTTGGGGGTTGTCTTGCTGTTGCCTCTCCTGTCCATCTGTTGTCTCTCCTGTCCATCTGTTGTCACTTTCATTTGCACCAAAGCAGGTGAAATTGATTCACAATCGTTTACGCTTTTTAACTGGACAGATCGATATCCCAGAAGTGTAATTGACTTGGTGTTATACTGTGTTGATTAAGTGTTCCCTTCATTTCTTTGAGAAAATGGAGCTGGCTGCAGGTTTCCTTCCAATATTTGACCTTTCTCCCCGTACACCCAAGCAGGAAGCTTCCTCTATGGCAGGTCCATTCCTAATTCTCCCCGTACACCCAAGCAGGAAGCTTCCTCTATGGCAGGTCCATTCCTAATTCTCCCCGTACACCCAAGCAGGAAGCTTCCTCTATGGCAGGTCCATTCCTAATTCTCCCCGTACACCCAAGCAGGAAGCTTTCTCTATGGTAGGTCCATTCCTAATTCTCCCCGTACACCCAAGCAGGAAGCTTCCTCTATGGCAGGTCCATTCCTAATTCTCCCCGTACACCCAAGCAGGAAGCTTCCTCTATGGCAGGTCCATTCCTAATTCTCCCCGTACACCCAAGCAGGAAGCTTCCTCTATGGCAGGTCCATTCCTAATTCTCCCCGTACACCCAAGCAGGAAGCTTCCTCTATGGCAGGTCCATTCCTAATTCTCCCCGTACACCCAAGCAGGAAGCTTCCTCTATGGCAGGTCCATTCCTAATTCTCCCCGTACACCCAAGCAGGAAGCTTCCTCTATGGCAGGTCCATTCCTAATTCTGCTCTTGAGTTGCATGATCACACCTGACCATCCGTGTAGATGGGTGGTGTAATGATATGAATAGAATAGAATAACTTTTTATTTTACTGTGAGGGAACTTCAGTTGTAGTAGCCAGCAATACAAAAAAAGACAGACAGTGGGGCAGACCCATAAAACACAAACATACATGTTAAATACAGACATTCAATTGAAGCAGGTGTTTCACATTAAAGTGAAGGTATGAGTGGGGTGGAATACAGCGAAGCATTATGAAAAATTGAGCATCAAAAGCAATAACGCAATAACAGTTCCTCGTGTACCTTTTTACCCCCCCCACCCCACCTGTTTAGCCCCCCCTGTCCTGCAGCAGGACAGCAGTGATTGCAGCGGCGTTTAGGAAGCTGGACCGCAGTGGCGACGGTGTTGTGACCATACATGACCTGCAGGGCGTGTACGACGCTACGCAGCACCCCAAACACCGCAGTGGCGAGTGGAGCGAGGAGAGGGTGTTCTACAGCTTCCTCGAAAGCTTCGATTCCCCGTATGACAAGGACGGAAAGGTACGTGAACAATGAACTATGATGCTACCGATAAGCCATAATGCTAATTATGAACTACGATGCTAACAATAAGCCATAATGCTAATTATGAACTACGATGCTAACAATAAGCCATAATGCTAATGATGAACTACGATGCTAACAATAAGCAATAATGCTAATGATGAACTACGATGCTAACAATAAGCCATAATGCTAATTATGAACTACAATGCTAACAATAAGCCATAATGCTAATTATGAACTACGATGCTAACAATAAGCCATAATGCTAATGATGAACTACGATGCTAACAATAAGCCATAATGCTAATTATGAACTATGATGCTAACAATAAGCCATAATGATAATTATGAATTATGATGCTAAAATCACACATTTAAAGGTGCTATTTGAGTTTTTAACATAGACCATTTTTTAAAAATAAGACATCCACAGAGCTTGCAGAAAAATTGTAAAAGTTTTTAAAAAGTATAGAAAAAAAAATATATTTAGTCAAAATGGCTGTAAGTCATCAAGGGTCTGAGGTATCAAACAAGCCTTAAACCATCACTCTGCTGCCAGATATGCAGTAGATATGGATGGATCGCTTTAAGGGTTGTTTCTCTTGACAAAGAAACCATTCAAGGGATCCATCCATATCTACTGCATATCTGGCAGCAGAGTGATGGTTTAAGGCTTGTTTGATACCTCAGACCCTTGATGACTTACAGCCATTTTGACTAAATATATATATATTTTTAAACTTTTACAATTTTTCTGCAAGCTCTGTGGATGTCTTATTTTTTTTTAAATGGTCTATGTTAAAAAGTCAAATAGCACCTTTAAATGTGTGATTTTAGCATCATAGTTCATAATTAGCATTATTAGCCAACCATGTGTTCCATAATGTTAGTGTAATTTACAGCTAAATCTAGTCCCACTCCCCAATTCCCATAGAGATCCATTCAAATGCAGAGACGTTATAGCAGGCCTATTCAATTGGCGGCCAGCGGGCCACATCCGGCCCAGAAGCAACCTCCGAGTGGCCCAGCGAGCTTGAATTAAATAGGCAATTTTAATAGCAATTTAAATATTTTAAATGTAACATTATTTTATAAAAATTATTTGTTAATAGCAATGTTATCACATAGCCTAAATAGTTACAGCACTGCGAGCGTGTTCTAAAATCCGTAAGCAGGAAGATTTGTTTTCCTGCGATCACGAAGCAAAACCAGCGTGACAAACATTCCGCCAATCAGGGTATCTCTCACAAATCAACGTTTTCTCATGTGACGCAATTTCGACCGCGCTTAGTAGCTTTTCAAAACATCTGGCTATTGACAGTCACAAGTAGGCAAGTGCGCTACTGAAAGTATGTCTCTGTCAACCCTGAAATGTGAAATTGACAATGAAAACCGTCAATTAAACGACCAAATGCCAAACCAACATGTTTAATTTGCAATGAATGCGTTGCGGTAGTTAAAAATATAACATTCGGAGGCACCACATTGAGAAACACCAAACTTTCCGGACAAACTCGAGGGATCACAGAAGAGGGACGCTAAAGTGCACAGTTTGATTGCATCTTACGATCGGAGCCGTATTACCCTGGTTATTTAAAACGAACGTATTTGTTATGTTCCTTCAGTGTGCAGTAGGAGGCGTTGTGTTATTTCTGTGTGTGTGTGTGTGTGTGTGTGTTATTGGTTACTGTTATTGCCACTTGTTACGGTTCTGTGGATTGATAGCACTTTTTTATTCTGTTTCTGCACTTTGTGATGTGCCTGGATCAGATGTGACCAAAAAAAATTTTTTATTTAAAAAGTGAAACAATAAACATTTATTTTTTACTACATTAATTTGGTTTGTTTAAAATGTGTCATTACCAAAAGCTAGAAAACGTTTTAAATAGGCTTCTGAAAATGTCTGGCCCGTCTACATTTCCTGGTTTTAAAATCTGGCCCAATTGAATTTGTAATTGAATAGCCCTGCGTTATAGTATCACTTCTAAGAGTACCTGGAAATAAGATATCAAGAGTCTTTTGGTGTGCTTTTATAGAGAGTCATGATAGCATCGCCTGTTTACCTGTGGAATACCTGTTTCCCACATAAGTTGGCTGAGAGAATGGCAAGAATGTGCAAAGCTGTTATCGAGGCAAAGGGTGGCTACTTTGAAAAATCTAAAATACAATACTTTTTTTATTTGTTTAACACTTTTTTAGTCTTTGCATAATTTAATTTGTGTTCTCATAGTTTTGATGTTTTTGCTATTCTAAAATGTGGAAAACGGTAAAAAAAACAAAAAAACTTTCTGAGTAGGTGTCCAAAGCGTGATGAGCATTTTTTTGATTCAGATGGATAGGAAATCATATTTACTTCATACTTGTGGTGAAATAAGAGAATCTTAATGTTTTTAGATATTTTTGATCAAAAATGTGTTTTAGTGCAAAAACAGAAAAAGACAAAAGTCTCTTATGTCCAAAAAGTGACAAAATGGTCAAAAATCTAAATGTCCATTTTGATTGAGACCAATAGTAAATCATATTTCTGTCATACCTGTGGTGAAATTTTTAGACATTTGATGAAAAATGTGTTTTACTGGCAAAAGCAACAGTAAAAACACAAGACAATATATAGTCTTATGTCCAAGGAGTGACACAATGGTCAAAAAATTTTAAATGTCTTATTCAGATGGATAGGGAATCATATTTACTTCATACCTGTGGTAAAATAAGTGAATCTTAATATGTTTTAAGACATTTCTGATCAAAAATGTGTTTTAGTGGAAAGACATAAGACTATAGTTTTGTCCAGAGTGACAAAATGCTCAAAACATTTTTACTTCCGAGTTTGATTCAGAACGATAGGACATCGTATTTATTTCATACCTGTGGGGAAATAACTGAATAAAAATATAGACTTGTGTGATGAAAAATGTCTTTTAATAGCAAAAGCTAAATAAAATGCATGAGACTATATAGTCTTATGGCCAGAGTGACAAAATGCTCTGATTCAGATGGATAGGAAATCATGTTTAATCAACATACATTGTGAAAATGTGAAGAAATTTATGATGAAAAATGTGTTCTGGTGATAAAAGCTAAATGCATAAAACCTATTGATCAAAATGCAAAAAACCCTTTAGAGATTACATCTTTACCTTGTAACAATGCAAAATAACATAGTTGTGATTATTATTTTAATACAATAGCAGGAATATTTATTCAATTAAAAAAACAAACATATTTTGTCTGGAAGAATGGATAAAGTGCTATGCGTGATGGCAGAATGAGACGTAAGGAGGCTGAGCTAGTGTACAGTCACTGTCTCCCTGGTTACAGCAGAGCACAGTGTCTGCTGATTGGTTGATTCTGGCCTGTGATTGACAGCAGCCGTGACATGTGTGTCCCCCTTCCGCAGGTCACACTGGAGGAGTTTATAAATTACTACAGTGGTGTCAGCGCCTCCATTGACACTGATGAGTACTTCGTCACCATGATGCGCAAGGCCTGGAGGCTGTAGACCACACATCTCATCCAGTGGGTATATCGCACGCTCCGATAGGCTGCCTTTTATAAGCCACACCCACTCAGTATATCTCTCTGATAGGCTGTCTTTTATAGGCCACACCCACTCAGTATATCTCACACTGATGGGCTGCTTTTTATAGGCCACACCCACTCGGTTAACACAATTTATTGACATTTTAGGATAAACCCAGGATTTTCGGTTTTACAGAGTTCACACTTTAGCCAGAGAACAGAGCTTTAACCCCACTGTGACTATACCCAGCAGCCCAGTTCAAATGTCTCTTCTGCTCCAAACTCACATTCAACTCTGTGCGTGCGTGTGTGCGTGCGTGCGCGTGTGTGTGTGTGTGTGTACGTGTTGCCGTTTGCAGAAATCCAGTCCTCAGTTTTCCCAACTGACTGTGAGAAGCAAGGCCTCTGGGCGACAAAGTCCTGATGTGGAAGAAACACTTCATTCATTCCTATAGACAAGAGTGGATATGCCATGTGTGTGTACTTGTGCAAGTGTCTGGTGTGTGTGTGTGTAGACAACTAGTGAGAATATTTGTCTGTACACGGTATGTCTCTGTGTTTATGTGGCCAACTGTATATGTTCCTTTCTGTGCTTTGACAACATAGGATGTATCTTGTCATGCCAATAAAGCATTTGTGAGTGTGTGTGTGGCGTATCCTCTCCTGAGTGTGTGTGTGTGAGTGTGAGTGGCGTATCCTCTCCTGAGAGAGAGTGCGTGTGAGTGTGTGTGTGCGTGTTCCTGTTCATTCATGTTCTCTTACCTGTTGTGAAGCTGAAAGGCTCTGAACATAGCTGTGGTGGAAAACCTGCTTCTTGCATCATGTGTGACATTTAAACTGATCGCTCTGCCACTCAAACACTGGTCTGATAACAGCCGCACCCACCCACATGACTATTAAAAAATACATTAGGCGAACTATATGGTATATAACATACTATACGTGACTATAGGATTCACTATAGAGTATGATAGGAATCCTATGGGATCCTATAGGAATCCTAAAGTATTTTCTCGTAAGGGAACACACGGAGGAGGGTGGTCAGGTCACATCGATTTGATCACAGTGGAAAACCGAGTAGCAGCCTACGTCGCTCTGAAGTAGGAGAGGGAGCGGAGGGAATGCGAGAGGAAGAGAGGGAGCGGAGAGAATGCAAGAGGAAGAGAGGGAGCGGAGAGAATGCGAGAGGAAGAGAGGGAGCGGAGAGAATGCGAGAGGAAGAGAGGGAGCGGAGAGAATGCGAGAGGAAGAGAGGGAGCGGAGAGAATGCAAGAGGAAGAGAGGGAGCGGAGAGAATGCGAGAGGAAGAGGGAGCGGAGAGAATGCGAGAGGAAGAGGGAGCGGAGAGAATGCGAGAGGAAGAGAGGGAGCGGAGAGAATGCGAGAGGAAGAGAGGGAGCGGAGAGAATGCGAGAGGAAGAGAGGGAGCGGAGAGAATGCGAGAGGAAGAGAGGGAGCGGAGAGAATGGGAGAGGAAGAGAGGGAGCGGAGAGAATGCGAGAGGGAGCGGAGAGAATGCAAGAGGAAGAGAGGGAGCGGAGAGAATGCGAGAGGAAGAGAGGGAGCGGAGAGAATGCGAGAGGAAGAGGGAGCGGAGAGAATGCGAGAGGAAGAGAGGGAGCGGAGAGAATGCGAGAGGAAGAGAGGGAGCGGAGAGAATGCGAGAGGAAGAGAGGGAGCGGAGAGAATGCGAGAGGAAGAGAGGGAGCGGAGAGAATGCGAGAGGAAGAGAGGGAGCGGAGAGAATGCGAGAGGAAGAGAGGGAGCGGAGAGAATGCGAGAGGAAGAGAGGGAGCGGAGAGAATGCGAGAGGAAGAGGGAGCGGAGAGAATGGGAGAGGAAGAGAGGGAGCGGAGAGAATGCGAGAGGAAGAGAGGGAGCGGAGAGAATGCGAGAGGAAGAGAGGGAGCGGAGAGAATGCGAGAGGAAGAGAGGGAGCGGAGAGAATGCGAGAGGAAGAGAGGGAGCGGAGAGAATGCGAGAGGAAGAGAGGGAGCGTTATTATGGAGGCAGACAGAAGTCAGCATCAGAGCAGATGTTATAACTCACTGCAAAAGCCACATTACCACACACAAAGTAGCCTAATTAACGGAGCTATATGAATATTCGAGAGCCATAGACGAGCCCCGTCCAGGGTTCTGAAAGTGACAAGTGCATTTGCCCCTTAAAGGTCTAGTAGCCTCTAATACACACAACATTTAGGCTAGTCCTCAACTTTATATCACAGCCAGTATAACACGTTTAAAATGAGGCTACTACTAAATTAGTCACACAAACACTACAAATTCAGTCACACAAACACCAAACTAAATTGCCTAGTGAGCGGCGCAGTGTCCATTTGTCATACGCCCAAACAAACCTATCGACCCCAAAAAAGGTAATTGACTCACCAATGCAGCTCACTTGAATTGGAAAGTGGCGCAGCGGTTCTTTGCGCGAGCAAATCTCTCGATGACTTTACTGTTGAAATCCAGCTGTTCCTGGATCAATGGATTTTCAATGTAAAGCATGGAAAGGCCGTTCAGTCGCAGATGTCAGAGAGAGAAAGCCCTGCCAACTCCAATGACTGCAATGTAACGAAAAAAGGTGCAATGGCATTCTTTGAGCACCAGGAGGCAAAAACAGAATACAATCCGGGAAAATACATGGAGGTGAATGGAGCTAAATGCTATAAAATTATCATCACAGTCGATTTAAAATATTTTCGCGGAAGTGGAGTATTACTGCCAATATTACACGGTCTAATGCTTATAATGAATACATAATTATAAGTCGACCTGCAATCGATGATTGTGTTATGATCTCACTTTCAAAACCTTTCCACTAGCATTGATGCTACTTTCGACACGAAATTTGCATAACCAGAGAAAAAAAACGGGTCAAGATTTTATTAATCAAAGTGCGTAGAAAAGCATATTTTCTTATTAGCCATCAGGAAATTGTCTTCAACTCACAATAAAAAAAGTATTATCTCGAATACAATAGGTTTTATGGAAAACCTCCATTGACTCCCATTCATTCTCCTCTGTTTTGCCCAGTTTTAGCGCCCCCTGGCAGTGAAACCTGATATTCATGCAGTTTGCGTATATCTAGACCAGGGGTGTCAAACTCATTTTCAGCCCGGGCCACATCAGCATTATGGTTGCCCTCAAAGGGCCGGTTGTAACTGTAAGACTATAAATATAACCATACTTGCCAACCTTGAGCCCTCAGAAATAGGGAGATTTTCCGAAACCACCACGGGGGGTCTGGGGGGTCCTCCTCCCCTAGAAAAAAACGTAATTTCGCACCACTTTTTGTTGTTGACGGGGGGGGGGGGGGGGGTCGGGTGCAAACAAGAATTTTCGCGGACCTCGATTGTAATTTTTGTGGGGGGGGGCAATCACCTTTGTTTTTTTTTAATACAAACTTTATTTAACGGTTTATTTAACGTATGTACCGCGGGTGTGCGTCCGCGTCTGCGTTTGTCTGTTATATCGTAAAAGTAAATCCCCGTTAACCAGCCACGTAGATACACGCGTATAATTAAGTTCTCGCGGGCCACATAAAATGACGTGGCGGCCCGGATTCGGCCCGCGGGCCTGGAGTTTGACACCTATGATCTAGAGACTATACAATCTCTGGTAACTGTGCATTTTTGCATTGCTGTAGCCTATACCGATATAAACTCAACCATTTATAAATCATAACATTAACTCACCTTTGGTGGAAATGTTGCTTATAACTTGGCCTGGTGCAGAAATGCCACATACTTCTTCAGGTTCTCACGACCCTCAAAATCGCCAGTGGTGCTGCAGAAGATGACAGGTGGGTTTGCAGAAGATTCTGGGACGTTTATTTTTATTCTCGATTACAATCCAATCAAAATGACATTCATCTGATAGCTCTCCTCTGCCACCCGATTAGCTAGCTAGCTACAGGGCGCCCTTTATCGGGCACGGCCGCGTTCGATCATATTTGAACTTCGTCGAAAGCCGATTTGCCAACGGAAAAAAAGAAAAACACTTATTTTCCACCCACTTCAAACCAAATAAGGTATGTATCCGCTCAATTTCATGAATATTTGACCATAATTACACATTTTGTGAGCATTTTTATCACGACCCCTATCTGAAAAAAAATGTCCGAAATCTGATTCTCGTTCCGCGCTGGTGTACTACGCCGCATTGTCATGTTTACTTCGGGGGATTTAATTAAATAAAATGTCGCTAAAACTTTAGCTAGATAGCTAGCGATGTTTCCAAGTGTTGAGAGAATGTCATATTACCCTGATATGAAGATACGATTATTATAGACAATCTGTACAACGAATATGAACCGATGTTGTTCATGTTTCCTATCGGATGTTTCACTCATCTCGGATAATGTTTACAAGCACCTGCTGCGTTGAGCGATATGACTGTTATTTCGCCCATTAACTCTGTTAAACCTTAAGCTACAAATCGTCATCGCTGTATATGTATACACCTTACTGGTATGACTGAGCTTGCATGCACAATAATGATACATTGCTCTTTTCTAATAGAGACAAGACATTAGCCTATTACCATCACATCATGCCCACTATGAACATGTGTGTCCCCCCCTATATATCAATAATCTTTATCAATAAAGACAATGCAGTATCTAAATCAGTTATATGTTATAGCCCGAGAAGAGGAAGCCGTGGAAGGAAGAGGACATGACAGCGGCCATGGATAACTGTGAGAGGGGATGGCTGTCCGTAAGGCTGCGGGTTAGTTTGTGAATGAATACACGTCAGTAAACCATCACCAACAGCAGAAACAACGACAACCAAAGTCAATATTCTTTGTTAAACGATAAGCAAATAACAAGCATAAATGTTCATCAAAATATTGTTTTATTTCCTGTAATATTCAGATCCATCAGGTGCCGAGGCAAACCCTGCAGGATGGGGTAAGTGGCCGGGTTGTCCACGGGAGCCGTAGTGGGGGACCCACAATGCTGTCACCAGAGGATGAGAATTCTCTGGTACAGTATTGCCTCTACTGCGCGCCCTGTGCGCTTTCCCTTGACCCGCCACATCCTGGCAGCATTTGTAACGGTGCTGCGTCGGAAGAGGCACCCGGGGGGGAATATCCCAAAACTGGAAAAGACGTGGTGGAGAAATTTCAGAGCCAGGTACACTGATGTCCTGAGCATGAGAAGGTTGGACAACCCTGACAGGGCACGGGCAGCTTGTGCTACGCGGGAGGTGGTGGTGGTGGTCCAGTTTTACACCCTGCTGGACGGGGCATGAGCAGCTTGTGCTACGCGGGAGGTGGTAGACCAGTTTTACACCCTGCTGGACGACCCTGGAGGCCCTGAGGTTGAAGGACAAACCCAGTCAAATCTACAACTGCGATGAGACTGGGTTTGCAATGGAGAGGGGTAGGGAGATAGTTCTGTCACGTAGAGGCGCTAAACATGTCTGGTAAAAATATTCAACATCCCATACAAGAACTGCAAGGAAAAGAAGATTGCGGTGGCAGGCTTTAGGACCACGGGCATTTTCCCTTTCGACCCATCCGTAATGGATGAGTCACACTTGATGCCATCTGACGTGCAACCAGATCCTGGCACCAGCACCACCTCTCTAAGCTCCTCCACAACAACATCCACTCTGCCGGCAGCCGCACAGCCATCCACCAGCTCGACCACCAGTACAACCACCTGCACCTGCACCTGCAGCCTACACTGCCTGCCCTGTCAGACAACACCATAGGACCGGCCTCCTCTAATGCCACCACCCCCCCGGGCAAATCAACATCACAGCCACAACATCGCCTCCTGTCTCTTCCAACACCAACCCCCTCTCACATAACACGCGGCCCAACAACCGTAGAGGTCATTCATTTGGTCGTCCTCAGACGAGCTTGACAGCGAAGTCTCCAGTCTTCTCGGTCGTCCATACATCCAGCCAGCTCCACAGAATTATCCACTCCTGCATCACTCCTAAGCACGTCCACGTATGTCGGCGTGGAACGTCCTCGTGATCGACGCCCGTGTGTTGGATCCCACAATACCAGCCTGCTGGCTGGGAGCTCTCTGTGTCTGTGGCAGTGGCCGGCAAGTTTCATCCTCCTGGTCGCCACTTTCTCACTCAGCCTTGGTAGCCCCCTATACAGATGCTTGTTGGTAACATGTTCTCTCTGGTCGATGTTTAGCACTACACGCAGCATTCTGGTGTAGCACCCATCCAGAGACTTCTGCAGGGTGGGCTTTAGGGTCCAGCTTTCACATCCATATAGGAGGACCGACTCCACAGTCGCATGGAAGAAGCTCAGCTTGATGTGTCGGGGGAGATTTGAGTTCCACACGCTAGTCATGCCATTCAGGGCCCTCCATGCCAGCGCTTTCCTCACCTTGAGGTCCTGCTCCGATGTGTTTACCCAGGAACCCAGGTATTTAAAGTCACTGACCTGTGGGAGAGCACTGCATCCAGCTGTCTTGAGAGGCGGATGATCCAGGGAGATGTTATAGGTGATTACCTCAGTCTTCTTCGCGTTGAGCCTGAGGCCGACCCTGGCACATTCCGCCTCCACTCTTATCAGGAGTTCCTGTGCCTGTTCCACACGGTCAGACATCAGGCAGATGTCATCCGCGTAGTCCAGGTCTGTCAGGACTACAGCAGGGTTTCTTCTGGACTTCCTGGGTGTAATTGTAAAACCAAGCTCCTGCTCCCGTCCGTTGATGGCTTTTCTAAGTGCGTAATCCAGCACAACTATGAAGAGAAAGGGGGCAAGAGTGTCACCCTGCAGCACCCCTGCTTGGATGGCAAACTCCTCACTGTTGCCATCCGGGGTTACCACCTTGGCTCTTGTGCCCATGTACATGGCCTCTATAGCACGGAGTAGGTTGGGAGGTACCCCGTAGGCCTTAAGGATTCGTATCATCTTGCCTCTGTGTATTGAGTCGAATGCCTTCTTGAAATCAATAAAACACAGGACCGCTGACAGGTTATTCTTTTTCACTTCCTCGATAATCCTCCTTAAGGCCAAGATCTGGGCTACGGTGGACCTTCCCTGCCTAAAGCCATTTTGGTTGTCCCTCAGGTGAGGGTCAATGGCGTCCCGAAGTCGGTTGAGTATCATACGGTTGTACATTTTCGATATGACACAGGTCAGGCTAATGCCACGATAATTGTCTGGCTTAGACAGATCTCCTGACTTGGGGACCGGGATGATGTTGGAGAGGGACCATATATCGGGCTTGATGTTTTCTGTCAGAGCCTGGTTGCAGATCTTCAGGATGATGCTGTCCAGATCGCAGTTCCTAGGGACCTCTGGTGGGATGCCGTCCGGCCCAGCGCTTTTTCCCTGCTTCAGAGTGGTCTTTACTGCAGCAAACTCCATAGCTGTGAAGGGGCCATCGTCAATTTCGAGATATGTGAGGACTGCAGGTATCTCCTCCTCGGCTCCTTCCACTGTCGGGTGGGTGCCTAGGAGATCCCGGAAGTGAGTGAACCAGGACGTCACCCTCTCCTCTGGGCTGCAGCCTGCTAGTTGTCCCTCCCTCGACCTCTTGCGCCCACTCATCTCGTTGATGACCTTCCATGACTCCTTGTATTGGCGTTCACCATGCACTGCCTCCACCTTTCTCACCTTCTCCATCAGTTCCTCCCCTTTGAGCCTGTCATAGGTGTTGAACAGTTGTTGTTTGGCCCTGTTCAACACCTCCCGACTCTCCGAGGTCCCCTCTCCCTCAAAGCTCCCACGCGCCTCCTCTACCTGTGCGCGCGCCCGCATGACCTCCGGGTGCTTCGACCTAGGAGAGGCTCTGAGTCTCCCCTTGGTTGGCACCCATCTCCTTGTTGCCTCCTCGTTGGCAGTGAGAAAACGCCTGTAGGTGTTCTGAGGCTCTTCATCCTCATCCAGCAGATGTAAGCGGCCTCTCACCTCCGCCGTGTAGCTGGCCTGAAGGTTGGAGCTTCTTGCAAAGGCCTCCCAGTCGGGCCGGGCCCTCTGGATGTGCTTGGGGACCCTTAGGCTCAGGCGCAGCCTCACCGAAACCACACGATGATCGGAGCCTACAGAGTCGAATGTGCTGTAAGACTCTGCATTTAGGATGGACGTCCTCCACTTCCTCCTTACCAGTATGTAGTCCAACTGACGTAACATACCGGTAGCTCGGTCCTGGAACGTCCATCTCTTGCCCATTCTCTTACGGAACAAGGTGTTGGCAGCCAGTAGCGCATGTTCCGTGAGCAGAGCAGATAGATGTTCTCCGTTGCGGTTGGTATTGCTGTGGTATGTGAAGGGTGCATCCTCTGGTCCGAGTCTCGCATTGAAGTCTCCCAGGATTATCAGGAAGTTGTGAGCCGGCACATGGTGGATCGCTGTTCTTAGGTCGTCGTAGAACTTCTCCACTTCCTCGACTGGTGCTACGTTGGTGGGAGAGTACACACTCATAACAGTTGTTACTGGGTTCCCATCGAAGTCAGCGATAAGGATCCTGTTGGTGTGCTGGTGCACCCTGCGGAGAGCCTTTCGCGCTCGAGGGCTCACCATTAGTCCCACGCCACCTGTTGCAGCCTGGGCATCATTCCGCCATGCAGTAGTTAACATTATTTTCCCTTATAAATATAAGTGCAGTCCATTTACCATTTATACATAAACAAATTGTTGCCTATTCTTGTTTCATTACTTTGCCGCCTGTCTTGTTACTTTCTATTATTTGTATCAACATTTTATTTAAATTTTTTTAGTGCAACAAAGGCTGGTAAAACGACCCTACTCCGCGGTGTCCTCTACCCGTACTGTTCCACTTCCGCATCTACCTCCACCTCTGAAAAAGGACAAGGAAATGGCAGGCAATGGAGGAGGTGGAGGAAATGGCGGTGTATGGCGTCTGCGGCCTGAGAAACCCAGAAACATCAGGGGAGGTGGTGTCCAGGGTGCAATGCAGCCACTGTGGCAGTGGTTCCACACCGTCTGTGTGCAGTGGGTGTTAGAAAACCTGAGGGAAAACGAGGACTATTTCTGCAGCTTAAAATAAATTTTTTAAAACAATAAAAATAGATATTTTTTATCGAATTCAAGTGCTCCGTGTTTGTGCTTTCAGATATACAGTATGTTTGATAATAAGATTCTTGTTTACAATACAGGTATATTAATAATAAAGTAAAAATATATAAACCATTAATAGACTGATATGTGTATAGCACATTTACAATATTAGCACTCAGCTAGCCTGAACTAGCGAGCGCCAACATCAATGTGCCATTTTTAAAATATGTCCACTTGAGGGCGCGGTAGGTGAAGAAATAAATCCAATGAGATTGACAACTTTAGGACTGCCAGGTAAACAATCCAGTTAGCCAGCTATTTTGCCAACATATTGGTTATTCAAACAGTAGCTATCTTTCATGATGATTATAAAATATTAATTGGTTTTTAAAACAACAAAAATCGTGTGCTTCTTTATGGATTAGAACAGCCGCCCGATAAAGGGCGCCACTTTTTTTTGCAGAACTTTCTCTTCTAAAAGACGTTAAAACAAAAAAACTACCGGTCACATCTACATGTTTATTGGCTTAAAAGTTAGGTTATCGTTTTGTGAACCTAAAAAATATAATATGTCCAATGGTATGTGCCCGAATAATATCAGTATCGTATGTTGAACACAAAAATTTCTGTTTTCCGCCCGATAATAGGCTCCGGTACGCTAACACCTTCACCAAGCTCCTCCAACAATGAATAACGTTAAAAAAAAAATAGGCCTAGCATAGGACGTCTTCTCGCCCAACTACCCTCACCATGAGTAATAGAGAAAACACGGCGGCATATCTTGCTATTTACTTTGTAATCACTTGTATTGACACTGTCAAGCCAATTATATTGTTTTCCATTCACGTCAATATTTTTTAAGCGGCTTATTTACGCTTCACCGGAGCCGAGGACTGAGGATGACATTTTTTAAATATCCCGCGCCGTGGCGTCTGTGTAACTAGGGCAACGGTGACGCGTTGACCCATTCACACACACACAGAGGCTCCTTCCGCCCTCATCCCTCCTCCGTTCATTTTCTAACACTTGATAATCTGTGCTCTTATGAAACGTGTACCAGCTCGTTAACATAATATTGCATTTTTGTATCATTACCATTGACATAATATAATTTATTAAAAAATAATTATATATATATATTTTTAAGTTCGCTTATGCCCCGGGCCGGCTCTGCGCCCATTCGGTCATAGTCGATCCTGGTCGTGAGGCCTCCCGCTTGCAAAACGTTACACCCCGTAGAGGGCAGGGGGAAGGCCTCGTGGCGGAAGCGCCAGCCCTCCTGACCATGACCGAGTGGGCGTGTTCTGCACTCGTTTTCCCCCCCCAAATTTTTTGTTACGTCATGATTATTTTTCATATCTGTCACGTACCTGTTTGGCTCAGGGCCGTTTCTAGACTGCTTTGATTGGGGGGGGGGGGGGCATGAAGAGATGTTGGTGTGGCACAAGGAGGGGACGAAGTAGCGGGGGGTATGGGGGTCTGGGGGTCCTCCCCCAGAAAAATGTGAGCCTTTTGAAGATTTATAATTTTTTTCAAAGCCCTAGATAAGATTTGAGATGCTTTCATATAAAGCTAAAGTATAGGGCACTAGCAAAATGCAAAACTAGAGAAAAATCAGTCAGGAAGGATAAGGAGAGAAATGGTCTGTGGCCACCACCTGCAAAACCATTTACTTTTTGGGGGTTCTCTTGCTGTTGCCTCTCCTGTCCATCTGTTGTCACTTTCATTTGCACCAAAGCAGGTGAAATTAATTCACAATTGTTTACGCTTCCTAACTGGACAAATCGATATCCCAGAAGTTTAATTGAGTTGGTGTTATACTGCGTTAAGTGTTCCCTTAATTTCTTTGAGCAGTGTATATTTTATGCCTGAGAACGTAAGAGAGAGAGAGACAGGTATGATAGTGCATTTTAATATATGTGAAGTATTCCAAAGTTTGAGGAAAGTAGGCCTACGGCTGACTAGCACACACACACGTGCAGCCAGCTAATGCAATGCTGAAGATGGTTCGCAGAATCGCAGCTATAACTAGGCTAGATGCAACATGTAATCAATCTATGTAAAATCGGATCTCCGAGACAGAGACTCTCGCCACATCCAGAGATTGTATAATATCTCTCTATATGGGCTTTGCCCCAACTCAATGAGTAAGCGAGCAAATATTATATCCTAAGCAATGCGAAACAGTTATCAAGAAGAGACATCATAGATTGATCAAAGTGACCTCTCTCTCGCCGTGTCTCCATGTTTTGTATGGCCAAACCAACCAATCAGATATTAGAGAAATATATTATTTCGATGTGGCATTTTTATGATTGGCCGAATTGTCTGTAGCTCTAATAGCATACGCCGACTTCATATTGTTGGATTGAATGTTTTCTGGATTTGGCTTTGGGGGGGGGGCGGAGCATTTGGGGGGGCAGGCGGAGAATTTTGGGGGGCATTTATAGATATTGTCTGCCATTCATGGTATACTGTCGTACTTGGGAATTATCGTGCTTAATTTCAATACCAATGTGTACACAGCGACATCATAGAATGTTTGGTCATGAAAATTTGGTTTAAAGTAATTGAAAAGTCATGGAAATCCATTGGTAAAAATGTGTATGAACTCTGTAGAGATTATTTTAAGGGTGATTTTAAGGGTGATTTTCGGTACTTCCATTTCCAAACCCACCAGCCGCCACTGATATGTAGGTATATGTATACAATGTTTGCCTATGAGTGTTGAAGTATATACAGTATGTACACACAGTTATATGGTATTTACATCAACATTCAATCTATATTTAATTATTTTTTTATATTTATTTTTATTATGAATGTTTACGTGTTAAAATATTTAAATGTCACAATTCAAAAACAAATCAAAATTGTATATTTGTTATTAAATCTAATAAAATTTTATGACCAACTCTAGTTCCAAAAAAGTTGGGACAGTATGTAAAAAATGTTTTGTGCCTATGGGAGGAAACGGCACCGTCTATGCGTCGGTAAATACACAGTGGTGTTTCCTCCCAAAGGCACAAAAATGTTTTTATAACCCCTATCTGTAACTACATTAGAATAGAACAGATATAACCCCACTGTGACTACATTAGAATAGGACAGATATAACCCCACTGTGACTACATTAGGACAGATATAACCCCACTGTACTGTGACTACATTAGAATAGATATAACCCCACTGTGACTACATTAGAATAGAACAGATATAACCCCACTGTACTGTGACTACATTAGAATAGAATAGATATAACCCCACTGTGACTACATTAGAATAGAACAGATATAGCCCCACTGTGACTACATTAGGACAGATATAACCCCACTGTACTGTGACTACATTAGAATAGAATAGATATAACCCCACTGTGACGACATTAGGACAGATATAACCCCACTGTACTGTGACTACATTAGAATAGAATAGATATAACCCCACTGTGACGACATTAGGACAGATATAACCCCACTGTACTGTGACTACATTAGAATAGAATAGATATAACCCCACTGTACTGTGACTACATTAGAATAGAATAGATATAACCCCACTGTGATGACATTAGGACAGATATAACCCCACTGTACTGTGACTACATTAGAATAGAATAGATATAACCCCACTGTACTGTGACTACATTAGAATAGAATAGATATAACCCCACTGTGACTACATTAGGACAGATATAACCCCACTGTGACATTAGAATAGAATAGATATAACCCCACTGTGACGACATTAGGACAGATATAACCCCACTGTACTGTGACTACATTAGAATAGATATAACCCCACTGTGACGACATTAGGACAGATATAACCCCACTGTACTGTGACTACATTAGAATAGAATAGATATAACCCCACTGTACTGTGACTAGAATAGAATAGATATAACCCCACTGTGACTACATTAGGACAGATATAACCCCACTGTACTGTGACTACATTAGAATAGAATAGATATAACCCCACTGTACTGTGACTACATTAGAATAGAATAGATATAACCCCACTGTGACTACATTAGAATAGATATAACCCCAGTGTACCTACATTAGAATAGAATAGATATAACCCCACTGTGACTACATTAGAATAGATATAACCCCACTGTGACGACATGAGGACAGATATAACCCCTGTACTGTAACTACATTAGAATAGAATAGATATAACCCCACTGTACTGTGACTACATTAGAATAGAATAGATATAACCCCACTGTGACGACATTAGGACAGATATAACCCCACTGTGACGACATTAGAATTCAGAAAATCCATGAGGGAAAATGAATAAAATAAAAGTCCACATGCCAGTTCTGTCAAAACATCTCCTTTTTACTCAGGATTTCATCTTTTAAAGAGACGGAGAAACAGGAGGAAATGTGCACTGCATTCTGCAGCAAGGGAAACTAAAATAAACTTCACTCCAACATATGCTCATTAACAAAATGAAATATGAAATAGGAAAAAAAAAAACGTTAATATAATATTGATAAAAAAATAAGTTTCAACACAATCCACACTCCCAAAAAGGTACTGGAATTCAAACAGGGTTTATAGAATGTCTATTGATTATCTAGAGTTCACTTCTTTAAAAACAAACCAAAGAAAATCCTACAATTTCAGATGCAAAATACAAATCTATGTTCTTCCAATCAGAGATGTGAATGATAGCTCAGGTGTCTCACCGGTACACAAACTGCACAGGTGAGACTGACTGTACAGGTGAGATACTCTGACTGTAATCCTCTCACAAATAGACCGTGCTCGGCACTGCATGGGTGATTAACATCTTTATTTGATTTATAATATGAAGGTGCTGTTCTATGACACATTTAAAAAAAAAAAAACATTCAGCAAAACTGAACAAAAAGTGTAACAGTGTCGGGCACAGGAGTTACAGTGCTGATCAGCTGGACTAAAGACTCGCTTTGTACATGAGAGAGAAAGGGGAGGAGAGAAAGAGAAAGGGGCAGAGGGAGAGAGAGGGAGAGGGGGGATAGAGAAGAAGCGGGAGAGAGGGAGGTATAGAGAGGGGGAATAGAGAGGGGGGAGAGGGGGGTATAGAGAGGGGGAATAGAGAGGGGGGAGAGGGATAGAGGAAGGGGGAATAGAGAGGGGGGAGAGGGATAGAGGGCGGGGGGGGGAGAGGGATAGAGGGGGGGGAGGAGGAATCAGGCGAGGAAGATGCATCTGCTGGAAGTGTTAGTCCCCAGATGTTTGGCAGTCTTAAGGGGTGGAGCTAAAAGGTCCCATGTTTTTTAAACTGTTAAAATGTGCCACGCCGTAAAGGGGAGGGGCATGAGGCTCCTCCTACTCATCAATATGATGAGTTTCCAGGCGTAGCCCAGAGCTGTAGTTCTGCAGTCAAAAAGGAGGAACAAAAACAAAACAAAGCAAAGTGGACCCCCCTGGGGGCTCTGTGTGGCAGCCTGGGGTCCTCCCCCAGCGCAGGGCCCGACTGGGTCGTCCACACAGGTGCCTGCACGCAGAGCAGGGCTGCGTCCCATGGCCATCCTACAGGTGGCGCTATGTGCTTCCTGTGTGCTGAGGATCGCCAGGCTCTGACACACCTGGGGGACCAAAAAGAACACTGTCAGAACGCTGTGAGAACGCTTCAGCAACACTATGAGAATGCTGTGAGAACGCTAGATATAGAACCAAAGGCTGTGTCTCAAACGGAAGGCAGCTGCCTCACTGCCTCGCTCCCTCTGAAGGGACAACAAAACGCAACAGATTTGGGACACACTTCGGCAGGATGATGTCACGTGAGATCAGTGTTTACGTTTGTTCATTATGCTAGGTCAGCTTGGTAGTTAGCTGGCTAGTTACTGGAAAGCTCACAGGGGCTTAAAAACGTACGGGTTCTTGTACGCCGCCCGACCTCTTTTGCCGACTTGAGGGCACTAGCTGCCCTAAGGGCGCAAGGTTCCCCACCTGACCACGCAGTGTAGCGTAGGTTCCCCACCTGACCACGCAGCGTAGCGTAGGTTCCCCACCTGACCACGCAGCGTAGCGTAGGTTCCCCACCTGACCACGCAGCGTAGCGTAGGTTCCCCACCTGACCACGCAGCGTAGGTTCCCCACCTGACCACGCAGCGTAGCTTCCCCACCTGACCACGCAGCGTAGCTTCCCCACCTGACCACGCAGCGTAGCGTACGTTCCCCACCTGACCACGCAGCATAGCGTAGGTTCCCCACCTGACCACGCAGCGTAGCGTAGGTTCCCCACCTGACCACGCAGCGTAGCGTAGGTTCCCCACCTGACCACGCAGCGTAGCGTAGGTTCCCCACCTGACCACGCAGCGTAGCGTAGCTTCCCCACCTGACCACGCAGCGTAGCGTACGTTCCCCACCTGACCACGCAGCATAGCGTAGGTTCCCCACCTGACCACGCAGCGTAGCGTAGGTTCCCCACCTGACCACGCAGCGTAGCGTAGGTTCCCCACCTGACCACGCAGCGTAGCGTAGGTTCCCCACCTGACCACGCAGCGTAGCGTAGGTTCCCCACCTGACCACGCAGCGTAGCGTACGTTCCCCACCTGACCACGCAGCGTAGCGTAGGTTCCCCACCTGACCACGCAGCGTAGCGTGGCGACCAAAACGACTGAACTGTCGCACAAAACTAGGTAAACCCGTTAGTGTGGCACCAGCGGCTGACCTCTGCCCACTTCCCGGCGTAGAGCGCCCTCATGGAGGGGGCTTCAATGCCTGAAGTGTTACCAGTCCTGCTGGCCCTAGGCCCTGCGGCCAGTCCATCTTGGGGCCAAGCAGGTCTTAAAGCTGTGGATTTTGTTGCCATAGCAGGCCCTGGCCTGCGGCAACATATCCACTCGGGTCCGGAGGCGCGACGGGGTGCCCACTAGCAACTCCCTAAGTTTGCCATCCATGTCTGCCGGGGCCAATTAGAGGCAGAACTCGTACCCTTGAGTCCCTGATCCTCGCCAGAACCATAGGCAGGAGAGGGAAGGGGGGGGCATAGAGCAGGGCTGGAAGCCACTGGAGCACCAAGACATCCATGCCCAAGATCCCCCTCTGGGCCCACTATGGGATATCATAGAGGACAAAGCATCCTCCCTAGATGCAAAAGGTCCACCTGCACCCTCCCACCTGCACCCTCCATGGAACCTCCCACCTGCACCCTCCCTAAGAGGGGCTAAAGGTCCACCTGCACCCTCCCTAAGAGGGGCTAAAGGTCCACCTGCACCCTCCCTAAGAGAGGCTAAATGGACTGCACACTGTCTGGGTGCAGCCGCACTTCCCTCTCTAGGGCCACCCCTGGACAGCTAATTAGCTGCCACATTAGCTGGGTCAGAGAGGCCTCTTTTCCCTTGTTCAGGGTCAGGCCCAAGCTGGCTAAGTGGGCCAGTACTGACCTTGTATCCCTTCTGGCTTGCAGTGCAGATTAGCCAGTCGTCCAGCTAGTTTGCAGTGCGAATCCCTTGGTGCCAGAGTGGGATCAGCGTGGCCTCTGGGCCAGGGCTCGGCTAAAGAGGACGACTAAGTAATCGTACCCTTTGCCTTGGAAGGAAGAGCGGAGGTACTGCCGGTGATCCCGGTGTATGGGGATATTGGTGTATAGGGATATGGGTGTATAGGGATATTGGTGTATAGGGATATGGGTGTATAGGGATATGGGTGTATACGCATAGTATATAAAGGCGGAGCACGTGGAAGGGCAAGCGCTTTAGGAAGCAGTTGAGACCTTTCCGGCCTAGGATGGGGCGGTTCCGCCGATTCCGCGGATTCCAAAGGGAACCATAAAAAACAGTCTCAGCTCAACTCTCGAGGAGGCAAAAAGAGGTCTGGCGGCGTACAAGCGCCATATTTCTGGCGTGACGTGGGTCCGCCCATAGTGGTGGTTAATTTGCTAACAGCTCCTCCTCCCGACGAGGATGACCCATACCGTGGCGTGTTGACCGTTATGAAATAGAACATCAGATACACTATTCCAGTGTATTCAATAATTAAAATGCATTTTTACATATAACTACAACACATGATGTAGTTTACTGCATATTCAGACTGTAAAAAGCTCCCCTGGTGCCGCATCATTGCTTTCGGCCGACATTAATTTAACGGAAGTGAGAACCCTGATGTAATCGCAAAGACTTATGGGATATCATACCTGGAGAAGGATACATGCGATGTTGCCGGTCTTTTATGCAAACTCAGGTGGGCGAGAACTTACTGGAGGGTGGGGCAGGGGCGGAGCCAGTTGTAGGGGGCGGGGCAGGGGCGGAGCCAGCTGTGGGGGACATGACCTCCTCATCACTGTCGTCCTCATTGGACTGCGGCACATCGGGTAGAGAGGGTGCGGCCTCCACTTCCTGTTCGGCTCGGCTGCGCAGGGCCAGGATACGGTGGTGTAGCGCAGCCGACAGCTGCCCAGTGTCCTTGGAGCTCGCCTGCGCAGATATGCGCAGAGTCATGTGACTATCAACCCCGCCGCTAATGGACAGATGTAGGCTGTCCCAATCAGCACCCTTCCATACTATTAGGTAGGCTCGTTGAGGAGACAGGGCGGAAAAGTCGTTAAGTAGGCAAACTTTTCTCTAAATACAGTATACTTTAAACCCCCGTATGACTACACTTACTTCCGGGGTTTCGCTGAGTATTCGGGAGCACTTTTCAAGAAGTACACACACATTTTGGTCACATAAATATGACGTGAAGCTTCGTTTTAAAAAAATTAGGTGCAGCTTCGCTGACGTTTTCCTTCAAATACAACAAAAACAACACATGAAATGGCCGCACAAGGGTGGTGCGCACGACTTTCAAGCCAAATGGCGACTCAAAACCAGCCCATAATATATTTTTAACCAAAACAAACATATTTTAAATAGAAATCATCATATTTTTACTTTTTAAAATAAGTGCATTCTTTGCGACTTTTCCTTTTTTAGACATGACGGCACTTTGAAAGCCCAAATTAGCTGTAAAACCGCGGACGTAGCAACCCTGGTGGGGCGTCTTACAACCTGCTTACCACACTTCCACAGTACGGTTGGAAAATAGTATGCCAGATATTTTTCGCAGACTGCACGTCGCGTGCTACACAGTGCACTTTAAACTGCACTTCTGCCACTGTATGCAGGAGACGGTGCAGTAGATAGGGCTCTGATTCAGACACAGTGCACGGTATGCAGGAGACAGGGTGCAGTAGATATGGTGGAGATTGGGTACACCTGTCAGGTAATTGAGTGGAGATTGGGTACATCTGTCAGGTAATTGAGTGGAGATTGAGTACACCTGTCAGGTAATTGAGTGGAGATTGGGTACACCTGTCAGGTAATTGAGTGGAGATTGAGTACACCTGTCAGGTAATTGAGTGGAGATTGGGTACACCTGTCAGGTAATTGAGTGGAGATTGGGTACACCTGTCAGGTAATTGAGTGGAGATTGAGTACACCTGTCGAGGAGCCTTAAAAAAAGTGCTGCTGTCCATTTAATTTAGCTTGGCAGTATCATAAATTTTTGACGATTAAATAAACTTTAATGTTTTTTTAATTTTTATCAGGATATAGTTATATTGATTAGTGTCCCATCCCTACTCAATACTCAAACCTGCTTCCCATCCAAACTCAATACTCAAATCTGCTTCCCCATCCCAACTCAATACTCAAACCTGCTTCCCATCCCTACTCAATACTCAAACCTGCTTCCCATCCAAACTCAATACTCAAATCTGCTTCCCCATCCCTACTCAATACTCAAACCTGCTTCCCATCCAAACTCAATACTCAAATCTGCTTCCCCATCCCAACTCAATACTCAAACCTGCTTCCCATCCCTACTCAATACTCAAACCTGCTTCCCATCCCAACTCAATACTCAAACCTGCTTCCCATCCCAACTCAATACTCAAACCTGCTTCCCATCCCTACTCAATACTCAAACCTGCTTCCCATCCCAACTCAATACTCAAACCTGCTTCCCATCCCTACTCAATACTTAAACCTGCTTCATCACAGTACTTAACAGTCTTTCTGTTTTAGGTTTAGTGATATGAGGAAGCCATAGGTGGTACCGATATGAGGAAGACTTTGACTCCTTGGTCCTCGGTGTCCATAGCAGTGATGCGCAGACTCTTGTCACCGGCTTTATCGATCTGCATCTGCGCCCAGAGCTTAGTGTTGAGAATGAGCCGCAGACTTCCCTGAGTACGCATCACTGCAGGGGAAATGGATCAGCTTTATACAGCTATTACAGCACGCGCACACACAGCACATATATGCGTACGCACACACACACACACACATGCACACACACTCAGCACAGACACACACACACACACACTCAGCACAGACACACACACTGTACCTAATCTGGACTGCAGCGTTCCATCGTCGGTAGACGCCATGTCATTCAGCCTAAGCAGGCCCCGCCCCCTCTCCACCCAGGTCTGGGATGTCTTGTCAAAAACAAAGAGCTTGCACTGGATCTGAGAACATCAAATAAAGCTGTCAGAGATTATTCTCTCACACACACTTAAATAAAACATGCCGTCCTGGCTCTCACACACACACACAAACATACACAACACACAACACACACGGTGTCCGTGGGTTGCAGATGAGGGAAGGCGCTATGTCAGCAGCAGACAGTAGGGGGCAGCAGAGTGGTTGTACCTGTAAGACGTTGCTCTCTGACTCCTCCCCCGTCAGAACCTCCACTTTCTCCAGCAGGCAGTGTTTGGCTGTGGCTTTAGTGTAGGCAGCTGCTGACTCCACAAGGGACTCCAGTGCACTGTTTACTGAGAGAGACACACACCTGAGCACAGCTGTGTGTGTGTGTGTGTGTGTGTGTGTGTGTGTGTGTGTGTGTGTGTGTGTGTGTGTGTGTGTGTGTGCATACAGTGCACTGTTTACAGAGAGACACACACCTGAGCACACCTGAGCACAGCTGTGTGTGTGTGTGGTGTGTGTGTGTGTGTGTATATATATATATATATATATATATATATATATATATAAACATCGAACAAAAAGTTCGGAAATTTGTGTTTGGTAGATTATTTCTCTGTTGTAACAATGCTTCTTGGCAATACATTTTATACCGTTGGAAAGCCTGTTTATTTCCCTTTTAAATGGTGCCCCATTTGTAAGGAACATGCATTTGTGGGATGAGCAGCACAGTATGTGGGTTGCGCCCATGTAAAATTTGCCAAATCTTCTCTGGCAATGCCAAACAGCTTACACCTGCACTGGAACCTGAACATGTGGAGGAACGTTATGTTCAGCGATGAGTCCAGATTCTGCCTACGGAAGTTGGATCGTAGGGTCAAAGTGTGGAGAAGACGGGGAGAACGCTATGCTGATTGCTGCACCGATAGAGTAACACCTTTTGGTGGAGGCAGTGTGATGGTGTGGGGCGGCATCTCCATCACTGGAGAAACGAGGCTTGTCATCATTGGAGGCAATCTCAATGCAGAGAGATATCGAGATGAGATTCTGCAACCAGTGGCAATCCCATATCTCCAGTCTGGACCAAACTCCATCCTCCAAGATGACAACGCTCGCCCCCACAGAGTGGGGTTTATCAGAGACTACCTCCAGAATTTGGGAGTAGAGAGAATGGAATGGCCTGCCAACAGTCCTGACCTCAACCCAATTGAACACTTGTGGGATCAGCTTGGGCGTGCTATTCGTGCTAGAGTGACCAACACAACCACGTTGGCTGACTTGCGACAAATCCTGGTTGAGGAGTGGAATGCCATCCCACAGCAGTGTGTGACCACGCTGGTGACCAGCATGAGGAGGAGGTGCCAGGCTGTTGTGGCTGTGTATGGTTCTTCCACACGCTACTGAGGCTCCTGACTGTTTGTTAAATTAATAAATTGTAAAATTGCCAATATGTCTTGTTTCTTCCTTGTTACTGATAGACTTAAATCATCCAATCCACCAAACAACACCAAACAAGAGTCACTAGCAACAGCAGAATAAGCTGTTTGGCATTGGCAGAGAAGATTTGGCTAATTTTACATGGGCGCAACCCACATACTGTGCTGCTCATCCCACAAATGCATGTTCCTTACAAATGGGGCACCATTTAAAAGGGAAATAAACAGGCTTTCCAACGGTATAAAATGTATTGCCAAGAAGCATTGTTACAACAGAGAAATAATCTACCAAACACAAATTTCCGAACTTTTTGTTCGATGTTTATATATATATATATATATGAGGGCCCTACCTTTCTCAGGGGGGGGTTCCTGTGTTGAGAGTTCAGGCAGGGGGACAGTGGGGGTCTCTCCTGGTTCATCTGGCGATGAGTCACTGCATTTTGGGGGGCTCTGTAACCAAGGCGACATGAACACCCTATCACTGAACACAAGCACCCCAAAAAACCCACAGGGGACACGCATGCAGGCACACAGTCTTTCTCACACACACACACACACACGCATGTAGACACACGCATGCAGTCTTACGCACACACACGTGTATTCCGACACGCACATTCAGACACACGCATGCAGTCTCTTTGTCTCTCACACACACACACACGCACACACACACACACACACACACACACACGCGCACACAAGGACCTGTACAGACAGACACTAACCAGTACTCGCTATGACATTCTGCCCAAGACACGCACACACGCACGCACGCACCCGATGGTCTTCACTTGTAGTTCAATACAAACAAACACACACACACACACACACACACACACACACACTCACCAGGACTCTCGCAAACATGTTCTGCCCGAAAATAAACTTGGCCCCCGAGTCAGCGTTACTGATGGCCTTCTGTGAGCTGAGAGGAAAAGGAGGAAGAAGAGAAATGTTACAGAAAGTAGTTTAAATTTGAGGATGTTTTAGAAACACACCTGTATCACTCTACAGTTACCTGGGAGTGCTGATGTACTGCAGAAAGTAATTTGTTCCCTCCGAGTGAGAATGTTCTTTACCCTGCGAGTCAGTACTGCTCTCCACCTGCAGGGGGAGACAAACACAACCAGCTCTCAGACACACTCAGAAACCAATCAGCTCTCAGACACACTCAGAAACCAATCAGCTCTCAGACACACTCAGAAACCAATCAGCTCTCAGACACACTCAGAAACCAATCAGCTCTCAGACACACTCAGAAACCAATCAGCTCTCAGACACACTCAGAAACCAATCAGCTCTCAGACACACTCAGAAACCAATCAGCTCTCAGACACACTCAGAAACCAATCAGCTCTCAGACGCACTCAGACCAATCAGCTCTCAGACACACTCAGAAACCAATCAGCTCTCAGACACACTCAGAAACCAATCAGCTCACAGACACACTCAGAAACCAATCGGCTCTCAGACACACTCAGAAACCAATCAGCTCTCAGACACACTCAGAAACAAATCAGCTCTCAGACACACTCAGAAACCAATCAGCTCTCAGACACACTCAAGAGACCAATCAGGGCTCAGATACACTCAAGAGACCAATCAGCTAACAGCACATTCACAGAGAGACCAATCAGCTAACAGCATCTTCACAGAGAGACCAATCAGCTAACAGCATCTTCACAGAGACCATCAGCTAATGTGCTTCTGTGTTAACGTGGAGTCCGGACATGTAAAGGAGTCAGTCTCCTCCTCGTTCTGCTACACTCTATGTGGTATAACTCTCAGCATAAAGCTAATGCTACGCTCAGTGGTATAACTCTCAGCATAAAGCTAATGCTACGCTCAGTGGTATATAACTCAACATAAAGCTAATGCTACGCTCAGTGGTATAACTCTCAGCATAAAGCTAACGCTACGCTCTCAGTGGTATAACTCTCAGCATAAAGCTAACGGCTCTGCTCAGGTACGAGATGGAATAAATGAAACGAAGCCCGTTTGATTCTCGTGTAAATTACATCATGGTGCCTCATGTCAGCATTAAGAACAGAGTGCATCGTGGGTAAATTTGAGGCGGGTTCAGCACACGACACAGGTGTGAGATTCCCGTGAACACCAACACATCACCATGGTAACCATGAACGACAAACAGCCAGTCACAGTGCAGTTTGTACAGTCTCTCACACTCTCTGTCCACTCTCTGTACTCTCTCCATCTCTCTATTTATCTCTCTCTCCATCTCTCCCTCTCTGCTCCTTCTCTTTCCTTCTGTACAGGAAACATCCGGAGTATAGCCCTTTGCTCATAACTGATGGGTCGTTATTTTATTTTCCCCTGGTCCATATTCAGACATGGCGATCAGCAGCTGGGTTCTGTTACAGGCCGTTGCTGCGGTTACCTTGGCTCTGTCTTTGATGTTCTGGCCGAAAACGAAAGAGGCGTCAGAGGGGGGGTTTCTGGGGCCCGTCTCCTCTCCCTTCAGCCCACCCTGCTCCACAAGGCAGATATTTCACACCTCTACTAAAACAGTTCAACACCATGGAGACAGTGGCACACACCTGTACCAGGCTGCTCACCTTTGACATGGTCCCCTCCCCCATGCCGGTTGCTGTGGCGTCACCGTTGCCGGGGGTGAATGGCCGCTCCTCTGACGCCTTGTTCACACCGTTCGTCCCGCTGCTGGTGTCTGCCGTCGTCACAGCAACAGATCACACATCAAAGCACATAAACACAAGTCCTTTAGACCAGTTACACAGGCCCTTTAGACAAGTTTTAATAATATCAACAGAGAAACAGGCACAGAGAGTCAGTGTGATATAATATGAGATTGAGTAATAGTTAGAGTGATAGACAGAGAAAACTGTGAGAGTAATCCAGACAGGTGAACTCACTGGACTGTGTGAGCGTCTTTGGGGGCGGGGCCTGTAGGAGGGCGGGGCGGAGCACGGTACGCTGCTGCTCCTTGGGCTTCTGACTCGGGACACCTGGAACAGAACCTGCTGATGGATCTGAAACAGCACTGCTAACAGCTAACTACACAGCACTGCTAACAGCTAACTACACAGCACTGCTAACAGTTAACCACATAGCACAGCCAACGGCTAACCACACAGCATTGCTAACAGCTAACCACACATCACTGCTAACAGCTAACCACACAGCACTGCTAACAGCTAACCACACAGCACTGCTAACAGCTAACCACATAGCACAGCCAACGGTTAACCACATAGCACAGCCAATGGCTAACCACACAGCACTGCTAACAGCTAACCACACAGCACTGCTAACAGCTAACCACACAGCACTGCTAACAGCTAAACACGCAGCACTGCCAACAGCTAACCACACAGCACTGCTAACAGCTAACCACACAGCACTGCTAACAGCTAACCACATAGCACAGCCAACGGTTAACCACATAGCACAGCCAACGGATAACCACACAGCACTGCTAACAGCTAACCACACAGCACTGCTAACAGCTAACCACACATCACTGCTAACAGCTAAACACGCAGCACTGCCAACAGCTAACCACACAGCACTGCTAACAGCTAACCACACAGCACTGCTAACAGCTAACCACATAGCACAGCCAACAGTTAACCACATAGCACAGCCAACGGATAACCACACAGCACTGCTAACAGCTAACCACACAGCACTGCTAACAGCTAACCACACAGCACTGCTAACAGCTAACCACATAGCACAGCCAACGGTTAACCACATAGCACAGCCAACGGATAACCACACAGCACTGCTAACAGCTAACCACACAGCACTGCTAACAGCTAACCACACAGCACTGCTAACAGCTAAACACGCAGCACTGCCAACAGCTAACCACACAGCACTGCTAACAGCTAACCACATAGCACAGCCAACAGTTAACCACATAGCACAGCCAACGGATAACCACACAGCACTGCTAACAGCTAACCACACAGCACTGCTAACAGCTAACCACACAGCACTGCTAACAGCTAACCACATAGCACAGCCAACGGTTAACCACATAGCACAGCCAACGGATAACCACACAGCACTGCTAACAGCTAACCACACAGCACTGCTAACAGCTAACCACACAGCACTGCTAACAGCTAAACACGCAGCACTGCCAACAGCTAACCACACAGCACTGCTAACAGCTAACCACACAGCACTGCTAACAGCTAACCACATAGCACAGCCAACGGTTAACCACATAGCACAGCCAACGGTTAACCACATAGCACAGCCAACGGATAACCACACAGCACTGCTAACAGCTAACCACACAGCACTGCTAACAGCTAACCACACAGCACTGCTAACAGCTAACCACGCAGCACTGCTAACAGCTAACCACACAGCACTGCTAACAGCTAACCACATAGCACAGCCAACAGCTAACCACACAGCACTGCTAACAGCTAACCACACAGCACTGCTAACAGCTAACCACACAGCACTGCTAACAGCTAACCACATAGCACAGCCAACAGCTAACCACACAGCACTGCTAACAGCTAACCACACAGCACTGTTAACAGCTAACCACACAGCACTGCTAACAGCTAACCACACAGCACTGCTAACAGCTAACCACACAGCACTTCCCCAAGTCCAAAATTCAGCCTCGTGTGTGTCCACACCCACCTGCACTGGGGGCCTGGCCATGGATCAGTGTGGGAGGCTTCAGACGAAAGCCCACGGTCTTCTCCTCTGTAAGACAGCACAGCACATCACTCTCCTGACCCCTGTACAGGTGTATCCTGTTCTGTGTGATCTGTAAAGGTGTGCTCCGTCTGCGCTCACCTGGCTCTGAATCAGAGTTTTCTGTGGGAGACTGACAGAAACCGGCAGGGAGGAACACATTGTTCTTGGAAACTGGAGGAGGAAGGAAGATGAGAAAGAGGAAGAGATAGAGTGGTGAAGGCTGCATCGCTGAGCTCTAAATAATAATATAAAAGTACAGCCGTTATACTGGCACTATACCTGCCTGGGTACCATGTGACACACATCATTAGATTAACACCATTAAAGCACCTGGACTCTGTTACTGTAACAGTGGCTTCATACTACTGTACTGAGACAACTCTCCCAGCAGTGTCAAACTCAGTGTGTGCGTGTGCGTGTGCGTGTGGGTGTGCGTGCGTGTCTGTATGTATGTAGTGTGTGCATGTGTGTCTGTGTGTGTACTCCACAGATCAGTACTGGTTCACTCTTTGGTTAGACCACAGCAAACATTATTACAGGGAAAACACAGCTATGAACTCATGTTGACTCATAAATAATGAATTAATTAAATAAAGCAGATGTTGTCAGGAAACCCAAAAATAGAGCGCCCTTCAGGGATGGGGCTCCCCAGGACTGGGTTGTACTTTTGGGGTGTACCTGAGTGTGAGGGGGGGAACTGCGTTTGGGACGACGACCTCTCTCTCTTCACGGGGGGGCAGTAACACGCATCCTCCTTATCAGAATCTGGAGCACAATCATAATAATAATAATAAATTTAAAGCCAAAAGGGCCATATAATACAATGGAAAAACCAGTACATGAAAGAGAAGAGTGATAACTACAGTCAAAAATCTATTGCGAATAAATCAACATTAGGTTTGATGTTCATAAATACATGAGGGCTTAAAATAGGGTTCAGTCAGGATGAACAGAGTACAGACGGATGGGTTAGGGTTAGGGTTAGGGTTCAGTCAGGATGAACAGAGTACAGACGGATGGAGACAGAGAAAAATGGATAGATTGAGAGACGGACAGATGAAGATGGAGAGAAAAACGGGATAGATTGAGAGGGACGGACAAACGACACTGCTCACCTTCTCCGTCCTCTCCACTCGACCCGTCAGCTGATCTCTGCATGTAAAGACAGAAATGCCATCATTCCACCTCCCTAACCCCTACTCCCTATCCCCTAACCTCTATCCCCTGCTCCCTATCCCCTACTCCCTATCCCCTAACCTCTATCCCCTACTCCCAAACCCCTAACCTCTATGCCCTACTCCCAAACCTCTATCCCCTAACCTCTATCCCCTACTCTCTATCCCCTACTCCCTATCCCCTAACCTCTATCCCCTACTCCCTATCCCCAAACCTCTATCCCCTACTCCCTATCCCCAAACCTCCATCCCCTACTCCCAAACCTCCATCCCCTACTCCCAAACCTCCATCCCCTACTCCCAAACCTCCATCCCCTACTCCCTATCCCCTAACCTCTATCGCCTACTTCCAAACCCCTAACCTCTATCCCCTAATCCCTATCCCCTAACCTCTATCCCCTACTCCCTATGCCCTACTCCCTATCCATCAAACTCTAAACCTCACTCCCACTGAGCAGGACCAGACAGACCAGCTTTATCCATTACCCCTAACCCTTTCCCACATAACTCATTTTCATTTTACTTCACTCGTTTAGTTTCTGCTAGGGAGGCCGATACTGGCCCAGAACGCTGGATCGGATACGGCATCGGGCCGATACTGGCCCAGAACACTGGATCGGATACGGCATCGGGCCGATACTGGCCCAGAACGCTGGATCGGATACGGCATCGGGCCGATACTGGCCCAGAACACTGGATCGGATACGGCATCGGGCCGATACTGGCCCAGAACGCTGGATCGGATACGGCATCGGGCCGATACTGGCCCAGAACGCTGGATCGGATACGGCATCAGGCCGATACTGGCCCAGAACGCTGGATCGGATACGGCATCGGGCCGATACTGGCCCAGAACACTGGATCGGATACGGCATCGGGCCGATACTGGCCCAGAACGCTGGATCAGATATCGGAGGGGAGAAAAAAATATGATCCGATATGCGCAGCGCGTTACGTGATAACGTGTAGTAACTGTT
>CM040395.1:153088193-153116193 GCA_022702515.1 Ilyophis sp. 1 JC-2022
AAAGGGCTATACTCCGGATGTTTCCTGTACAGAAGGAAAGAGAAGGAGCAGAGAGGGAGAGATGGAGAGAGAGATAAATAGAGAGATGGAGAGAGTACAGAGAGTGGACAGAGAGTGTGAGAGACTGTACAAACTGCGCTGTGACTGGCTGTTTGTCGTTCATGGTTACCATGGTGATGTGTTGGTGTTCACGGGAATCTCACACCTGTGTCGTGTGTCTGCTGAACCCGCCTCAAATTTACCCACGATGCACTCTGTTCTTAATGCTGACATGAGGCACCATGATGTAATTTACACGAGAATCAAACAGGCTTCGTTTCATTTATTCCATCTCATACCTGAGCAGAGCCGTTAGCTTTATGCTGAGAGTTATACCACTGAGAGCGTAGCGTTAGCTTTATGCTGAGAGTTATACCACTGAGCGTAGCATTAGCTTTATGTTGAGTTATATACCACTGAGCGTAGCATTAGCTTTATGCTGAGAGTTATACCACTGAGCGTAGCATTAGCTTTATGCTGAGAGTTATACCACATAGAGTGTAGCAGAACGAGGAGGAGACTGACTCCTTTACATGTCCGGACTCCACGTTAACACAGAAGCACATTAGCTGATGGTCTGTGTGAAGATGCTGTTAGCTGATTGGTCTCTCTGTGAAGATGCTGTTAGCTGATTGGTCTCTCTGTGAATGTGCTGTTAGCTGATTGGTCTCTTGAGTGTATCTGAGCCCTGATTGGTCTCTTGAGTGTGTCTGAGAGCTGATTGGTTTCTGAGTGTGTCTGAGAGCTGATTTGTTTCTGAGTGTGTCTGAGAGCTGATTGGTTTCTGAGTGTGTCTGAGAGCTGATTGGTTTCTGAGTGTGTCTGAGAGCCGATTGGTTTCTGAGTGTGTCTGTGAGCTGATTGGTTTCTGAGTGTGTCTGAGAGCTGATTGGTTTCTGAGTGTGTCTGAGAGCTGATTGGTCTGAGTGCGTCTGAGAGCTGATTGGTTTCTGAGTGTGTCTGAGAGCTGATTGGTTTCTGAGTGTGTCTGAGAGCTGATTGGTTTCTGAGTGTGTCTGAGAGCTGATTGGTTTCTGAGTGTGTCTGAGAGCTGATTGGTTTCTGAGTGTGTCTGAGAGCTGATTGGTTTCTGAGTGTGTCTGAGAGCTGATTGGTTTCTGAGTGTGTCTGAGAGCTGATTGGTTTCTGAGTGTGTCTGAGAGCTGATTGGTTTCTGAGTGTGTCTGAGAGCTGATTGGTTTCTGAGTGTGTCTGAGAGCTGATTGGTTTCTGAGTGTGTCTGAGAGCTGGTTGTGTTTGTCTCCCCCTGCAGGTGGAGAGCAGTACTGACTCGCAGGGTAAAGAACATTCTCACTCGGAGGGAACAAATTACTTTCTGCAGTACATCAGCACTCCCAGGTAACTGTAGAGTGATACAGGTGTGTTTCTAAAACATCCTCAAATTTAAACTACTTTCTGTAACATTTCTCTTCTTCCTCCTTTTCCTCTCAGCTCACAGAAGGCCATCAGTAACGCTGACTCGGGGGCCAAGTTTATTTTCGGGCAGAACATGTTTGCGAGAGTCCTGGTGAGTGTGTGTGTGTGTGTGTGTGTGTGTGTGTGTGTGTGTGTGTGTTTGTTTGTATTGAACTACAAGTGAAGACCATCGTGTGCGTGCGTGCGTGTGTGCGTGTGTGCGTGTCTTGGGCAGAATGTCATAGCGAGTCCTGGTTAGTGTCTGTCTGTACAGGTCCTTGTGTGCGTGTGTGTGTGTGTGTGAGAGACAAAGAGACTGCATGCGTGTGTCTGAATGTGCGTGTCGGAATACACGTGTGTGTGCGTAAGACTGCATGCGTGTGTCTACATGCGCGTGTGTGTGTGTGTGTGTGTGTGAGAAAGACTGTGTGCCTGCATGCGTGTCCCCTGTGGGTTTTTTGGGGTGCTTGTGTTCAGTGATAGGGTGTTCATGTCGCCTTGGTTACAGAGCCCCCCAAAATGCAGTGACTCATCGCCAGATGAACCAGGAGAGACCCCCACTGTCCCCCTGCCTGAACTCTCAACACAGGAACCCCCCCCTGAGAAAGGTAGGGCCCTCATATATATATATATATATATATATATAAACATCGAACAAAAAGTTCGGAAATTTGTGTTTGGTAGATTATTTCTCTGTTGTAACAATGCTTCTTGGCAATACATTTTATACCGTTGGAAAGCCTGTTTATTTCCCTTTTAAATGGTGCCCCATTTGTAAGGAACATGCATTTGTGGGATGAGCAGCACAGTATGTGGGTTGCGCCCATGTAAAATTAGCCAAATCTTCTCTGCCAATGCCAAACAGCTTATTCTGCTGTTGCTAGTGACTCTTGTTTGGTGTTGTTTGGTGGATTGGATGATTTAAGTCTATCAGTAACAAGGAAGAAACAAGACATATTGGCAATTTTACAATTTATTAATTTAACAAACAGTCAGGAGCCTCAGTAGCGTGTGGAAGAACCATACACAGCCACAACAGCCTGGCACCTCCTCCTCATGCTGGTCACCAGCGTGGTCACACACTGCTGTGGGATGGCATTCCACTCCTCAACCAGGATTTGTCGCAAGTCAGCCAACGTGGTTGTGTTGGTCACTCTAGCACGAATAGCACGCCCAAGCTGATCCCACAAGTGTTCAATTGGGTTGAGGTCAGGACTGTTGGCAGGCCATTCCATTCTCTCTACTCCCAAATTCTGGAGGTAGTCTCTGATAAACCCCACTCTGTGGGGGCGAGCGTTGTCATCTTGGAGGATGGAGTTTGGTCCAGACTGGAGATATGGGATTGCCACTGGTTGCAGAATCTCATCTCGATATCTCTCTGCATTGAGATTGCCTCCAATGATGACAAGCCTCGTTTCTCCAGTGATGGAGATGCCGCCCCACACCATCACACTGCCTCCACCAAAAGGTGTTACTCTATCGGTGCAGCAATCAGCATAGCGTTCTCCCCGTCTTCTCCACACTTTGACCCTACGATCCAACTTCCGTAGGCAGAATCTGGACTCATCGCTGAACATAACGTTCCTCCACATGTTCAGGTTCCAGTGCAGGTGTAAGCTGTTTGGCATTGCCAGAGAAGATTTGGCAAATTTTACATGGGCGCAACCCACATACTGTGCTGCTCATCCCACAAATGCATGTTCCTTTCAAATGGGGCACCATTTAAAAGGGAAATAAACAGGCTTTCCAACGGTATAAAATGTATTGCCAAGAAGCATTGTTACAACAGAGAAATAATCTACCAAACACAAATTTCCGAACTTTTTGTTCGATGTTTATATATATATATATATATATATATACACACACACACACACACACCACACACACACACACACAGCTGTGCTCAGGTGTGCTCAGGTGTGTGTCTCTCTGTAAACAGTGCACTGTATGCACACACACACACACACACACACACACACACACACACACACACACACACACACACACACACACACACAGCTGTGCTCAGGTGTGTGTCTCTCTCAGTAAACAGTGCACTGGAGTCCCTTGTGGAGTCAGCAGCTGCCTACACTAAAGCCACAGCCAAACACTGCCTGCTGGAGAAAGTGGAGGTTCTGACGGGGGAGGAGTCAGAGAGCAACGTCTTACAGGTACAACCACTCTGCTGCCCCCTACTGTCTGCTGCTGACATAGCGCCTTCCCTCATCTGCAACCCACGGACACCGTGTGTGTTGTGTGTTGTGTATGTTTGTGTGTGTGTGTGAGAGCCAGGACGGCATGTTTTATTTAAGTGTGTGTGAGAGAATAATCTCTGACAGCTTTATTTGATGTTCTCAGATCCAGTGCAAGCTCTTTGTTTTTGACAAGACATCCCAGACCTGGGTGGAGAGGGGGCGGGGCCTGCTTAGGCTGAATGACATGGCGTCTACCGACGATGGAACGCTGCAGTCCAGATTAGGTACAGTGTGTGTGTCTGTGCTGAGTGTGTGTGTGTGTGCATGTGTGTGTGTGTGCGTACGCATATATGTGCTGTGTGTGCGCGTGCTGTAATAGCTGTATAAAGCTGATCCATTTCCCCTGCAGTGATGCGTACTCAGGGAAGTCTGCGGCTCATTCTCAACACTAAGCTCTGGGCGCAGATGCAGATCGATAAAGCCGGTGACAAGAGTCTGCGCATCACTGCTATGGACACCGAGGACCAAGGAGTCAAAGTCTTCCTCATATCGGTACCACCTATGGCTTCCTCATATCACTAAACCTAAAACAGAAAGACTGTTAAGTACTGTGATGAAGCAGGTTTAAGTATTGAGTAGGGATGGGAAGCAGGTTTGAGTATTGAGTTGGGATGGGAAGCAGGTTTGAGTATTGAGTAGGGATGGGAAGCAGGTTTGAGTATTGAGTAGGGATGGGAAGCAGGTTTGAGTATTGAGTTGGGATGGGAAGCAGGTTTGAGTATTGAGTAGGGATGGGAAGCAGGTTTGAGTATTGAGTAGGGATGGGAAGCAGGTTTGAGTATTGAGTAGGGATGGGAAGCAGGTTTGAGTATTGAGTAGGGATGGGAAGCAGGTTTGAGTATTGAGTTGGGATGGGAAGCAGGTTTGAGTATTGAGTTGGGATGGGAAGCAGGTTTGAGTATTGAGTTGGGATGGGAAGCAGGTTTGAGTATTGAGTTGGGATGGGAAGCAGGTTTGAGTATTGAGTAGGGATGGGAAGCAGGTTTGAGTATTGAGTTGGGATGGGGAAGCAGATTTGAGTATTGAGTTTGGATGGGAAGCAGGTTTGAGTATTGAGTAGGGATGGGAAGCAGGTTTGAGTATTGAGTTGGGATGGGGAAGCAGATTTGAGTATTGAGTTTGGATGGGAAGCAGGTTTGAGTATTGAGTAGGGATGGGACACTAATCAATATAACTATATCCTGATAAAAATTTAAAAAACATTAAAGTTTATTTAATCGTCAAAAATTTATGATACTGCCAAGCTAAATTAAATGGACAGCAGCACTTTTTTTAAGGCTCCTCGACAGGTGTACTCAATCTCCACTCAATTACCTGACAGGTGTACCCAATCTCCACTCAATTACCTGACAGGTGTACTCAATCTCCACTCAATTACCTGACAGGTGTACCCAATCTCCACTCAATTACCTGACAGGTGTACTCAATCTCCACTCAATTACCTGACAGGTGTACCCAATCTCCACTCAATTACCTGACAGGTGTACTCAATCTCCACTCAATTACCTGACAGATGTACCCAATCTCCACTCAATTACCTGACAGGTGTACCCAATCTCCACCATATCTACTGCACCCTGTCTCCTGCATACCGTGCACTGTGTCTGAATCAGAGCCCTATCTACTGCACCGTCTCCTGCATACAGTGGCAGAAGTGCAGTTTAAAGTGCACTGTGTAGCACGCGACGTGCAGTCTGCGAAAAATATCTGGCATACTATTTTCCAACCGTACTGTGGAAGTGTGGTAAGCAGGTTGTAAGACGCCCCACCAGGGTTGCTACGTCCGCGGTTTTACAGCTAATTTGGGCTTTCAAAGTGCCGTCATGTCTAAAAAAGGAAAAGTCGCAAAGAATGCACTTATTTTAAAAAGTAAAAATATGATGATTTCTATTTAAAATATGTTTGTTTTGGTTAAAAATATATTATGGGCTGGTTTTGAGTCGCCATTTGGCTTGAAAGTCGTGCGCACCACCCTTGTGCGGCCATTTCATGTGTTGTTTTTGTTGTATTTGAAGGAAAACGTCAGCGAAGCTGCACCTAATTTTTTTAAAACGAAGCTTCACGTCATATTTATGTGACCAAAATGTGTGTGTACTTCTTGAAAAGTGCTCCCGAATACTCAGCGAAACCCCGGAAGTAAGTGTAGTCATACGGGGGTTTAAAGTATACTGTATTTAGAGAAAAGTTTGCCTACTTAACGACTTTTCCGCCCTGTCTCCTCAACGAGCCTACCTAATAGTATGGAAGGGTGCTGATTGGGACAGCCTACATCTGTCCATTAGCGGCGGGGTTGATAGTCACATGACTCTGCGCATATCTGCGCAGGCGAGCTCCAAGGACACTGGGCAGCTGTCGGCTGCGCTACACCACCGTATCCTGGCCCTGCGCAGCCGAGCCGAACAGGAAGTGGAGGCCGCACCCTCTCTACCCGATGTGCCGCAGTCCAATGAGGACGACAGTGATGAGGAGGTCATGTCCCCCACAGCTGGCTCCGCCCCTGCCCCGCCCCCTACAACTGGCTCCGCCCCTGCCCCACCCTCCAGTAAGTTCTCGCCCACCTGAGTTTGCATAAAAGACCGGCAACATCGCATGTATCCTTCTCCAGGTATGATATCCCATAAGTCTTTGCGATTACATCAGGGTTCTCACTTCCGTTAAATTAATGTCGGCCGAAAGCAATGATGCGGCACCAGGGGAGCTTTTTACAGTCTGAATATGCAGTAAACTACATCATGTGTTGTAGTTATATGTACATTACATTACATTACAGTCATTTAGCAGACGCTTTTATCCAAAGCGACGTACAGTAAGTGCATAAAAATATGCATTTTAATTATTGAATACACTGGAATAGTGTATCTGATGTTCTATTTCATAACGGTCAACACGCCACGGTATGGGTCATCCTCGTCGGGAGGAGGAGCTGTTAGCAAATTAACCACCACTATGGGCGGACCCACGTCACGCCAGAAATATGGCGCTTGTACGCCGCCAGACCTCTTTTTGCCTCCTCGAGAGTTGAGCTGAGACTGTTTTTTATGGTTCCCTTTGGAATCCGCGGAATCGGCGGAACCGCCCCATCCTAGGCCGGAAAGGTCTCAACTGCTTCCTAAAGCGCTTGCCCTTCCACGTGCTCCGCCTTTATATACTATGCGTATACACCCATATCCCTATACACCAATATCCCTATACACCCATATCCCTATACACCAATATCCCTATACACCCATATCCCTATACACCAATATCCCCATACACCGGGATCACCGGCAGTACCTCCGCTCTTCCTTCCAAGGCAAAGGGTACGATTACTTAGTCGTCCTCTTTAGCCAAGCCCTGGCCCAGAGGCCACGCTGATCCCACTCTGGCACCAAGGGATTCGCACTGCAAACTAGCTGGACGACTGGCTAATCTGCACTGCAAGCCAGAAGGGATACAAGGTCAGTACTGGCCCACTTAGCCAGCTTGGGCCTGACCCTGAACAAGGGAAAAGAGGCCTCTCTGACCCAGCTAATGTGGCAGCTAATTAGCTGTCCAGGGGTGGCCCTAGAGAGGGAAGTGCGGCTGCACCCAGACAGTGTGCAGTCCATTTAGCCTCTCTTAGGGAGGGTGCAGGTGGACCTTTAGCCCCTCTTAGGGAGGGTGCAGGTGGACCTTTAGCCCCTCTTAGGGAGGGTGCAGGTGGGAGGTTCCATGGAGGGTGCAGGTGGGAGGGTGCAGGGAGGAGGGTGCAGGTGGACCTTTTGCATCTAGGGAGGATGCTTTGTCCTCTATGATATCCCATAGTGGGCCCAGAGGGGGATCTTGGGCATGGATGTCTTGGTGCTCCAGTGGCTTCCAGCCCTGCTCTATGCCCCCCCCTTCCCTCTCCTGCCTATGGTTCTGGCGAGGATCAGGGACTCAAGGGTACGAGTTCTGCCTCTAATTGGCCCCGGCAGACATGGATGGCAAACTTAGGGAGTTGCTAGTGGGCACCCCGTCGCGCCTCCGGACCCGAGTGGATATGTTGCCGCAGGCCAGGGCCTGCTATGGCAACAAAATCCACAGCTTTAAGACCTGCTTGGCCCCAAGATGGACTGGCCGCAGGGCCTAGGGCCAGCAGGACTGGTAACACTTCAGGCATTGAAGCCCCCTCCATGAGGGCGCTCTACGCCGGGAAGTGGGCAGAGGTCAGCCGCTGGTGCCACACTAACGGGTTTACCTAGTTTTGTGCGACAGTTCAGTCGTTTTGGTCGCCACGCTACGCTGCGTGGTCAGGTGGGGAACCTACGCTACGCTGCGTGGTCAGGTGGGGAACGTACGCTACGCTGCGTGGTCAGGTGGGGAACCTACGCTACGCTGCGTGGTCAGGTGGGGAACCTACGCTACGCTGCGTGGTCAGGTGGGGAACCTACGCTACGCTGCGTGGTCAGGTGGGGAACCTACGCTACGCTGCGTGGTCAGGTGGGGAACCTACGCTATGCTGCGTGGTCAGGTGGGGAACGTACGCTACGCTGCGTGGTCAGGTGGGGAAGCTACGCTGCGTGGTCAGGTGGGGAACCTACGCTACGCTGCGTGGTCAGGTGGGGAACCTACGCTACGCTGCGTGGTCAGGTGGGGAACCTACGCTACGCTGCGTGGTCAGGTGGGGAACCTACGCTACACTGCGTGGTCAGGTGGGGAACCTTGCGCCCTTAGGGCAGCTAGTGCCCTCAAGTCGGCAAAAGAGGTCGGGCGGCGTACAAGAACCCGTACGTTTTTAAGCCCCTGTGAGCTTTCCAGTAACTAGCCAGCTAACTACCAAGCTGACCTAGCATAATGAACAAACGTAAACACTGATCTCACGTGACATCATCCTGCCGAAGTGTGTCCCAAATCTGTTGCGTTTTGTTGTCCCTTCAGAGGGAGCGAGGCAGTGAGGCAGCTGCCTTCCGTTTGAGACACAGCCTTTGGTTCTATATCTAGCGTTCTCACAGCATTCTCATAGTGTTGCTGAAGCGTTCTCACAGCGTTCTGACAGTGTTCTTTTTGGTCCCCCAGGTGTGTCAGAGCCTGGCGATCCTCAGCACACAGGAAGCACATAGCGCCACCTGTAGGATGGCCATGGGACGCAGCCCTGCTCTGCGTGCAGGCACCTGTGTGGACGACCCAGTCGGGCCCTGCGCTGGGGGAGGACCCCAGGCTGCCACACAGAGCCCCCAGGGGGGTCCACTTTGCTTTGTTTTGTTTTTGTTCCTCCTTTTTGACTGCAGAACTACAGCTCTGGGCTACGCCTGGAAACTCATCATATTGATGAGTAGGAGGAGCCTCATGCCCCTCCCCTTTACGGCGTGGCACATTTTAACAGTTTAAAAAACATGGGACCTTTTAGCTCCACCCCTTAAGACTGCCAAACATCTGGGGACTAACACTTCCAGCAGATGCATCTTCCTCGCCTGATTCCTCCTCCCCCCCCTCTATCCCTCTCCCCCCCCCCCGCCCTCTATCCCTCTCCCCCCTCTCTATTCCCCCTTCCTCTATCCCTCTCCCCCCTCTCTATTCCCCCTCTCTATACCCCCCTCTCCCCCCTCTCTATTCCCCCTCTCTATACCTCCCTCTCTCCCGCTTCTTCTCTATCCCCCCTCTCCCTCTCTCTCCCTCTGCCCCTTTCTCTTTCTCTCCTCCCCTTTCTCTCTCATGTACAAAGCGAGTCTTTAGTCCAGCTGATCAGCACTGTAACTCCTGTGCCCGACACTGTTACACTTTTTGTTCAGTTTTGCTGAATGTTTTTGTTTTTTTAAATGTGTCATAGAACAGCACCTTCATATTATAAATCAAATAAAGATGTTAATCACCCATGCAGTGCCGAGCACGGTCTATTTGTGAGAGGATTACAGTCAGAGTATCTCACCTGTACAGTCAGTCTCACCTGTGCAGTTTGTGTACCGGTGAGACACCTGAGCTATCATTCACATCTCTGATTGGAAGAACATAGATTTGTATTTTGCATCTGAAATTGTAGGATTTTCTTTGGTTTGTTTTTAAAGAAGTGAACTCTAGATAATCAATAGACATTCTATAAACCCTGTTTGAATTCCAGTACCTTTTTGGGAGTGTGGATTGTGTTGAAACTTATTTTTTTATCAATATTATATTAACGTTTTTTTTTTTCCTATTTCATATTTCATTTTGTTAATGAGCATATGTTGGAGTGAAGTTTATTTTAGTTTCCCTTGCTGCAGAATGCAGTGCACATTTCCTCCTGTTTCTCCGTCTCTTTAAAAGATGAAATCCTGAGTAAAAAGGAGATGTTTTGACAGAACTGGCATGTGGACTTTTATTTTATTCATTTTCCCTCATGGATTTTCTGAATTCTAATGTCGTCACAGTGGGGTTATATCTGTCCTAATGTCGTCACAGTGGGGTTATATCTATTCTATTCTAATGTAGTCACAGTACAGTGGGGTTATATCTATTCTATTCTAATGTAGTCACAGTACAGTGGGGTTATATCTGTCCTAATGTAGTCACAGTGGCGTTATATCTATTCTATTCTAATGTAGTTACAGTACAGGGGTTATATCTGTCCTCATGTCGTCACAGTGGGGTTATATCTATTCTAATGTAGTCACAGTGGGGTTATATCTATTCTATTCTAATGTAGGTACACTGGGGTTATATCTATTCTAATGTAGTCACAGTGGGGTTATATCTATTCTATTCTAATGTAGTCACAGTACAGTGGGGTTCTATCTATTCTATTCTAATGTAGTCACAGTACAGTGGGGTTATATCTGTCCTAATGTAGTCACAGTGGGGTTATATCTATTCTATTCTAGTCACAGTACAGTGGGGTTATATCTATTCTATTCTAATGTAGTCACAGTACAGTGGGGTTATATCTGTCCTAATGTCGTCACAGTGGGGTTATATCTATTCTATTCTAATGTAGTCACAGTACAGTGGGGTTATATCTGTCCTAATGTCGTCACAGTGGGGTTATATCTATTCTATTCTAATGTAGTCACAGTGGGGTTATATCTGTCCTAATGTAGTCACAGTGGGGTTATATCTATTCTATTCTAATGTAGTCACAGTACAGTGGGGTTATATCTATTCTATTCTAATGTAGTCACAGTACAGTGGGGTTATATCTGTCCTAATGTCGTCACAGTGGGGTTATATCTATTCTATTCTAATGTAGTCACAGTACAGTGGGGTTATATCTATTCTATTCTAATGTAGTCACAGTACAGTGAGGTTATATCTGTCCTAATGTCGTCACAGTGGGGTTATATCTATTCTATTCTAATGTAGTCACAGTACAGTGGGGTTATATCTGTCCTAATGTCGTCACAGTGGGGCTATATCTGTTCTATTCTAATGTAGTCACAGTGGGGTTATATCTATTCTATTCTAATGTAGTCACAGTACAGTGGGGTTATATCTGTTCTATTCTAATGTAGTCACAGTGGGGTTATATCTATTCTATTCTAATGTAGTCACAGTACAGTGGGGTTATATCTGTCCTAATGTCGTCACAGTGGGGTTATATCTATTCTATTCTAATGTAGTCACAGTACAGTGGGGTTATATCTGTCCTAATGTAGTCACAGTGGGGTTATATCTGTCCTATTCTAATGTAGTCACAGTGGGGTTATATCTGTTCTATTCTAATGTAGTTACAGATAGGGGTTATAAAAACATTTTTGTGCCTTTGGGAGGAAACACCACTGTGTATTTACCGACGCATAGACGGTGCCGTTTCCTCCCATAGGCACAAAACATTTTTTACATACTGTCCCAACTTTTTTGGAACTAGAGTTGGTCATAAAATTTTATTAGATTTAATAACAAATATACAATTTTGATTTGTTTTTGAATTGTGACATTTAAATATTTTAACACGTAAACATTCATAATAAAAATAAATATAAAAAAATAATTAAATATAGATTGAATGTTGATGTAAATACCATATAACTGTGTGTACATACTGTATATACTTCAACACTCATAGGCAAACATTGTATACATATACCTACATATCAGTGGCGGCTGGTGGGTTTGGAAATGGAAGTACCGAAAATCACCCTTAAAATCACCCTTAAAATAATCTACAGAGTTCATACACATTTTTACCAATGGATTTCCATGACTTTTCAATTACTTTAAACCAAATTTTCATGACCAAACATTCTATGATGTCGCTGTGTACACATTGGTATTGAAATTAAGCACGATAATTCCCAAGTACGACAGTATACCATGAATAACATGAATGGCAGACAATATCTATAAATGCCCCCCAAAATTCTCCGCCTGCCCCCCCAAATGCTCCGCCCCCCCCCCAAAGCCAAATCCAGAAAACATTCAATCCAACAATATGAAGTCGGCGTATGCTATTAGAGCTACAGACAATTTGGCCAATCATAAAAATGCCACATCGAAATAATATATTTCTCTAATATCTGATTGGTTGGTTTGTCCATACAAAACATGGAGACACGGCGAGAGAGAGGTCACTTTGATCAATCTATGATGTCTCTTCTTGATAACTGTTTCGCATTGCTTAGGATATAATATTTGCTCGCTTACTCATTGAGTTGGGGCAAAGCCCATATAGAGAGATATTATACAATCTCTGGATGTGGCGAGAGTCTCTGTCTCGGAGATCCGATTTTACATAGATTGATTACATGTTGCATCTAGCCTAGTTATAGCTGCGATTCTGCGAACCATCTTCAGCATTGCATTAGCTGGCTGCACGTGTGTGTGTGCTAGTCAGCCGTAGGCCTACTTTCCTCAAACTTTGGAATACTTCACATAAACTCCTCAAAAAAAGTTTGGAAACGTTATTTCGGTCGATTATTCCTCCCCTTTAATAATACCAATTGGTATTGTATTTTATATCGTTGGAAAGCCTGATTAGTCACCTTTACAACGAGGTACAACTTGTAAGGATCATGCATTCGTGGAATGAGCAACACAGCTAACCGTGTGGGTAGCGGCCCAAAAAAATGTGCCAAAATCCCATGCAATATTCTTCTGTTGGTATTCACTCTCGTTTTGAGCTTCAAGTGCTGGCAGGTGTATGCCAGTGGGATGGAATGGGATGCCATCCCACAGCAGTGTGTGACCAGGCTGGTGACCAGCATGAGGAGGAGGTGCCAAGCTGTTGTGGCTGCGTATGGATCTTCCACACGCTACTGAGGTCCCTGACAGTGTAAAATGAATAAAGTGTAAAAATGGCCAATATGTGTTGTTTTTTCCTTATTACTGTGGGAGAGTGCAATCATCCAGTCCACCAAGCAACTCAAAACGAGAGTGAATACCAACAGAAGAATATTGCAGGGGATTTTGGCACATTTTTTTGGGCCGCTACCCACACGGTTAGCTGTGTTGCTCATTCCACGAATGCACGATCCTTACAAGTTGTACCTCGTTGTAAAGGTGACTAATCAGGCTTTCCAACGATATAAAATACAATACCAATTGGTATTATTAAAGGGGAGGAATAATCGACCGAAATAACGTTTCCGAACTTTTTTTGAGGAGTTTATATTAAAATGCACTATCATACCTGTCTCTCTCTCTCTCTCACGTTCTCAGGCATAAAATATACACTGCTCAAAGAAATTAAGGGAACACTTAACGCAGTATAACACCAAGTCAATTAAACTTCTGGGATATCGATTTGTCCAGTTAGGAAGCGTAAACAATTGTGAATTAATTTCACCTGCTTTGGTGCAAATGAAAGTGACAACAGATGGACAGGAGAGGCAACAGCAAGAGAACCCCCAAAAAGTAAATGGTTTTGCAGGTGGTGGCCGCAGACCATTTCTCTCCTTATCCTTCCTGACTGATTTTTCTCTAGTTTTGCATTTTGCTAGTGCCCTATACTTTAGCTTTATATGAAAGCATCTCAAATCTTATCTAGGGCTTTGAAAAAAATTATAAATCTTCAAAAGGCTCACATTTTTCTGGGGGAGGACCCCCAGACCCCCATACCCCCCGCTACTTCGTCCCCTCCTTGTGCCACACCAACATCTCTTCATGCCCCCCCCCCCCAATCAAAGCAGTCTAGAAACGGCCCTGAGCCAAACAGGTACGTGACAGATATGAAAAATAATCATGACGTAACAAAAAATTTTTGGGGGGAAAACGAGTGCAGAACACGCCCACTCGGTCATGGTCAGGAGGGCTGGCGCTCCTGCCACGAGGCCTTCCCCCTGCCCTCTACGGGGTGTAACGTTTTGCAAGCGGGAGGCCTCACGACCAGGATCGACTATGACCGAATGGGCGCAGAGCCGGCCCGGGGCATAAGCGAACTTAAAAATATATATATATAATTATTTTTTAATAAATTATATTATGTCAATGGTAATGATACAAAAATGCAATATTATGTTAACGAGCTGGTACACGTTTCATAAGAGCACAGATTATCAAGTGTTAGAAAATGAACGGAGGAGGGATGAGGGCGGAAGGAGCCTCTGTGTGTGTGTGAATGGGTCAACGCGTCACCGTTGCCCTAGTTACACAGACGCCACGGCGCGGGATATTTAAAAAATGTCATCCTCAGTCCTCGGCTCCGGTGAAGCGTAAATAAGCCGCTTAAAAAATATTGACGTGAATGGAAAACAATATAATTGGCTTGACAGTGTCAATACAAGTGATTACAAAGTAAATAGCAAGATATGCCGCCGTGTTTTCTCTATTACTCATGGTGAGGGTAGTTGGGCGAGAAGACGTCCTATGCTAGGCCTATTTTTTTTTTAACGTTATTCATTGTTGGAGGAGCTTGGTGAAGGTGTTAGCGTACCGGAGCCTATTTTCGGGCGGAAAACAGAAATTTTTGTGTTCAACATACGATACTGATATTATTCGGGCACATACCATTGGACATATTATATTTTTTAGGTTCACAAAACGATAACCTAACTTTTAAGCCAATAAACATGTAGATGTGACCGGTAGTTTTTTTGTTTTAACGTCTTTTAGAAGAGAAAGTGCTGCAAAAAAAGTGGCGCCCTTTATCGGGCGGCTGTTCTAATCCATAAAGAAGCACACGATTTTTGTTGTTTTAAAAACCAATTAATATTTTATAATCATCATGAAAGATAGCTACTGTTTGAATAACCAATATGTTGGCAAAATAGCTGGCTAACTGGATTGTTTACCTGGCAGTCCTAAAGTTGTCAATCTCATTGGATTTATTTCTTCACCTACCGCGCCCTCAAGTGGACATATTTTAAAAATGGCACATTGATGTTGGCGCTCGCTAGTTCAGGCTAGCTGAGTGCTAATATTGTAAATGTGCTATACACATATCAGTCTATTAATGGTTTATATATTTGTACTTTATTATTAATATACCTGTATTGTAAACAAGAATCTTATTATCAAACATACTGTATATCTGAAAGCACAAACACGGAGCACTTGAATTCGATAAAAAATATCTATTTTTATTGTTTTTAAAAATTTATTTTAAGCTGCAGTAGCTGCAGAAATAGTCCTCGTTTTCCCTCAGGTTTTCTAACACCCACTGCACACAGACAGTGTGGAACCACTGCCACAGTGGCTGCATTGCACCCTGGACACCACCTCCCCTGATGTTTCTGGGTTTCTCAGGCCGCAGACGCCATACACCGCCATTTCCTCCTCCTCCTCCATTGCCTGCCATTTCCTTGTCCTTTTTCAGAGGTGGAGGTAGATGCGGAAGTGGAACAGTACGGGTAGAGGACACCGCGGAGTAGGGTCGTTTTACCAGCCTTTGTTGCACTAAAAAAATTTAAATAAAATGTTGATACAAATAATAGAAAGTAACAAGACAGGCGGCAAAGTAATGAAACAAGAATAGGCAACAATTTGTTTATGTATAAATGGTAAATGGACTGCACTTATATTTATAAGGGAAAATAATGTTAACTACCTCTACGGTTGTTGGGCCGCGTGTTATGTGAGAGGGGGTTGGTGTTAGAGGAGGCCGGTCCTATGGTGTTGTCTGACAGGGCAGGCAGTGTAGGCTGCAGGTGCAGGTGCAGGTGGTTGTACTGGTGGTCGAGCTGGTGGATGGCTGTGTGGCTGCCGGCAGAGTGGATGTTGTTGTGGAGGAGCTTAGAGAGGTGGTGCTGGTGCCAGGATCTGGTTGCACGTCAGATGGCATCAAGTGTGACTCATCCATTACGGATGGGTCGAAAGGGAAAATGCCCGTGGTCCTAAAGCCTGCCACCGCAATCTTCTTTTCCTTGCAGTTCTTGTATGGGATGTTGAATATTTTTACCAGACATGTTTAGCGCCTCTACGTGACAGAACTATCTCCCTACCCCTCTCCATTGCAAACCCAGTCTCATCGCAGTTGTAGATTTGACTGGGTTTGTCCTTCAACCTCAGGGCCTCCAGGGTCGTCCAGCAGGGTGTAAAACTGGTCTACCACCTCCCGCGTAGCACAAGCTGCTCGTGCCCCATCCAGCAGGGTGTAAAACTGGACCACCACCACCACCTCCCGCGTAGCACAAGCTGCCCGTGCCCTGTCAGGGTTGTCCAACCTTCTCATGCTCAGGACATCAGTGTACCTGGCTCTGAAATTTCTCCACCACGTCTTTTCCAGTTTTGGGATATTCCCCCCCGGGTGCCTCTTCCGACGCAGCACCGTTACAAATGCTGCCAGGATGTGGCGGGTCAAGGGAAAGCGCACAGGGCGCGCAGTAGAGGCAATACTGTACCAGAGAATTCTCATCCTCTGGTGACAGCATTGTGGGTCCCCCACTACGGCTCCCGTGGACAACCCGGCCACTTACCCCATCCTGCAGGGTTTGCCTCGGCACCTGATGGATCTGAATATTACAGGAAATAAAACAATATTTTGATGAACATTTATGCTTGTTATTTGCTTATCGTTTAACAAAGAATATTGACTTTGGTTGTCGTTGTTTCTGCTGTTGGTGATGGTTTACTGATGTGTATTCATTCACAAACTAACCTGCAGCCTTACGGACAGCCATCCCCTCTCACAGTTATCCATGGCCGCTGTCATGTCCTCTTCCTTCCACGGCTTCCTCTTCTCGGGCTATAACATATAACTGATTTAGATACGGCATTGTCTTTATTGATAAAGATTATTGATATATAGGGGGGGACACACATGTTCATAGTGGGCATGATGTGATGGTAATAGGCTAATGTCTTGTCTCTATTAGAAAAGAGCAATGTATCATTATTGTGCATGCAAGCTCAGTCATACCAGTAAGGTGTATACATATACAGCGATGACGATTTGTAGCTTAAGGTTTAACAGAGTTAATGGGCGAAATAACAGTCATATCGCTCAACGCAGCAGGTGCTTGTAAACATTATCCGAGATGGGTGAAACATCCGATAGGAAACATGAACAACATCGGTTCATATTCGTTGTACAGATTGTCTATAATAATCGTATCTTCATATCAGGGTAATATGACATTCTCTCAACACTTGGAAACATCGCTAGCTATCTAGCTAAAGTTTTAGCGACATTTTATTTAATTAAATCCCCCGAAGTAAACATGACAATGCGGCGTAGTACACCAGCGCGGAACGAGAATCAGATTTCGGACATTTTTTTTCAGATAGGGGTCGTGATAAAAATGCTCACAAAATGTGTAATTATGGTCAAATATTCATGAAATTGAGCGGATACATACCTTATTTGGTTTGAAGTGGGTGGAAAATAAGTGTTTTTCTTTTTTTCCGTTGGCAAATCGGCTTTCGACGAAGTTCAAATATGATCGAACGCGGCCGTGCCCGATAAAGGGCGCCCTGTAGCTAGCTAGCTAATCGGGTGGCAGAGGAGAGCTATCAGATGAATGTCATTTTGATTGGATTGTAATCGAGAATAAAAATAAACGTCCCAGAATCTTCTGCAAACCCACCTGTCATCTTCTGCAGCACCACTGGCGATTTTGAGGGTCGTGAGAACCTGAAGAAGTATGTGGCATTTCTGCACCAGGCCAAGTTATAAGCAACATTTCCACCAAAGGTGAGTTAATGTTATGATTTATAAATGGTTGAGTTTATATCGGTATAGGCTACAGCAATGCAAAAATGCACAGTTACCAGAGATTGTATAGTCTTAGATCATAGGTGTCAAACTCCAGGCCCGCGGGCCGAATCCGGGCCGCCACGTCATTTTATGTGGCCCGCGAGAACTTAATTATACGCGTGTATCTACGTGGCTGGTTAACGGGGATTTACTTTTACGATATAACAGACAAACGCAGACGCGGACGCACACCCGCGGTACATACGTTAAATAAACCGTTAAATAAAGTTTGTATTAAAAAAAAACAAAGGTGATTGCCCCCCCCGTCAAAAATTACAATCGAGGTCCGCGAAAATTCTTGATTGCACCCCCCCGTCAACAACAAAAAGTGGTGCGAAATTACGTTTTTTTCTAGGGGAGGAGGACCCCCCAGACCCCCCGTGGTGGTTTCGGAAAATCTCCCTATTTCTGAGGGCTCAAGGTTGGCAAGTATGGTTATATTTATAGTCTTACAGTTACAACCGGCCCTTTGAGGGCAACCATAATGCTGATGTGGCCCGGGCTGAAAATGAGTTTGACACCCCTGGTCTAGATATACGCAAACTGCATGAATATCAGGTTTCACTGCCAGGGGGCGCTAAAACTGGGCAAAACAGAGGAGAATGAATGGGAGTCAATGGAGGTTTTCCATAAAACCTATTGTATTCGAGATAATACTTTTTTTATTGTGAGTTGAAGACAATTTCCTGATGGCTAATAAGAAAATATGCTTTTCTACGCACTTTGATTAATAAAATCTTGACCCGTTTTTTTTCTCTGGTTATGCAAATTTCGTGTCGAAAGTAGCATCAATGCTAGTGGAAAGGTTTTGAAAGTGAGATCATAACACAATCATCGATTGCAGGTCGACTTATAATTATGTATTCATTATAAGCATTAGACCGTGTAATATTGGCAGTAATACTCCACTTCCGCGAAAATATTTTAAATCGACTGTGATGATAATTTTATAGCATTTAGCTCCATTCACCTCCATGTATTTTCCCGGATTGTATTCTGTTTTTGCCTCCTGGTGCTCAAAGAATGCCATTGCACCTTTTTTCGTTACATTGCAGTCATTGGAGTTGGCAGGGCTTTCTCTCTCTCTGACATCTGCGACTGAACGGCCTTTCCATGCTTTACATTGAAAATCCATTGATCCAGGAACAGCTGGATTTCAACAGTAAAGTCATCGAGAGATTTGCTCGCGCAAAGAACCGCTGCGCCACTTTCCAATTCAAGTGAGCTGCATTGGTGAGTCAATTACCTTTTTTGGGGTCGATAGGTTTGTTTGGGCGTATGACAAATGGACACTGCGCCGCTCACTAGGCAATTTAGTTTGGTGTTTGTGTGACTGAATTTGTAGTGTTTGTGTGACTAATTTAGTAGTAGCCTCATTTTAAACGTGTTATACTGGCTGTGATATAAAGTTGAGGACTAGCCTAAATGTTGTGTGTATTAGAGGCTACTAGACCTTTAAGGGGCAAATGCACTTGTCACTTTCAGAACCCTGGACGGGGCTCGTCTATGGCTCTCGAATATTCATATAGCTCCGTTAATTAGGCTACTTTGTGTGTGGTAATGTGGCTTTTGCAGTGAGTTATAACATCTGCTCTGATGCTGACTTCTGTCTGCCTCCATAATAACGCTCCCTCTCTTCCTCTCGCATTCTCTCCGCTCCCTCTCTTCCTCTCGCATTCTCTCCGCTCCCTCTCTTCCTCTCGCATTCTCTCCGCTCCTTCTCTTCCTCTCGCATTCACTCCGCTCCCTCTCTTACTCTCGCATTCTCTCCGCTCCCTCTCTTCCTCTCGCATTCTCTCCGCTCCCTCTCTTCCTCTCGCATTCTCTCCGCTCCCTCTCTTCCTCTCGCATTCTCTCCGCTCCCTCTCTTCCTCTCGCATTCTCTCCGCTCCCTCTCTTCCTCTCGCATTCTCTCCGCTCCCTCTCTTCCTCTTGCATTCTCTCCGCTCCCTCTCTTCCTCTCGCATTCCCTCCGCTCCCTCTCCTACTTCAGAGCGACGTAGGCTGCTACTCGGTTTTCCACTGTGATCAAATCGATGTGACCTGACCACCCTCCTCCGTGTGTTCCCTTACGAGAAAATACTTTAGGATTCCTATAGGATCCCATAGGATTCCTATCATACTCTATAGTGAATCCTATAGTCACGTATAGTATGTTATATACCATATAGTTCGCCTAATGTATTTTTTAATAGTCATGTGGGTGGGTGCGGCTGTTATCAGACCAGTGTTTGAGTGGCAGAGCGATCAGTTTAAATGTCACACATGATGCAAGAAGCAGGTTTTCCACCACAGCTATGTTCAGAGCCTTTCAGCTTCACAACAGGTAGGAGAACATGAATGAACGAGAACACACACACTCACACGCACTCTCTCTCAGGAGAGGATACGCCACTCACACACACACACACACTCAGGAGAGGATACGCCACACACACACTCACAAATGCTTTATTGGCATGACAAGATACATCCTATGTTGTCAAAGCACAGAAAGGAACATATACAGTTGGCCACATAAACACAGAGACATACCGTGTACAGACAAATATTCTCACTAGTTGTCTACACACACACACACACACACCAGACACTTGCACAAGTACACACACATGGCATATCCACTCTTGTCTATAGGAATGAATGAAGTGTTTCTTCCACATCAGGACTTTGTCGCCCAGAGGCCTTGCTTCTCACAGTCAGTTGGGAAAACTGAGGACTGGATTTCTGCAAACGGCAACACGTACACACACACACACACACGCGCACGCACGCACACACAGAGTTGAATGTGAGTTTGGAGCAGAAGAGACATTTGAACTGGGCTGCTGGGTATAGTCACAGTGGGGTTAAAGCTCTGTTCTCTGGCTAAAGTGTGAACTCTGTAAAACCGAAAATCCTGGGTTTATCCTAAAATGTCAATAAATTGTGTTAACCGAGTGGGTGTGGCCTATAAAAAGCAGCCCATCAGTGTGAGATATACTGAGTGGGTGTGGCTTATAAAAGGCAGCCTATCGGAGCGTGCGATATACCCACTGGATGAGATGTGTGGTCTACAGCCTCCAGGCCTTGCGCATCATGGTGACGAAGTACTCATCAGTGTCAATGGAGGCGCTGACACCACTGTAGTAATTTATAAACTCCTCCAGTGTGACCTGCGGAAGGGGGACACACATGTCACGGCTGCTGTCAATCACAGGCCAGAATCAACCAATCAGCAGACACTGTGCTCTGCTGTAACCAGGGAGACAGTGACTGTACACTAGCTCAGCCTCCTTACGTCTCATTCTGCCATCACGCATAGCACTTTATCCATTCTTCCAGACAAAATATGTTTTTTTTTTAATTGAATAAATATTCCTGCTATTGTATTAAAATAATAATCACAACTATGTTATTTTGCATTGTTACAAGGTAAAGATGTAATCTCTAAAGGGTTTTTTGCATTTTGATCAATAGGTTTTATGCATTTAGCTTTTATCACCAGAACACATTTTTCATCATAAATTTCTTCACATTTTCACAATGTATGTTGATTAAACATGATTTCCTATCCATCTGAATCAGAGCATTTTGTCACTCTGGCCATAAGACTATATAGTCTCATGCATTTTATTTAGCTTTTGCTATTAAAAGACATTTTTCATCACACAAGTCTATATTTTTATTCAGTTATTTCCCCACAGGTATGAAATAAATACGATGTCCTATCGTTCTGAATCAAACTCGGAAGTAAAAATGTTTTGAGCATTTTGTCACTCTGGACAAAACTATAGTCTTATGTCTTTCCACTAAAACACATTTTTGATCAGAAATGTCTTAAAACATATTAAGATTCACTTATTTTACCACAGGTATGAAGTAAATATGATTCCCTATCCATCTGAATAAGACATTTAAAAATGGCATTTAAAATTTTTTGACCATTGTGTCACTCCTTGGACATAAGACTATATATTGTCTTGTGTTTTTACTGTTGCTTTTGCCAGTAAAACACATTTTTCATCAAATGTCTAAAAATTTCACCACAGGTATGACAGAAATATGATTTACTATTGGTCTCAATCAAAATGGACATTTAGATTTTTGACCATTTTGTCACTTTTTGGACATAAGAGACTTTTGTCTTTTTCTGTTTTTGCACTAAAACACATTTTTGATCAAAAATATCTAAAAACATTAAGATTCTCTTATTTCACCACAAGTATGAAGTAAATATGATTTCCTATCCATCTGAATCAAAAAAATGCTCATCACGCTTTGGACACCTACTCAGAAAGTTTTTTTGTTTTTTTTACCGTTTTCCACATTTTAGAATAGCAAAAACATCAAAACTATGAGAACACAAATTAAATTATGCAAAGACTAAAAAAGTGTTAAACAAATAAAAAAAGTATTGTATTTTAGATTTTTCAAAGTAGCCACCCTTTGCCTCGATAACAGCTTTGCACATTCTTGCCATTCTCTCAGCCAACTTATGTGGGAAACAGGTATTCCACAGGTAAACAGGCGATGCTATCATGACTCTCTATAAAAGCACACCAAAAGACTCTTGATATCTTATTTCCAGGTACTCTTAGAAGTGATACTATAACGCAGGGCTATTCAATTACAAATTCAATTGGGCCAGATTTTAAAACCAGGAAATGTAGACGGGCCAGACATTTTCAGAAGCCTATTTAAAACGTTTTCTAGCTTTTGGTAATGACACATTTTAAACAAACCAAATTAATGTAGTAAAAAATAACAATGTTTATTGTTTCACTTTTTAAATAAAAAAATTTTTTTGGTCACATCTGATCCAGGCACATCACAAAGTGCAGAAACAGAATAAAAAAGTGCTATCAATCCACAGAACCGTAACAAGTGGCAATAACAGTAACCAATAACACACACACAACACACACAGAAATAACACAACGCCTCCTACTGCACACTGAAGGAACATAACAAATACGTTCGTTTTAAATAACCAGGGTAATACGGCTCCGATCGTAAGATGCAATCAAACTGTGCACTTTAGCGTCCCTCTTCTGTGATCCCTCGAGTTTGTCCGGAAAGTTTGGTGTTTCTCAATGTGGTGCCTCCGAATGTTATATTTTTAACTACCGCAACGCATTCATTGCAAATTAAACATGTTGGTTTGGCATTTGGTCGTTTAATTGACGGTTTTCATTGTCAATTTCACATTTCAGGGTTGACAGAGACATACTTTCAGTAGCGCACTTGCCTACTTGTGACTGTCAATAGCCAGATGTTTTGAAAAGCTACTAAGCGCGGTCGAAATTGCGTCACATGAGAAAACGTTGATTTGTGAGAGATACCCTGATTGGCGGAATGTTTGTCACGCTGGTTTTGCTTCGTGATCGCAGGAAAACAAATCTTCCTGCTTACGGATTTTAGAACACGCTCGCAGTGCTGTAACTATTTAGGCTATGTGATAACATTGCTATTAACAAATAATTTTTATAAAATAATGTTGCATTTAAAATATTTTAATTGCTATTAAAATTGCCTATTTAATTCAAGCTCGCTGGGCCACTCGGAGGTTGCTTCTGGGCCGGATGTGGCCCGCTGGCCGCCAATTGAATAGGCCTGCTATAACGTCTCTGCATTTGAATGGATCTCTATGGGAATTGGGGAGTGGGACTAGATTTAGCTGTAAATTACACTAACATTATGGAACACATGGTTGGCTAATAATGCTAATTATGAACTATGATGCTAAAATCACACATTTAAAGGTGCTATTTGACTTTTTAACATAGACCATTTAAAAAAAAATAAGACATCCACAGAGCTTGCAGAAAAATTGTAAAAGTTTAAAAATATATATATATTTAGTCAAAATGGCTGTAAGTCATCAAGGGTCTGAGGTATCAAACAAGCCTTAAACCATCACTCTGCTGCCAGATATGCAGTAGATATGGATGGATCCCTTGAATGGTTTCTTTGTCAAGAGAAACAACCCTTAAAGCGATCCATCCATATCTACTGCATATCTGGCAGCAGAGTGATGGTTTAAGGCTTGTTTGATACCTCAGACCCTTGATGACTTACAGCCATTTTGACTAAATATATATTTTTTTCTATACTTTTTAAAAACTTTTACAATTTTTCTGCAAGCTCTGTGGATGTCTTATTTTTAAAAAATGGTCTATGTTAAAAACTCAAATAGCACCTTTAAATGTGTGATTTTAGCATCATAATTCATAATTATCATTATGGCTTATTGTTAGCATCATAGTTCATAATTAGCATTATGGCTTATTGTTAGCATCGTAGTTCATCATTAGCATTATGGCTTATTGTTAGCATCGTAGTTCATAATTAGCATTATGGCTTATTGTTAGCATTGTAGTTCATAATTAGCATTATGGCTTATTGTTAGCATCGTAGTTCATCATTAGCATTATTGCTTATTGTTAGCATCGTAGTTCATCATTAGCATTATGGCTTATTGTTAGCATCGTAGTTCATAATTAGCATTATGGCTTATTGTTAGCATCGTAGTTCATAATTAGCATTATGGCTTATCGGTAGCATCATAGTTCATTGTTCACGTACCTTTCCGTCCTTGTCATACGGGGAATCGAAGCTTTCGAGGAAGCTGTAGAACACCCTCTCCTCGCTCCACTCGCCACTGCGGTGTTTGGGGTGCTGCGTAGCGTCGTACACGCCCTGCAGGTCATGTATGGTCACAACACCGTCGCCACTGCGGTCCAGCTTCCTAAACGCCGCTGCAATCACTGCTGTCCTGCTGCAGGACAGGGGGGGCTAAACAGGTGGGGTGGGGGGGGTAAAAAGGTACACGAGGAACTGTTATTGCGTTATTGCTTTTGATGCTCAATTTTTCATAATGCTTCGCTGTATTCCACCCCACTCATACCTTCACTTTAATGTGAAACACCTGCTTCAATTGAATGTCTGTATTTAACATGTATGTTTGTGTTTTATGGGTCTGCCCCACTGTCTGTCTTTTTTTGTATTGCTGGCTACTACAACTGAAGTTCCCTCACAGTAAAATAAAAAGTTATTCTATTCTATTCATATCATTACACCACCCATCTACACGGATGGTCAGGTGTGATCATGCAACTCAAGAGCAGAATTAGGAATGGACCTGCCATAGAGGAAGCTTCCTGCTTGGGTGTACGGGGAGAATTAGGAATGGACCTGCCATAGAGGAAGCTTCCTGCTTGGGTGTACGGGGAGAATTAGGAATGGACCTGCCATAGAGGAAGCTTCCTGCTTGGGTGTACGGGGAGAATTAGGAATGGACCTGCCATAGAGGAAGCTTCCTGCTTGGGTGTACGGGGAGAATTAGGAATGGACCTGCCATAGAGGAAGCTTCCTGCTTGGGTGTACGGGGAGAATTAGGAATGGACCTGCCATAGAGGAAGCTTCCTGCTTGGGTGTACGGGGAGAATTAGGAATGGACCTACCATAGAGAAAGCTTCCTGCTTGGGTGTACGGGGAGAATTAGGAATGGACCTGCCATAGAGGAAGCTTCCTGCTTGGGTGTATGGGGAGAATTAGGAATGGACCTGCCATAGAGGAAGCTTCCTGCTTGGGTGTACGGGGAGAATTAGGAATGGACCTGCCATAGAGGAAGCTTCCTGCTTGGGTGTACGGGGAGAAAGGTCAAATATTGGAAGGAAACCTGCAGCCAGCTCCATTTTCTCAAAGAAATGAAGGGAACACTTAATCAACACAGTATAACACCAAGTCAATTACACTTCTGGATATCGATCTGTCCAGTTAAAAAGCGTAAACGATTGTGAATCAATTTCACCTGCTTTGGTGCAAATGAAAGTGACAACAGATGGACAGGAGAGACAACAGATGGACAGGAGAGGCAACAGCAAGACAACCCCCAAAAAGTAAATGGTTTTGGAGGTGGTGGCCACAGACCATTTCTCTCTCCTTATCCTTCCTGACTGATTTTTCTCTAGTTTTGCATTTTGCTAGTGCTCTTGTCACTACTGGTAGCATGAGGCAGTACCTGCAGCCCATTCAGGTTGCACAGGTAGTCCAGCTCCTCCAGGATGGCACATCCATACGTGCCGTCGCAAGAAGGTTTTCTGTGTCTCCCAGCACAGTCTCAAGAGCGTGGAGGAGATCCCGGGAGACAGGCCATTACACGAGGAGAGCTGGACAGGGCGGTAGAAGGGCAACAACCCAGCGGCAGGACCGGTATCTGCTCTTTTGTGCGAGGAGGAACAGGAGGAGCACTGCCGGAGCCCTACAAAATGACCTCCAGCGGGCTACTCGTGTGCATGTTTCTGACCAAAATGTCTGAAACGGACTCCATGATGGTGGCATGAGGGCCCAACGTCCTGTAGTGGGACCTGTGCTCACAGCCCAGCACCGTGCAGCTCGATTGGCATTTGCCAGAGAACACCAGAATTGGCAGGTTTGCCATTGACACCCCGTTCTCTTCACAGATGAGAGCAGGTTCACACTGAGCACATGTGACAGACGTGAAAGAGTCTGGAGACGCCGTGGCGGATGTTATGCTGCCTGCAACATCATCCAGCATGACTGGTTTGGTTTAATTGACTTGGTGTTATACGGTGTTGATTAAGTGTAATTGACGGTGTTATACTGTGTTGATTAAGTGTAATTGACGGTGTTATACTGTGTTGATTAAGTGTTCCCTTCATTTTTTTGAGCAGAAGTTCATTTCGGCTTAGGTGACATTTTACTGTAAAAAAATCTTAATTGATTTTACGGATTTCCGTTTTTGAAATAATTAAACTTAAAATCTAACTTGAGAAACGCATCCTATTATTTATATTACACATTATTATTACGCACTTGAGTTAGTGATTATTTCAGTGTTTCCATGAGCAAATAAAAGGCCTTTCGGTGTTATAATGTGGCTGAGGATGATGAACTGAAGAGTTATAATGCGGCTGAGGATGATGAACTGAAGAGTTATAATGCGGCTGAGGATGATGAACTGAAGAGTTATAATGTGGCTGAGGATGATGAACTGAAGAGGTATAATGTGGCTGACGAGCAACGAATGTCTCAGTTGAGCAGAATGATGGCTCCATTATCACCAGGCATGTGCACAAAGGCGTTAAACTATGGGAATATGAGGCGGATCAGTAGGGTGATTAAACTATGGGAATGTGAGATGGATCAGTAGGGTGATTAAACTATGGGAATATGAGGTGGATCGGTAGGGTGATTAAACTATGGGAATGTGAGGTGGATCAGTAGGGTGATTAAACTATGGGAATGTGAGATGGATCAGTAGGGTGATTAAACTATGGGAATATGAGGTGGATCGGTAGGGTGATTAAACTATGGGAATGTGAGGTGGATCAGTAGGGTGATTAAACTATGGGAATATGAGGTGGATCAGTAGGGTGATTAAAATATGGGAATATGAGGTGGATCAGTAGGGTGATTAAAATATGGGAATATGAGGTGGATCAGTAGGGTGATTAAACTATGGGAATATGAGGTGGATCAGTAGGGTGATTAAACTATGGGAATATGAGGTGGATCAGTAGGGTGATTAAAATATGGGAATATGAGGTGGATCAGTAGGGTGATTAAACTATGGGAATATGAGGTGGATCAGTAGGGTGATTAAACTATGGGAATATGAGGTGGATCAGTAGGGTGATTAAACTATGGGAATATGAGGTGGATCAGTAGGGTGATTAAACTATGGGAATGTGAGATGGATCAGTAGGGTGATTAAACTATGGGAATATGAGGTGGATCGGTAGGGTGATTAAACTATGGGAATGTGAGGTGGATCAGTAGGGTGATTAAACTATGGGAATATGAGGTGGATCAGTAGGGTGATTAAACTATGGGAATATGAGGTGGATCAGTAGGGTGATTAAACTATGGGAATATGAGGTGGATCAGTAGGGTGATTAAACTATGGGAATATGAGGTGGATCAGTAGGGTGATTAAACTATGGGAATATGAGGTGGATCAGTAGGGTGATTAAACTATGGGAATGTGAGATGGATCAGTAGGGTGATTAAACTATGGGAATATGAGGTGGATCAGTAGGGTGATTAAACTATGGGAATATGAGGTGGATCAGTAGGGTGATTAAACTATGGGAATGTGCTCGCTTCAAGACGCAACTCATTGGGGGAACAGCCTACAATTCTCTAGTTAGAGAAATGAGGTTCAAGAATGTGAGGTAGCCTATTTCACTCGCCACGGATCAGATAGGCTGTCACTCGAGTCATTGCACAAAGTTTA
>CM040395.1:153116693-153133590 GCA_022702515.1 Ilyophis sp. 1 JC-2022
ATGTTTACTCTGGTAAAGTGACTGGCATGTTTATTCTGGTAAAGTGACTGCATGTTTACTCTGGTAAAGTGACTGCATGTTTTACTCTGGTAAAGTGACTGCATGTTTACTCTGGTAAAGTGACTGCATGTTTACTCTGGTAAAGTGACTGCATGTTTTACTCTGGTAAAGTGACTGCATGTTTACTCTGTAAAGTGACTGCATGTTTACTCTGGGAAAGTGACTGCATGTTTACTCTGGTAAAGTGACTGCATGTTTACTCTGGTAAAGTGACTGCATGTTTACTCTGGTAAAGTGACTGCATGTTTACTACTCTGGTAAAGTGACTGCATGTTTACTCTGGTAAAGTGACTGCATGTTTACTCTTGTAAAGTGACTGCATGTTTACTCTGGTAAAATGACTGCATGTTTACTCTGGTAAAGTGACTGCATGTTTACTCTGGTAAAGTGACTGCATGTTTACTCTGGTAAAGTGACTGCATGTTTACTCTGGTAAAGTGACTGCATGTTTACTCTGGTAAAATGACTGCATGTTTACTCTGGTAAAGTGACTGCATGTTTATTCTGTAAAGTGACTGCATGTTTACTCTGGTAAAGTGACTGCATGTTTACTCTGGTAAAGTGACTGCATGTTTACTCTGGTAAAGTGACTGCATGTTTACTCTGGTAAAGTGACTGCATGTTTACTCTGGTAAAGTGACTGCATGTTTACTCTGGTAAAGTGACTGCATGTTTACTCTGGTAAAGTGACTGCATGTTTACTCTGGTAAAATGACTGCATGTTTACTCTGGTAAAGTGACTGCATGTTTACTCTGGTAAAGTGACTGCATGTTTACTCTGGTAAAGTGACTGCATGTTTACTCTGGTAAAGTGACTGCATGTTTACTCTGGTAAAGTGACTGCATGTTTACTCTGGTAAAGTGACTGCATGTCTATTCTGGTAAAGTGACTCATGTTTACTCTGGTAAAGTGACTGCATGTTTACTCTGGTAAAATGACTGCATGTTTACTCTGGTAAAGTGACTGCATGTTTACTCTGGTAAAGTGACTGCATGTTTACTCTGGTAAAGTGACTGCATGTTTACTCTGGTAAAATGACTGCATGTTTACTCTGGTAAAGTGACTGCATGTTTACTCTGGTAAAGTGACTGCATGTTTACTCTGGTAAAGTGACTGCATGTTTACTCTGGTAAAGTGACTGCATGTTTACTCTGGTAAAGTGACTGCATGTTTACTCTGGTAAAATGACTGCATGTTTACTCTGGTAAAATGACTGCATGTTTACTCTGGTAAAATGACTGCATGTTTACTCTGGTAAAGTGACTGCATGTTTACTCTGGTAAAGTGACTGCATGTTTACTCTCGTAAAGTGACTGCATGTTTACTCTGGTAAAGTGACTGCATGTTTACTCTGGTAAAGTGACTGCATGTTTACTCTGGTAAAGTGACTGCATGTTTACTCTGGTAAAGTGACTGCATGTTTACTCTGGTAAAGTGACTGCATGTCTATTCTGGTAAAGTGACTGCATGTTTACTCTGGTAAAGTGACTGCATGTTTACTCTGGTAAAGTGACTGCATGTTTACTCTGGTAAAGTGACTGCATGTTTACTCTGGTAAAGTGACTGCATGTTTACTCTGGTAAAGTGACTGCATGTTTACTCTGGTAAAGTGACTGCATGTTTACTCTGGTAAAGTGACTGCATGTTTACTCTGGTAAAGTGACTGCATGTTTACTCTGGTAAAGTGACTGCATGTTTACTCTGGTAAAGTGACTGCATGTTTACTCTGGTAAAGTGACTGCATGTTTACTCTGGTAAAGTGACTGCATGTTTACTCTGGTAAAGTGACTGCATGTTTACTCTGGTAAAGTGACTGCATGTTTACTCTGGTAAAGTGACTGCATGTTTACTCTGGTAAAGTGACTGCATGTTTACTCTGGTAAAGTGACTGCATGTTTACTCTGGTAAAGTGACTGCATGTTTACTCTGGTAAAGTGACTGCATGTTTACTCTGGTAAAGTGACTGCATGTTTACTCTGGTAAAGTGACTGCATGTTTACTCTGGTAAAGTGACTGCATGTTTACTCTGGTAAAGTGACTGCATGTTTACTCTGGTAAAGTGACTGCATGTTTACTCTGGTAAAGTGACTGCATGTTTACTCTGGTAAAGTGACTGCATGTTTACTCTGGTAAAGTGACTGCATGTTTACTCTGGTAAAGTGACTGCATGTTTACTCTGGTAAAGTGACTGCATGTTTACTCTGGTAAAGTGACTGCATGTTTACTCTGGTAAAGTGACTGCATGTTTACTCTGGTAAAGTGACTGCATGTTTACTCTGGTAAAGTGACTGCATGTTTACTCTGGTAAAGTGACTGCATGTTTACTCTGGTAAAGTGACTGCATGTTTACTCTGGTAAAGTGACTGCATGTTTACTCTGGTAAAGTGACTGCATGTTTACTCTGGTAAAGTGACTGCATGTTTACTCTGGTAAAGTGACTGCATGTTTACTCTGGTAAAGTGACTGCATGTTTACTCTGGTAAAGTGACTGCATGTTTACTCTGGTAAAGTGACTGCATGTTTACTCTGGTAAAGTGACTGCATGTTTACTCTGGTAAAGTGACTGCATGTTTACTCTGGTAAAGTGACTGCATGTTTACTCTGGTAAAGTGACTGCATGTTTACTCTGGTAAAGTGACTGCATGTTTACTCTGGTAAAGTGACTGCATGTTTACTCTGGTAAAGTGACTGCATGTTTACTCTGGTAAAGTGACTGCATGTTTACTCTGGTAAAGTGACTGCATGTTTACTCTGGTAAAGTGACTGCATGTTTACTCTGGTAAAGTGACTGCATGTTTACTCTGGTAAAGTGACTGCATGTTTACTCTGGTAAAGTGACTGCATGTTTACTCTGGTAAAGTGACTGCATGTTTACTCTGGTAAAGTGACTGCATGTTTACTCTGGTAAAGTGACTGCATGTTTACTCTGGTAAAGTGACTGCATGTTTACTCTGGTAAAGTGACTGCATGTTTACTCTGGTAAAGTGACTGCATGTTTACTCTGGTAAAGTGACTGCATGTTTACTCTGGTAAAGTGACTGCATGTTTATTCTGGTAAAGTGACTGCATGTTTATTCTGGTAAAGTGACTGCATGTTTACTCTGGTAAAGTGACTGCATGTTTACTCTGGTAAAGTGACTGCATGTTTACTCTGGTAAAGTGACTGCATGTTTACTCTGGTAAAGTGACTGCATGTTTACTCTGGTAAAGTGACTGCATGTTTATTCTGGTAAAGTGACTGCATGTTTACTCTGGTAAAGTGACTGCATGTTTACTCTGGTAAAGTGACTGCATGTTTACTCTGGTAAAGTGACTGCATGTTTACTCTGGTAAAGTGACTGCATGTTTACTCTGGTAAAGTGACTGCATGTTTACTCTGGTAAAGTGACTGCATGTTTACTCTGGTAAAGTGACTGCATGTTTACTCTGGTAAAGTGACTGCATGTTTACTCTGGTAAAGTGACTGCATGTTTACTCTGGTAAAGTGACTGCATGTTTACTCTGGTAAAGTGACTGCATGTTTACTCTGGTAAAGTGACTGCATGTTTACTCTGGTAAAGTGACTGCATGTTTACTCTGGTAAAGTGACTGCATGTTTACTCTGGTAAAGTGACTGCATGTTTACTCTGGTAAAGTGACTGCATGTTTACTCTGGTAAAGTGACTGCATGTTTACTCTGGTAAAGTGACTGCATGTTTACTCTGGTAAAGTGACTGCATGTTTACTCTGGTAAAGTGACTGCATGTTTACTCTGGTAAAGTGACTGCATGTTTACTCTGGTAAAGTGACTGCATGTTTACTCTGGTAAAGTGACTGCATGTTTATTCTGGTAAAGTGACTGCATGTTTACTCTGGTAAAGTGACTGCATGTTTACTCTGGTAAAGTGACTGCATGTTTACTCTGGTAAAGTGACTGCATGTTTACTCTGGTAAAGTGACTGCATGTTTACTCTGGTAAAGTGACTGCATGTTTACTCTGGTAAAGTGACTGCATGTTTACTCTGGTAAAGTGACTGCATGTTTACTCTGGTAAAGTGACTGCATGTTTACTCTGGTAAAGTGACTGCATGTTTACTCTGGTAAAGTGACTGCATGTTTATTCTGGTAAAGTGACTGCATGTTTACTCTGGTAAAGTGACTGCATGTTTACTCTGGTAAAGTGACTGCATGTTTATTCTGGTAAAGTGACTGCATGTTTACTCTGGTAAAGTGACTGCATGTTTATTCTGGTAAAGTGACTGCATGTTTACTCTGGTAAAGTGACTGCATGTTTACTCTGGTAAAGTGACTGCATGTTTACTCTGGTAAAGTGACTGCATGTTTACTCTGGTAAAGTGACTGCATGTTTACTCTGGTAAAGTGACTGCATGTTTACTCTGGTAAAGTGACTGCATGTTTACTCTGGTAAAGTGACTGCATGTTTACTCTGGTAAAGTGACTGCATGTTTACTCTGGTAAAGTGACTGCATGTTTATTCTGGTAAAGTGACTGCATGTTTACTCTGGTAAAGTGACTGCATGTTTACTCTGGTAAAGTGACTGCATGTTTACTCTGGTAAAGTGACTGCATGTTTACTCTGGTAAAGTGACTGCATGTTTACTCTGGTAAAGTGACTGCATGTTTACTCTGGTAAAGTGACTGCATGTTTACTCTGGTAAAGTGACTGCATGTTTACTCTGGTAAAGTGACTGCATGTTTACTCTGGTAAAGTGACTGCATGTTTACTCTGGTAAAGTGACTGCATGTTTACTCTGGTAAAGTGACTGCATGTTTACTCTGGTAAAGTGACTGCATGTTTACTCTGGTAAAGTGACTGCATGTTTACTCTGGTAAAGTGACTGCATGTTTACTCTGGTAAAGTGACTGCATGTTTACTCTGGTAAAGTGACTGCATGTTTACTCTGGTAAAGTGACTGCATGTTTACTCTGGTAAAGTGACTGCATGTTTACTCTGGTAAAGTGACTGCATGTTTACTCTGGTAAAGTGACTGCATGTTTACTCTGGTAAAGTGACTGCATGTTTACTCTGGTAAAGTGACTGCATGTTTACTCTGGTAAAGTGACTGCATGTCTATTCTGGTAAAGTGACTGCATGTTTACTCTGGTAAAGTGACTGCATGTTTACTCTGGTAAAGTGACTGCATGTTTACTCTGGTAAAGTGACTGCATGTTTACTCTGGTAAAGTGACTGCATGTTTACTCTGGTAAAGTGACTGCATGTTTACTCTGGTAAAGTGACTGCATGTCTAGTCTGGTAAAGTGACTGCATGTTTACTCTGGTAAAGTGACTGCATGTTTACTCTGGTAAAGTGACTGCATGTTTACTCTGGTAAAGTGACTGCATGTTTACTCTGGTAAAGTGACTGCATGTTTACTCTGGTAAAGTGACTGCATGTTTACTCTGGTAAAGTGACTGCATGTTTACTCTGGTAAAGTGACTGCATGTTTACTCTGGTAAAGTGACTGCATGTTTACTCTGGTAAAGTGACTGCATGTTTACTCTGGTAAAGTGACTGCATGTTTACTCTGGTAAAGTGACTGCATGTTTACTCTGGTAAAGTGACTGCATGTTTACTCTGGTAAAGTGACTGCATGTTTACTCTGGTAAAGTGACTGCATGTTTACTCTGGTAAAGTGACTGCATGTTTACTCTGGTAAAGTGACTGCATGTTTACTCTGGTAAAGTGACTGCATGTTTACTCTGGTAAAGTGACTGCATGTTTACTCTGGTAAAGTGACTGCATGTTTACTCTGGTAAAGTGACTGCATGTTTACTCTGGTAAAGTGACTGCATGTTTACTCTGGTAAAGTGACTGCATGTTTACTCTGGTAAAGTGACTGCATGTTTACTCTGGTAAAGTGACTGCATGTTTACTCTGGTAAAGTGACTGCATGTTTACTCTGGTAAAGTGACTGCATGTTTACTCTGGTAAAGTGACTGCATGTTTACTCTGGTAAAGTGACTGCATGTTTACTCTGGTAAAGTGACTGCATGTTTACTCTGGTAAAGTGACTGCATGTTTACTCTGGTAAAGTGACTGCATGTTTACTCTGGTAAAGTGACTGCATGTTTACTCTGGTAAAGTGACTGCATGTTTACTCTGGTAAAGTGACTGCATGTTTACTCTGGTAAAGTGACTGCATGTTTACTCTGGTAAAGTGACTGCATGTTTACTCTGGTAAAGTGACTGCATGTTTACTCTGGTAAAGTGACTGCATGTTTACTCTGGTAAAGTGACTGCATGTTTACTCTGGTAAAGTGACTGCATGTTTACTCTGGTAAAGTGACTGCATGTTTACTCTGGTAAAGTGACTGCATGTTTACTCTGGTAAAGTGACTGCATGTTTACTCTGGTAAAGTGACTGCATGTTTACTCTGGTAAAGTGACTGCATGTTTACTCTGGTAAAGTGACTGCATGTTTACTCTGGTAAAGTGACTGCATGTTTACTCTGGTAAAGTGACTGCATGTTTACTCTGGTAAAGTGACTGCATGTTTACTCTGGTAAAGTGACTGCATGTTTATTCTGGTAAAGTGACTGCATGTTTACTCTGGTAAAGTGACTGCATGTTTACTCTGGTAAAGTGACTGCATGTTTACTCTGGTAAAGTGACTGCATGTTTACTCTGGTAAAGTGACTGCATGTTTACTCTGGTAAAGTGACTGCATGTTTATTCTGGTAAAGTGACTGCATGTTTACTCTGGTAAAGTGACTGCATGTTTACTCTGGTAAAGTGACTGCATGTTTACTCTGGTAAAGTGACTGCATGTTTACTCTGGTAAAGTGACTGCATGTTTACTCTGGTAAAGTGACTGCATGTTTACTCTGGTAAAGTGACTGCATGTTTACTCTGGTAAAGTGACTGCATGTTTACTCTGGTAAAGTGACTGCATGTTTACTCTGGTAAAGTGACTGCATGTTTACTCTGGTAAAGTGACTGCATGTTTACTCTGGTAAAGTGACTGCATGTTTACTCTGGTAAAGTGACTGCATGTTTACTCTGGTAAAGTGACTGCATGTTTACTCTGGTAAAGTGACTGCATGTTTACTCTGGTAAAGTGACTGCATGTTTACTCTGGTAAAGTGACTGCATGTTTACTCTGGTAAAGTGACTGCATGTTTACTCTGGTAAAGTGACTGCATGTTTACTCTGGTAAAGTGACTGCATGTTTACTCTGGTAAAGTGACTGCATGTTTACTCTGGTAAAGTGACTGCATGTTTACTCTGGTAAAGTGACTGCATGTTTACTCTGGTAAAGTGACTGCATGTTTACTCTGGTAAAGTGACTGCATGTTTACTCTGGTAAAGTGACTGCATGTTTACTCTGGTAAAGTGACTGCATGTTTACTCTGGTAAAGTGACTGCATGTTTACTCTGGTAAAGTGACTGCATGTTTACTCTGGTAAAGTGACTGCCTGTTTACTCTGGTAAAGTGACTGCCTGTTTACTCTGGTAAAGTGACTGCCTGTTTACTCTGGTAAAGTGACTGCATGTTTACTCCGGTAAAATGACTGCATGTTTACTCTGGTAAAATGACCTGGACACCCTGACACACCTGACACACCTGAATTTAGCTCTGGACACACTGGATCTTTAGCTCACCTTAGCTGACCTTTAGCTCACCTGGACACACCTGAATCTTTAGCTCACCTGGACACACCTGACCTTTTCATAGCTCACCACCTGGACACACCTGCCACTTCACCTGGACAAACCTGAATCATTTTTGTTTGTAAGAGAGGCGTGAAGCCCTGATGTCTGATGCACTTTACTAATAATTACCATTTTCTCCTTTCAGTAAAAATATGATGAATATTATAAATAGAATGAGCTTTCCGTTGTTCAGGTGTCTTTATAGGCAGAACTGTGAAACGAGAGACAGTAACAGACATGATAATATCAGCAATTAGGGTGTTATTCCCATTAAGGAGCAAAAACTGATGGGATGTCAGAGTAAAATGTGCTCCAGAAGATGGTTGCTCCCTCCAGCAATAACCTAAATCACATGACAGACTCATTTTTGCTGCTTATATTTTTGGATGTGTTTTCACCTTTTTTCTTTTCTTTTTTTTCAACTTCTACTCAAACTATTTCCTCTGCTCCGGGTTTTGACATGCGCTCAGGTAGAGTCATGCCCTGACAGCAGAGAAGCTCTCAGATTTAAGAGGTGTTTGTCATTCCATTAGCGTGGCTTTCAATCACCAGCTTCTCTCCTGGATTGCCCGGTTGGATCCGGTTGCAGTTTTATGGCACAATGAGCCCAATGGCGTGTGGGCGTCTCTGAGCATGAATGTGAGAGAGTCCCTCTCTGTCATGCCTCTATCTCCCTTTCACTTTTAAAAAGCTTTTCCCCGCACCCCAGTGGACCATCCAGGGAACAGATCAGTTTCACGTCCCATATGCAAAAGGTCTCTCTCTCTCTCTGTCACATATTCCAGATACATAACTTATAAAATAAATAAGAGAACTAGCATAGTCTGCACATTTCATAATAAAATTAAATAGTTCTCTAACATACATGGCACACCCTATAAAAAATACATTGAAAGATTGTATAAGAATTGTATACAAATAAATAATATAATACTAATCTACATATATGATTTTTATAAAACTTTGCAAGTGTGATCATACATGATTTTAACAGACCTTTTGCATAGGCTATGGGGTGACTTGCCTCTCGCCGTAATTTTTTAAGCTTTAGGTTTTTGTATCTTTGGAATGACCCGTGAAATATTATTCTTTCAGAAGCCCTCCCCACCCCACAGCATAACTTCAGTTGGACAAACTGAATGAGCTATGGGTATTTTTCATGTCCATACTTTGCCCTGGACAGCACTCTGTCAGCAAATCAACGGCTATTGTGCTCAGGAGACGAATGTGTGTTGAGTTGCCGCGAGCTGTGCCCTGTGTCTGTGCTCTGTGAAATCAATCCCAATTGGAGGAAATTTAAGACATGCATGGAAGAGTGCGTTTACCTGCCGTTCTACAGGTGATACCGCTTCCCTGAGAGACAGAGAGTGATGGCTTCTCATCATGGTGCCAAACTGCCTGGCCTGCTGCAGGCCTCAGTGCATAAGCTCCTGTTGCTATAAACCGCAATAACAGGAAATATGAGCTATTGCATTTTGAGAAACACAGTGGGAATGTATGTCGAAAAAAATTTGTAATGACTGTGTTCATTTGTCCTTTGACTGAATCGTAGGATTGTATAGTTGATAATTGTGTTGATAGTATGTGGGTTGTGTTGATGTTAGCGTTAGCCTGGAGATTGTGTTGATGTTAGCATTAGCCAGGAGGTTGTGTTGATGTTAGCGTTAGCCTGGAGATTGTGTTGGTATTAGCATTAACTGGGGGATATCAAGAACATATCTTCATCAATATTTTCTGAATGTTGGTGCTGTGTCACAGTGTGGTCTGTGCCAGTATTAATGGTCTCGGGTGTATTGGTGCCAGTGTGGTCTGTGCCAGTATTAATGGTCTCGGGTGTATTGGTGCCAGTGTGGTCTGTGCCAGTATTAATGGTCTCGGGTGTATTGGTGCCAGTGTGGTCTGTGCCAGTATTAATGGTCTCGGGTGTATTGGTGCCAGTGTGGTCTGTGCCAGTATTAATGGTCTCGGGTGTATTGGTGCCAGTGTGGTATCACGTTGATTGAAGGGTTCCCTAAATCAGTTGCCCCACCCCAGGTAAGCCCAAACTGCCCATGTTGGGGCTAACCCAGCTCAAGACTATTCACCTCCTGGGGTACTACAGGAAGCTGTAGGTGTGCCAGACTGCCAGTAGGGGGTGCCAGTAAGCCAGAGCAATGATGGGGACACTGCTGTTGGATTGTTCTTGCCCCTGTCCTTCAGTGCAACTATGAGCATTTTAGAGTCATTTAGTTCTGCTACTTGCAGTTTTACCATGTGGTTACCCTGGAGCACAGCCTGGCTCTTATTGGTGGGTACATGTGTGTTTCTGTCATTACCTCCTGTTTACGAAATGAGATTTATTACACAGCGGCCTCACGTTTTCATGTGTTTCCAGCTTCCTGTTATCACGCTGATCTGTTCATTAATCAAAACCAAAACCAACAAAAGAAAAATTAGATCAGAACCAGACCCAGCTCAGCCTAATCAGCCTCTGATTTATCATCCCTTAACTTGGCACAATTACCTCTCTCTCTCTCAATCTAAAAGGGTCCTGAAATATACAGATATTCTCTCTCTCTCTCAATCTAAAAGGGTCCTGAAATATACAGATATTCTCTCTCTCTCTCAATCTAAAAGGGTCCTGAAATATACAGATATTCTCTCTCTCTCTCAATCTAAAAGGGTCCTGAAATATACAGATATTCTCTCTCTCTCAATCTAAAAGGGTCCTGAAATATACAGATATTCTCTCTCTCTCTCAATCTCAAAGGGTTCTGAAATATGCAGATATTTTGCTGTCAGCCGCATGATCCACCTCTAATATTATTTTTTGGAAAAAGCTTTGGGAGTGTAATCTAACCCAGGGTTTGATGGGCCTCTGTAATCTAACCCCAGCAGATGCATACTGCAGCTGCTTTAAAGAACTAAGGTGAAAAGGTCCAATGATGGATCATCGCTTGCATAAACACAGCAGCAGCAGCACGATACTGTTCCCCAAATCTACAAAAAAATAGTCTAGAAAACTTAAAAGAGACAAGAAAAACATGTGTGGCTCTTCATCTGGATCTTAATTTTCTGCATTGATCTCACACAGGTGAACACCCAGATTCATCACAGGACCACCTTTAGCTCAGAGTGTGAGCATTCTAGCACAAAATGGCCGCCAGGCCTCACGTGGGTAATACTCTCTGGTGGAAGTTAAGATGAGTTACTTTCTGCAAACTAAAGGCTTTAAATGTGTTTTAGCACAGTCTCAAATCATGCTAGTGCTGATTGTGTCCGGTAGCTCCAAAGGCGATGTGCAGTGTATGTGCGGGTTCTGTCAGTTAGGGGTCCGTGTTTCATTACTCTCTTGCGACCTCCGCTGGTTGAACGGGCGACTGTGGACAGCATGTTAACGCTGCATAGCCATCTTCTCCAGAGCTAAGCTGTAGTCTGTGTTGCGAAAAGAACTGGAAACATCACGTGCTTCAGAGGAGAACCGTGGGTGTCAACGCTCTCTCAAATCGCCAATGGGGTTCAAACATGAACACAAGCAGCTGCAGTTGCTGATAATCAGACATTTCAAATTAAGGTGGGAATTGTACATGTTTAGCCACACGTTGGTCACTAAAAGGACAGCTCTGATCATCAGGCCCTACATACAGCTAAAGGGACAGCTCTGATAATCAGGTCTTATATGCAGCTAAAGGGACAGCTCTGATCATCAGGTCTTATATGCAGCTAAAGGGACAGCTCTGATAATCAGGTCTTATATGCAGCTAAAGGGACAGCTCTGATCATCAGGTCTTATATGCAGCTAAAGGGACAGCTCTGATCATCAGGTCTTACATGCAGCTAAAGGGACAGCTCTGATCATCAGGTCTTATATGCAGCTAAAGGGACAGCTCTGATCATCAGGTCTTATATGCAGCTAAAGGGACAGCTCTGATAATCAGGTCCTACATACAGCTAAAGGGACAGCTCTGATCATCAGGTCCTACATGCAGCTAAAGGGACAGCTCTGATCATCAGGTCTTATATGCAGCTAAAGGGACAGCTCTGATAATCAGGTCTTATATGCAGCTAAAGGGACAGCTCTGATCATCAGGTCCTTCATGCAGCTAAAGGGACAGCTCTGATCATCAGGCCCTACATGCAGCTAAAGGGACAGCTCTGATCATCAGGTCTTATATGCAGCTAAAGGGACAGCTCTGATCATCAGGTCTTATATGCAGCTAAAGGGACAGCTCTGATCATCAGGTCTTATATGCAGCTAAAGGGACAGCTCTGATAATCAGGTCTTATATGCAGCTAAAGGGACAGCTCTGATCATCAGGTCTTATATGCAGCTAAAGGGACAGCTCTGATCATCAGGTCTTACATGCAGCTAAAGGGACAGCTCTGATCATCAGGTCTTATATGCAGCTAAAGGGACAGCTCTGATCATCAGGTCTTATATGCAGCTAAAGGGACAGCTCTGATAATCAGGTCCTACATACAGCTAAAGGGACAGCTCTGATCATCAGGTCCTACATGCAGCTAAAGGGACAGCTCTGATCATCAGGTCTTATATGCAGCTAAAGGGACAGCTCTGATAATCAGGTCTTATATGCAGCTAAAGGGACAGCTCTGATCATCAGGTCCTTCATGCAGCTAAAGGGACAGCTCTGATCATCAGGCCCTACATGCAGCTAAAGGGACAGCTCTGATCATCAGGTCTTATATGCAGCTAAAGGGACAGCTCTGATCATCAGGTCTTATATGCAGCTAAAGGGACAGCTCTGATCATCAGGTCTTATATGCAGCTAAAGGGACAGCTCTGATCATCAGGTCTTATATGCAGCTAAAGGGACAGCTCTGATAATCAGGTCTTATATGCAGCTAAAGGGACAGCTCTGATCATCAGGTTTTATATGCAGCTAAAGGGACAGCTCTGATCATCAGGTCTTACATGCAGCTAAAGGGACAGCTCTGATCATCAGGCCCTACATACAGCTAAAGGGACAGCTCTGATTTTAATCAGGTCTTATATGCAGCTAAAGGGACAGCTCTGATCATCAGGTCTTATATGCAGCTAAAGGGACAGCTCTGATCATCAGGTCCTTCATGCAGCTAAAGGGACAGCTCTGATCATCAGGCCCTACATACAGCTAAAGGGACAGCTCTGATAATCAGGTCTTATATGCAGCTAAAGGGACAGCTCTGAGGGTGGATAACATGGACAGTCATAAACAGGAAACTGTCATCAAGAACTGACCAGCTTGGAGCTGAACCATGTGGGTGGATAACATGGACAGTCATAAACAGGAAACTGTCATCAAGAACTGACCAGCTTGGAGCTGAACCATGTGGGTGGATAACATGGACAGTCATAAACAGGAAACTGTCATCAATAACTGACCAGCTTGGAGCTGAACCATGTGGGTGGATAACCATGTGGGTGGATAACATGGACAGTCATAGAACTGACCAGCTTGGAGCTGAACCATGTGGGTGGATAACATGGACAGTCATAGAACTGACCAGCTTGGAGCTGAACCATGTGGGTGGATAACCATGTGGGTGGATAACCATGTGAGTGGATAACCATGTGGGTGGATAACCATGTGGGTGGATAACCATGTGAGTGGATAACCATGTGTTTTATATAATGCATATCTACGCCACTACATTTTCACATAGTAAACATAAACATACAACCAACTAATTTGGTGAACAAGCCAAAGGGAAAATGTGGGACCTCCTGGTTTGACTGATATATTTAAAAAATGTTTTCACACGCACAAACAACAAACAGCAATCAAATAAAATCAAAATTTAAAAAAATTATTTAAAACCCTTTAATAAAAAAAAGTTATCAAAAAGCAAACAACTTAAGTTGGATGTTGTTGGATATTTTACCATGCACGGTACATGTAGCTAGTAAATAATGTTAATTTTTTGTTATGAAAGTGATCGCATGCAGACTAACTACCCTGCTATGCAGAAGACAGCGAGCGACAGCTTCCAGTGTGTGATATAGCGCCCGTCTCGCTCATGTTTAATTATCTTTGTGTGAAATCAGCGCATTTGCAGCGCGGTGGCTTATGGGTGTGCGCGAGGGAGGAAAATGGCGGACTTGGTGAACGAAGGTAAGAATCTGAGGCGCAAAAGCGAAACGAGCTGAAGGCTAAACAAAGGCTAGAAAGCGCAAGATAGCATATCTGTAATTTAGGGGAGACACTCATCTCTGTGCTAAAAAAGCTGCTTTATACTAACAAATTATTGGCGACGTAGGTAGCCCAGGTTCCCGGCCTTTAGCTGGTGTGCTATCGTTAGCTGGCTAATCCAGAGGGGACCGGGCTCCGCGCTAATGGCACACCGGTCTTAACCGAGAGGAAGATGGGTTAGGGTTAGGGTTACAGCAACACTAATCAGGGTCAATGGATAACTCATTATTAATACTAACTAATTAACTAATAACTAGCTGGCTTGCTGGCTAACGCGTGCTAGTCTGATTTGGGTAGCCTGAGCCACGGCAATGCATGAGACGAACCCGCCCACCCGGACGCACACAGCGGGATTCGCGTTAGCATGTTAGCACTGGGGCTTGGACAGGATCGCAGTGTTCGTAGCTAACGGTACCCTAGCAGCGGGGCTTGTTGGTTTTAGCGCTGCATTGCAATAATGGGTTGTACCCTTGTAGCGTTACCCAAAAACCCCCTGCTACCTGCTGAACCAGCATTGCTAGCTAACTAAACTAGCATGTAACGTTAGCTGTATACCTAATTGGCGACCTGTATCCGAATAGAATCGCAATGTTGGAAAACGAGTTTGTTACTAACGTTATATGTTAGGGTTAGGGTTATATGTGTTAGGGTTAGGGTTATGTGTGAGGGTTAGGGTTAGGGTTATGTGTGAGGGTTAGGGTTAGGGTTATGTGTGTCGTTATCCAAGTGTTGGTTAGCTGGCCTGTTAACGGCTGTGAGGCTACTTGGCTAACTGGCTAAGTAGCTGCTTGGCTAGGCGGGCTAGGGCGTCTTAATAGCAAAGAGCGTCTGGGGAAAACCATCAACATTAGCCAGCGATGCTAATAGCTAGTTTACTAGGTAGCATTGCACTGAAAAATACATCAGCTAGCTAAAGGTCAGCGTTTGCCCGCTAACGTTTGTACAGTGCGGGTTTCAATGGGCCCGCCTTGTCCAGAGTGAGTCAAAGCTACGCTGCACCAGGTCCAAAACCGAGCTAGTTAACCCGGCTATCTAGCGCAAGCTTTCAGGGTAACGTTACAGTCAGTTGTGAGGATACCGAGTTAGCCGGGTTGCTGGCTAGTCGTAGCGGTGCGATCGATGTAAGTCTGACATCTGGGTTGTGGATTTGATTTCAGCTGGCAGATGCCGTGGTAATGTACAGAGATGCCAACCTGTTGTATTCGTGCGTGTTTGGTGCCGCTTTATTGACCGCCAAATTCAGACATGTGCCGTGAAAAATCCTTTGTCTGAAGCTTGGTAGAGATGCTTTTAAGAGAAAAATACGTGTATTGCGTTCCACATGGCTACAATTCGGGTGACTTAATGTGTTCAATAAACAAAAAACAAACATTGGATTCACTGTAGAAATACGTTTTGCATAATCTGTAATGCGCAGCATGTTGATGAAACGACGTGTTATATTGCAGAAAACACTAGAAATATTATGTATTATATATGCTGCATGATGTCACCAATACTGTTGCACCCTTTCCCATCACTAAGGTTTGCACTGATTGCAGAGGTAAGTGAGGGTAGATGGTAGGAGATGCACAGGAGTGTGCAGGTATATTGAGCTCATCCTTAGGCCCACAGCATTTTACCACCTGAGCCATTGGGGTTGTCTCTCAAATATTCCTCTTTATGTATTCTGAACAGAACAGTCATTCTTTGTGTCCTCTTCTATTTACAACACCAGTCATGCACCATAAAGGTCATACCTCAGCTTTTTAAAAGATCCACCGGTCCCCACACAAGTATATGTTGACTACAGTAATCTCCCCACACAGGTATATGTTGACTACAGTAATCTCCCCACACAGGTATATGCTAGCTACAGTAATCTCCCCACACAGGTATATGTTGACTACAGTAATCTCCCCACACAGGTATATGCTAGCTACAGTAATCTCCCCACACAGGTATATGCTAGCTACAGTAATCTCCCCACACAGGTATATGTTGACTACAGTAATCTCCGCACACAGGTATATGCTAGCTACAGTAATCTCCCCACACAGGTATATGTTGACTACAGTAATCTCCCCACACAGGTGTATGCTAGCTACAGTAATCTCCCCACACAGGTGTATGGTGGCTACAGTAATCTCCCCACACAGGTATATGCTAGCTACAGTAATCTCCCCACACAGGTATATGCTGGCTACAGTAATCTCCCCACACAGGTATATGCTAGCTACAGTAATCTCCCCACACAGGTATATGCTGGCTACAGTAATCTCCCCACACAGGTATATGCTGGCTACAGTAATCTCCCCACACAAGTATATGTTGACTACAGTACTCTCCCCACACAGGTATATGTTGACTACAGTAATCTCCCCACACAGTACAGTAATCTCCCCACACAGGTATATGTTGACTACAGTAATCTCCCAACACGGGTGTATGCAGGCTACAATAATCTCCCCACACAGGTGTATGCAGGCTACAGTAATCTCCCCACGCAGGTATAAACTGGTTACAGTAATCTCCCCACACAGGTATAAACTGGTTACAGTAATCTGTCCACACAGGTATAAACTGGTTACAGTAATCTCCCCACACAGGTGTATGCTAGCTACAGTAATCTCTCCACACAGGTGTATGGTGGCTACAGTAATCTCCCCACACAGGTGTATGCTCGCTCCAGTAATCTCTCCACACAGGTGTATGATGGCTACAGTAATCTCCCCACACAGGTGTATGCTGGCTACAGTAACTCCCCCCACACAGGAATAAACTGGCTACAGTAATCTCCCCACACAGGTATAAACTGGTTACAGTAATCTGTCCACACAGGTATAAACTGGTTACAGTAATCTCCCCACACAGGTGTATGCTAGCTACAGTAATCTCTCCACACAGGTGTATGGTGGCTACAGTAATCTCCCCACACAGGTGTATGCTAGCTACAGTAATCTCTCCACACAGGTGTATGGTGGCTACAGTAATCTCCCCACACAGGGATAAACTGGTTACAGTAATCTCCC
>CM040395.1:153134090-153156590 GCA_022702515.1 Ilyophis sp. 1 JC-2022
TGTGTGCGTGTGCGTGTGCGTGTGGGTGTGCGTGCGTGTCTGTATGTATGTAGTGTGTGCATGTGTGTCTGTGTGTGTACTCCACAGATCAGTACTGGTTCACTCTTTGGTTAGACCACAGCAAACATTATTACAGGGAAAACACAGCTATGAACTCATGTTGACTCATAAATAATGAATTAATTAAATAAAGCAGATGTTGTCAGGAAACCCAAAAATAGAGCGCCCTTCAGGGATGGGGCTCCCCAGGACTGGGTTGTACTTTTGGGGTGTACCTGAGTGTGAGGGGGGGAACTGCGTTTGGGACGACGACCTCTCTCTCTTCACGGGGGGGCAGTAACACGCATCCTCCTTATCAGAATCTGGAGCACAATCATAATAATAATAATAAATTTAAAGCCAAAAGGGCCATATAATACAATGGAAAAACCAGTACATGAAAGAGAAGAGTGATAACTACAGTCAAAAATCTATTGCGAATAAATCAACATTAGGTTTGATGTTCATAAATACATGAGGGCTTAAAATAGGGTTCAGTCAGGATGAACAGAGTACAGACGGATGGAGACAGAGAAAAACGGGATAGATTGAGAGGGACGGACAAACGACACTGCTCACCTTCTCCGTCCTCTCCACTCGATCCGTCAGCTGATCTCTGCATGTAAAGACAGAAATGCCATCATTCCACCTCCCTAACCCCTACTCCCTATCCCCTAACCTCTATCCCCTGCTCCCTATCCCCTACTCCCTATCCCCTAACCTCTATCCCCTACTCCCAAACCCCTAACCTCTATGCCCTACTCCCAAACCTCTATCCCCTAACCTCTATCCCCTACTCCCTATCCCCTAACCTCTATCCCCTACTCCCTATCCCCTAACCTCTATCCCCTACTCCCTATCCCCTAACCTCTATCCCCTACTCCCTATCCCCAAACCTCCATCCCCTACACCCAAACCACCATCCCCTACTCCCAAACCTCCATCCCCTACTCCCAAACCTCCATCCCCTACTCCCTATCCCCTAACCTCTATCGCCTACTTCCAAACCCCTAACCTCTATCCCCTAATCCCTATCCCCTAACCTCTATCCCCTACTCCCTATGCCCTACTCCCTATCCATCAAACTCTAAACCTCACTCCCACTGAGCAGGACCAGACAGACCAGCTTTATCCATTACCCCTAACCCTTTCCCACATAACTCATTTTCATTTTACTTCACTCGTTTAGTTTCTGCTAGGGAGGCCGATACTGGCCCAGAACGCTGGATCGGATACGGCATCGGGCCGATACTGGCCCAGAACACTGGATCGGATACGGCATCGGGCCGATACTGGCCCAGAACGCTGGATCGGATACGGCATCGGGCCGATACTGGCCCAGAACACTGGATCGGATACGGCATCGGGCCGATACTGGCCCAGAACGCTGGATCGGATACGGCATCGGGCCGATACTGGCCCAGAACGCTGGATCGGATACGGCATCAGGCCGATACTGGCCCAGAACGCTGGATCGGATACGGCATCGGGCCGATACTGGCCCAGAACACTGGATCGGATACGGCATCGGGCCGATACTGGCCCAGAACGCTGGATCAGATATCGGAGGGGAGAAAAAAATATGATCCGATATGCGCAGCGCGTTACGTGATAACGTGTAGTAACTGTTGCTATGTCCGTCAAGCTTTGTGTCCGTCAAAGCAAACATGGCGTTCTCAACCATTAAAGTAGGCTACTGCCCTTTTGGTAACTTTAGGAACTTTTGGAAAAATGTATCTTCAATTTCATATTTGTAGTGTAGTTTAAATGCCAGCTGAAATGATTTAATGTAAATTTTATGATGCTAGGCAGCATTATGTCCATCACAGCGTGCCGTCATGTCTCATTACCGCAGTGACAGTGGAAACCTAACGTAACAGACATCTGCAGAGGGACTAGCTGGCTTGGCATCAAATAGCAAAACCATATCTCATTCATAAAGACATTATCATCATCGGTTTGTTTACAAGATGGAGTCTGGTAACATTAAGGTTATTTGACATTAGTGAACGTGAACATTTTAAAAATAGATCTGCAAACACCAACATATGATCTTTTATATCAGTAAGCTGACCAAACGTCCATAAAAGTCCAGTTTCAGCTCAGTAGCAAAGTGGTAACTAGCCAGCTAATGTTAGATGCGCTCGCTTTGGTTTTAAAATGTCTCGTTACAACAGTAACGTTACAGTATTGATTTCATGCTACGGAAGTGGACATTCCTTTGTATTAAATAAACATTCTGTCAATTTACATTTGAGGTGAGATTAAATTTAATGTTTCAAATGAAATGGCTCAAGCTAGAGTTTCATATTATTTCACAAACTATTAAATGTTCCAATACTTTGTCTATTTAGTAGCCATTACATTATTGCATTATTCATGTTTTTAGCTTACGAACATTTTAGTTGGAGGTGGTCGGCATGTAACTGCAGCTCCGCTAACAGCAGCAGTAGTTGCACAGACAGCAGCAACAAGTGTTTGTGTAACATCACTCGGGACTGGGCTTCCCACTAACTGCAGCTCCACTATCAGCAGCAGTAGTTGCACAGACAGCAGCAACAAGTGTTTGGGTAACATCACTCGGGACTGGGCTTCCCACTAACAAAGTGCAGGGATAACATGTTTGTTAGAGAACAGTGATTTTCTTTCCTTCTTTTAAAGTTTAATTTATTGTGTCCATTTTTAGATAGAGCTAACGTACACAGTAGCTATAACAGCTGACGTCCGTTACGGACAGCCAAAACTAAGGATGCGATTAACATTGCATTGTTAGACCACGGAAACCGGTGAAATAGATTTTGATTTTGATATATTTTAAATCAATTGGCTACCATTGTGTAGCTAGTTTCTTTTTTCAGTTATGGTAGCTATTAACACCAAAATAAGGGTAACGTTGATGTTAACTAACGTTAGCTTTTTACCTCGGAGCAAACCATGTTAGGTGCGTGGTCATCTCCGAGGGGTTCAATCGCCCACATCGTTTTATCCACAGCGTACACCTTTCCTTGTTTGATTTGGGTTTTATCCACAGCGTACACCTTTCCTTGTTTGATTTGGGTTTTATCCACAGCGTACACCTTTCCTTGTTTGATTTGGGTTTTATCCACAGCGTACACCTTTCCTTGTTTGATTTGGGTTTTATCCACAGCGTACACCTTTCCTTGTTTGATTTGGGTTTTATCCACAGCGTACACCTTTCCTTGTTTGATTTGGGTTTTATCCACAGCGTACACCTTTCCTTGTTTGATTTGGGTTTTATCCACAGCGTACACCTTTCCTTGTTTGATTTGGGTTTTATCCACAGCGTACACCTTTCCTTGTTTGATTTGGGTTTTGGAAATGGAAAAATTATGAAACTAAGAAATAGTTTTGTATTTGGTTTTTTTCAAAATTTATTTCTGATTTTTATCCCAATTTTGGTAGCCAATTGAACCCCTATTCTAATTCAATTCCCCCCGTGTAGCAACCGCTGGAGAATCACCGTTGCACAACCCTGTCAGCCGGCAGTAGGACGGAGATCGCCACGTCCTCTTCAGGGTGGACGTGGCGATCTCCTCCCTCCGCCCTCGCTCCCTCCGCCCTCGCTCCCTCCCTCCGCCCTCGCTCCCTCCCTCCGCCCTCGCTGCTCCGCACTGTGTAACTGTACTGCAAAGCACTACGCTAGGCTAAACTGCACTGTGTAAACTGCACAGCGCTACACTACGCTAGGCTAAACTGCACAGCGCTACACTACGCTAGGCTAAACTGCACAGTGCTAAATTACACTGCACTACGCTAGGCTAAACTGCACAGTGCTAAATTACACTGCACTACGCTAGGCTAAACTGCACAGTGCTAAATTACACTGCACTACGCTAGGCTAAACTGCACAGTGCTAAATTACACTGCACTACGCTAGGCTAAACTGCACAGTGCTAAATTACACTGCACTACGCTAGGCTAAACTGCACTGTGTAAACAGCACAGCACTACACTACGCTAGGCTAAACTGCACAGTGCTAAATTACACTGCACTACGCTAGGCTAAACTGCACTGTGTAAACTGCACAGCGCTACACTACGCTAGGCTAAACTGCACAGTGCTAAATTACACTGCACTACGCTAGGCTAAACTGCACAGTTCTAAATTACACTGCACTACGCTAGGCTAAACTGCACAGTGCTAAATGACACTGCACTACGCTAGGCTAAACTGGACAGTGCTAAATTACACTGCGCTCCGGTAAACTGCATTACAGCAAGTTAGGTTATGCTAAACTGCACTGCAGTGCATTAGGCGAGAGTGTGCTGTACTATAGTAGAATGCGCTACGCTAAAATGCAGAGTGCTAAACTGCACTGCATTAGAGTACGTTGTGCTAAAATGCACTGCGCTACGCTATGCTAGGCTAAACTTCACTGTGCTAAACTGCACTGTGCTATGCTATGCTAGGCTAAACTTCACTGCATTAGAAAGTTAGAAGCTCTGTACGAACACAGGTTGACCCATTTCTTCTGTTGTTGAGGGGTAAAAAGAGAAAAACACAACACATACCTTTGTACCTTTTTCTTTCTGGAACACAAACACTGGTGGAGCAATGGCAGGTTTCTCTGTGAAGTACAGAAATAAAACCCTCAGAAAGACCATTTCAAGTCAACTCCATGATGGACACAGTCCCACTAGAGACCTCTCCAGGTAAAGCAAATTATGATCTGACATTTTCACAATCACCAGATACAGCCACAGACTGCAAGAGTATCCTAAAGCTTTTACTGAGCTCAAGTACAGGAGTGGACAAGCGTAGTTTATAGAGCTGTCAGAAAAGTAAAACTAAGGTAACTGGTTGGAACAAAAACCAAGACTGGAGCTTTGTCCCCCTGCTTTAACCAGTCAATCATTCACTCTAACAGTCCTGTAAAATAAAAGGCACAAGAGATCCCACACTGGAAACTGGCATGTGTGTAAAAGACTGTATAGAGATCCCACTCTGTATAGAACATATGACAAATTGAGCAGGAGGAGGAGCCTGGTGATGGGGGGAGGGGCATGTGTCCGGTACAACCCCACCCACCTGCCCACAGGTGTTTAATGACCTCAGTAAGCAAAGCGTCTTACAGGAGTCTGGGACGGTAACCTACGGCAACGGCCCTGCACTGCAGAGAGCTGGGTCAAGGCAGGACACACAATTAACATTAGTCATTCCCACAATGCATCACTTCCCCTGTCAACTCCTGCCTTCACAGGATTGAAGCTCTGCACACGTTTCCCAAAATGCACTGGGATACAACAGACAGCACAGTCATTACTGGAGCTGCTGTGAGGCTGTGCTGAAGCACAGTGTGGTGAGCCTCATTATACAAGGGGGCAGGTGGGTAATGAGTCCTGTTCTACCCCACGGACTACAATCCCACTTCATTACCTTAAGGACACTCATCATCAGAACCATCCAACAAAACACCACTACTGCAATTAACATACACCTGTGTGGGGAGATTACTGTAGCCAGCATACACCTGTGTGGGGAGATTACTGTAGCTAGCATACACCTGTGTGGGGAGACTACTGTAGCCACCATACACCTGTGTGGGGAGATTACTGTAGCTAGCATATACCTGTGTGGGGAGACTACTGTAGCCACCATACACCTGTGTGGGGAGATTACTGTAGCCATCATACACCTGTGTGGGGAGACTACTGTAGCCACCATACACCTGTGTGGGGAGATTACTGTAGCCATCATACACCTGTGTGGGGAGATTACTGTAGCTAGCATACACCTGTGTGGGGAGATTACTGTAGCTAGCATACACCTGTGTGGGGAGATTACTGTAGCCACCATACACCTGTGTGGGGAGATTACTGTAGCTAGCATACACCTGTGTGGGGAGATTACTGTAGCTAGCATACACCTGTGTGGGGAGATTACTGTAGCCACCATACACCTGTGTGGGGAGATTACTGTAGCTAGCATACACCTGTGTGGGGAGATTACTGTAGCTAGCATATACCTGTGTGGGGAGATTACTGTAGCCACCATACACCTGTGTGGGGAGATTACTGTAGCTAGCATACACCTGTGTGGGGAGATTACTGTAGCTAGCATACACCTGTGTGGGGAGATTACTGTAGCTAGCATATACCTGTGTGGGGAGATTACTGTAGCCACCATACACCTGTGTGGGGAGATTACTGTAGCCACCATACACTTGTGTGGGGAGATAACTGTAGCCATCATACACCTGTGTGGGGAGATTACTGTAGCTAGCATACACCTGTGTGGGGAGATTACTGTAGCTAGCATACACCTGTGTGGGGAGATTACTGTAGCTAGCATACACCTGTGTGGGGAGATTACTGTAGCCATCATACACCTGTGTGGGGAGATTACTGTAGCTAGCATATACCTGTGTGGGGAGATTACTGTAGCTAGCATACACCTGTGTGGGGAGATAACTGTAGCCATCATACACCTGTGTGGGGAGATTACTGTAGCTAGCATACACCTGTGTGGGGAGATTACTGTAGCTAGCATACACCTGTGTGGGGAGATTACTGTAGCCATCATACACCTGTGTGGGGAGATTACTGCAGCTAGCATACACCTGTGTGGGGAGATTACTGTAGCTAGCATACACCTGTGTGGGGAGATTACTGTAGCCATCATACACCTGTGTGGAGAGATTACTGTAGCCATCATACACCTGTGTGGGGAGATTACTGTAGCTATCATACACCTGTGTGGGGAGATTACTGTAGCCACCATACACCTGTGTGGGGAGATTACTGTAGCCATCATACACCTGTGTGGGGAGATTACTGTAGCCATCATACACCTGTGTGGGGAGATTACTGTAGCTAGCATACACCTGTGTGGGGAGATTACTGTAGCTAGCATACACCTGTGTGGGGAGATTACTGTAGCCACCATACACCTGTGTGGAGAGATTACTGTAGCTAGCATACACCTGTGTGGGGAGATTACTGTAGCTAGCATACACCTGTGTGGGGAGATTACTGTTGCCATCATACCTGTGTGGACAGATTACTGTAACCAGTTTATACCTGTGTGGGGAGATTACTGTAGCCAGCATACACCTGCGTGGGGAGATTACTGTAGCCAGCATATTCCTGTGTGGGGGGAGTTACTGTAGCCAGCATACACCTGTGTGGGGAGATTACTGTAGCCATCATACACCTGTGTGGGGGGAGTTACTGTAGCCACCATACACCTGTGTGGGGAGATTACTGTAGCCACCATACACCTGTGTGGGGAGATTACTGTAGCCATCATACACCTGTGTGGGGGGAGTTACTGTAGCCAGCATATTCCTGTGTGGGGAGATTACTGTAGCTAGCATACACCTGTGTGGGGAGATTACTGTAGCTAGCATACACCTGTGTGGGGAGATGACTGTAGCTAGCATATACCTGTGTGGGGAGATTATTGTAGCCTGCATACACCCGTGTTGGGAGATTACTGTAGTCAACATATACCTGTGTGGGGAGATTACTGTAGTCAACATACACTTGTATGGGGAGATTACTGTAGCCAGCATATACCTGTGTGGGGAGATTACTGTAGTCAACATATACCTGTGTGGGGAGAGTACTGTAGTCAACATATACTTGTGTGGGGAGATTACTGTAGCTAGCATACACCTGTGTGGGGAGATTACTGTAGCTAGCATATACCTGTGTGGGGAGATTACTGTAGTCAACATATACTTGTGTGGGGAGATTACTGTAGCTAGCATATACCTGTGTGGGGAGATTACTGTAGTCAACATACACCTGTGTGGGGAGATTACTGTAGCCAGCATATACCTGTGTGGGGAGATTACTGTAGCTAGCATATACCTGTGTGGGGAGATTACTGTAGTCAACATATACCTGTGTGGGGAGATTACTGTAGCTAGCATATACCTGTGTGCGGAGATTACTGTAGTCAACATATACCTGTGTGGGGAGATTACTGTAGCTAGCATATACCTGTGTGGGGAGATTACTGTAGCTAGCATATACCTGTGTGCGGAGATTACTGTAGTCAACATATACCTGTGTGGGGAGATTACTGTAGCTAGCATATACCTGTGTGGGGAGATTACTGTAGTCAACATATACCTGTGTGGGGAGATTACTGTAGCTAGCATATACCTGTGTGGGGAGATTACTGTAGTCAACATACACTTGTGTGGGGACCGGTGGATCTTTTAAAAAGCTGAGGTATGACCTTTATGGTGCATGACTGGTGTTGTAAATAGAAGAGGACACAAAGAATGACTGTTCTGTTCAGAATACATAAAGAGGAATATTTGAGAGACAACCCCAATGGCTCAGGTGGTAAAATGCTGTGGGCCTAAGGATGAGCTCAATATACCTGCACACTCCTGTGCATCTCCTACCATCTACCCTCACTTACCTCTGCAATCAGTGCAAACCTTAGTGATGGGAAAGGGTGCAACAGTATTGGTGACATCATGCAGCATATATAATACATAATATTTCTAGTGTTTTCTGCAATATAACACGTCGTTTCATGAACATGCTGCGCATTACAGATTATGCAAAAAGTATTTCTACAGTGAATCCAATGTTTGTTTGTTTTTTGTTTATTGAACACATTAAGTCACCCGAATTGTAGCCATGTGGAACGCAATACACGTATTTTTCTCTTAAAAGCATCTCTACCAAGCTTCAGACAAAGGATTTTTCACGGCACATGTCTGAATTTGGCGGTCAATAAAGCGGCACCAAACACGCACGAATACAACAGGTTGGCATCTCTGTACATTACCACGGCATCTGCCAGCTGAAATCAAATCCACAACCCAGATGTCAGACTTACATCGATCGCACCGCTACGACTAGCCAGCAACCCGGCTAACTCGGTATCCTCACAACTGACTGTAACGTTACCCTGAAAGCTTGCGCTAGATAGCCGGGTTAACTAGCTCGGTTTTGGACCTGGTGCAGCGTAGCTTTGACTCACTCTGGACAAGGCGGGCCCATTGAAACCCGCACTGTACAAACGTTAGCGGGCAAACGCTGACCTTTAGCTAGCTGATGTATTTTTCAGTGCAATGCTACCTAGTAAACTAGCTATTAGCATCGCTGGCTAATGTTGATGGTTTTCCCCAGACGCTCTTTGCTATTAAGACGCCCTAGCCCGCCTAGCCAAGCAGCTACTTAGCCAGTTAGCCAAGTAGCCTCACAGCCGTTAACAGGCCAGCTAACCAACACTTGGATAACGACACACATAACCCTAACCCTAACCCTCACACATAACCCTAACCCTAACCCTCACACATAACCCTAACCCTAACCCATATAACCCTAACCCTAACCCTAACATATAACGTTAGTAACAAACTCGTTTTCCAACATTGCGATTCTATTCGGATACAGGTCGCCAATTAGGTATACAGCTAACGTTACATGCTAGTTTAGTTAGCTAGCAATGCTGGTTCAGCAGGTAGCAGGGGGTTTTTGGGTAACGCTACAAGGGTACAACCCATTATTGCAATGCAGCGCTAAAACCAACAAGCCCCGCTGCTAGGGTACCGTTAGCTACGAACACTGCGATCCTGTCCAAGCCCCAGTGCTAACATGCTAACGCGAATCCCGCTGTGTGCGTCCGGGTGGGCGGGTTCGTCTCATGCATTGCCGTGGCTCAGGCTACCCAAATCAGACTAGCACGCGTTAGCCAGCAAGCCAGCTAGTTATTAGTTAATTAGTTAGTATTAATAATGAGTTATCCATTGACCCTGATTAGTGTTGCTGTAACCCTAACCCTAACCCATCTTCCTCTCGGTTAAGACCGGTGTGCCATTAGCGCGGAGCCCGGTCCCCTCTGGATTAGCCAGCTAACGATAGCACACCAGCTAAAGGCCGGGAACCTGGGCTACCTACGTCGCCAATAATTTGTTAGTATAAAGCAGCTTTTTTAGCACAGAGATGAGTGTCTCCCCTAAATTACAGATATGCTATCTTGCGCTTTCTAGCCTTTGTTTAGCCTTCAGCTCGTTTCGCTTTTGCGCCTCAGATTCTTACCTTCGTTCACCAAGTCCGCCATTTTCCTCCCTCGCGCACACCCATAAGCCACCGCGCTGCAAATGCGCTGATTTCACACAAAGATAATTAAACATGAGCGAGACGGGCGCTATATCACACACTGGAAGCTGTCGCTCGCTGTCTTCTGCATAGCAGGGTAGTTAGTCTGCATGCGATCACTTTCATAACAAAAAATTAACATTATTTACTAGCTACATGTACCGTGCATGGTAAAATATCCAACAACATCCAACTTAAGTTGTTTGCTTTTTGATAACTTTTTTTTATTAAAGGGTTTTAAATAATTTTTTTAAATTTTGATTTTATTTGATTGCTGTTTGTTGTTTGTGCGTGTGAAAACATTTTTTAAATATATCAGTCAAACCAGGAGGTCCCACATTTTCCCTTTGGCTTGTTCACCAAATTAGTTGGTTGTATGTTTATGTTTACTATGTGAAAATGTAGTGGCGTAGATATGCATTATATAAAACACATGGTTATCCACCCACATGGTTATCCACCCACATGGTTATCCACCCACATGGTTATCCACTCACATGGTTATCCACCCACATGGTTATCCACCCACATGGTTCAGCTCCAAGCTGGTCAGTTCTATGACTGTCCATGTTATCCACCCACATGGTTCAGCTCCAAGCTGGTCAGTTCTATGACTGTCCATGTTATCCACCCACATGGTTATCCACCCACATGGTTCAGCTCCAAGCTGGTCAGTTATTGATGACAGTTTCCTGTTTATGACTGTCCATGTTATCCACCCACATGGTTCAGCTCCAAGCTGGTCAGTTATTGATGACAGTTTCCTGTTTATGACTGTCCATGTTATCCACCCACATGGTTCAGCTCCAAGCTGGTCAGTTCTTGATGACAGTTTCCTGTTTATGACTGTCCATGTTATCCACCCTCAGAGCTGTCCCTTTAGCTGCATATAAGACCTGATTATCAGAGCTGTCCCTTTAGCTGTATGTAGGGCCTGATGATCAGAGCTGTCCCTTTAGCTGCATGAAGGACCTGATGATCAGAGCTGTCCCTTTAGCTGCATATAAGACCTGATGATCAGAGCTGTCCCTTTAGCTGCATATAAGACCTGATTATCAGAGCTGTCCCTTTAGCTGTATGTAGGGCCTGATGATCAGAGCTGTCCCTTTAGCTGCATGTAAGACCTGATGATCAGAGCTGTCCCTTTAGCTGCATATAAAACCTGATGATCAGAGCTGTCCCTTTAGCTGCATATAAGACCTGATTATCAGAGCTGTCCCTTTAGCTGCATATAAGACCTGATGATCAGAGCTGTCCCTTTAGCTGCATATAAGACCTGATGATCAGAGCTGTCCCTTTAGCTGCATATAAGACCTGATGATCAGAGCTGTCCCTTTAGCTGCATATAAGACCTGATGATCAGAGCTGTCCCTTTAGCTGCATGTAGGGCCTGATGATCAGAGCTGTCCCTTTAGCTGCATGAAGGACCTGATGATCAGAGCTGTCCCTTTAGCTGCATATAAGACCTGATTATCAGAGCTGTCCCTTTAGCTGCATATAAGACCTGATGATCAGAGCTGTCCCTTTAGCTGCATGTAGGACCTGATGATCAGAGCTGTCCCTTTAGCTGTATGTAGGACCTGATTATCAGAGCTGTCCCTTTAGCTGCATATAAGACCTGATGATCAGAGCTGTCCCTTTAGCTGCATATAAGACCTGATGATCAGAGCTGTCCCTTTAGCTGCATGTAAGACCTGATGATCAGAGCTGTCCCTTTAGCTGCATATAAGACCTGATGATCAGAGCTGTCCCTTTAGCTGCATATAAGACCTGATTATCAGAGCTGTCCCTTTAGCTGCATATAAGACCTGATGATCAGAGCTGTCCCTTTAGCTGCATATAAGACCTGATGATCAGAGCTGTCCCTTTAGCTGCATATAAGACCTGATGATCAGAGCTGTCCCTTTAGCTGCATGTAGGGCCTGATGATCAGAGCTGTCCCTTTAGCTGCATGAAGGACCTGATGATCAGAGCTGTCCCTTTAGCTGCATATAAGACCTGATTATCAGAGCTGTCCCTTTAGCTGCATATAAGACCTGATGATCAGAGCTGTCCCTTTAGCTGCATGTAGGACCTGATGATCAGAGCTGTCCCTTTAGCTGTATGTAGGACCTGATTATCAGAGCTGTCCCTTTAGCTGCATATAAGACCTGATGATCAGAGCTGTCCCTTTAGCTGCATATAAGACCTGATGATCAGAGCTGTCCCTTTAGCTGCATGTAAGACCTGATGATCAGAGCTGTCCCTTTAGCTGCATATAAGACCTGATGATCAGAGCTGTCCCTTTAGCTGCATATAAGACCTGATTATCAGAGCTGTCCCTTTAGCTGCATATAAGACCTGATGATCAGAGCTGTCCCTTTAGCTGCATATAAGACCTGATTATCAGAGCTGTCCCTTTAGCTGTATGTAGGGCCTGATGATCAGAGCTGTCCTTTTAGTGACCAACGTGTGGCTAAACATGTACAATTCCCACCTTAATTTGAAATGTCTGATTATCAGCAACTGCAGCTGCTTGTGTTCATGTTTGAACCCCATTGGCGATTTGAGAGAGCGTTGACACCCACGGTTCTCCTCTGAAGCACGTGATGTTTCCAGTTCTTTTCGCAACACAGACTACAGCTTAGCTCTGGAGAAGATGGCTATGCAGCGTTAACATGCTGTCCACAGTCGCCCGTTCAACCAGCGGAGGTCGCAAGAGAGTAATGAAACACGGACCCCTAACTGACAGAACCCGCACATACACTGCACATCGCCTTTGGAGCTATCGGACACAATCAGCACTAGCATGATTTGAGACTGTGCTAAAACACATTTAAAGCCTTTAGTTTGCAGAAAGTAACTCATCTTAACTTCCACCAGAGAGTATTACCCACATGAGGCCTGGCGGCCATTTTGTGCTAGAATGCTCACACTCTGAGCTAAAGGTGGTCCTGTGATGAATCTGGGTGTTCACCTGTGTGAGATCAATGCAGAAAATTAAGATCCAGATGAAGAGCCACACATGTTTTTCTTGTCTCTTTTAAGTTTTCTAGACTATTTTTTTGTAGATTTGGGGAACAGTATCGTGCTGCTGCTGCTGTGTTTATGCAAGCGATGATCCATCATTGGACCTTTTCACCTTAGTTCTTTAAAGCAGCTGCAGTATGCATCTGCTGGGGTTAGATTACAGAGGCCCATCAAACCCTGGGTTAGATTACACTCCCAAAGCTTTTTCCAAAAAATAATATTAGAGGTGGATCATGCGGCTGACAGCAAAATATCTGCATATTTCAGAACCCTTTGAGATTGAGAGAGAGAGAATATCTGTATATTTCAGGACCCTTTTAGATTGAGAGAGAGAGAATATCTGTATATTTCAGGACCCTTTTAGATTGAGAGAGAGAGAGAATATCTGTATATTTCAGGACCCTTTTAGATTGAGAGAGAGAGAGAGAATATCTGTATATTTCAGGACCCTTTTAGATTGAGAGAGAGAGAGAATATCTGTATATTTCAGGACCCTTTTAGATTGAGAGAGAGAGAGGTAATTGTGCCAAGTTAAGGGATGATAAATCAGAGGCTGATTAGGCTGAGCTGGGTCTGGTTCTGATCTAATTTTTCTTTTGTTGGTTTTGGTTTTGATTAATGAACAGATCAGCGTGATAACAGGAAGCTGGAAACACATGAAAACGTGAGGCCGCTGTGTAATAAATCTCATTTCGTAAACAGGAGGTAATGACAGAAACACACATGTACCCACCAATAAGAGCCAGGCTGTGCTCCAGGGTAACCACATGGTAAAACTGCAAGTAGCAGAACTAAATGACTCTAAAATGCTCATAGTTGCACTGAAGGACAGGGGCAAGAACAATCCAACAGCAGTGTCCCCATCATTGCTCTGGCTTACTGGCACCCCCTACTGGCAGTCTGGCACACCTACAGCTTCCTGTAGTACCCCAGGAGGTGAATAGTCTTGAGCTGGGTTAGCCCCAACATGGGCAGTTTGGGCTTACCTGGGGTGGGGCAACTGATTTAGGGAACCCTTCAATCAATGTGATACCACACTGGCACCAATACACCCGAGACCATTAATACTGGCACAGACCACACTGGCACCAATACACCCGAGACCATTAATACTGGCACAGACCACACTGGCACCAATACACCCGAGACCATTAATACTGGCACAGACCACACTGGCACCAATACACCCGAGACCATTAATACTGGCACAGACCACACTGGCACCAATACACCCGAGACCATTAATACTGGCACAGACCACACTGTGACACAGCACCAACATTCAGAAAATATTGATGAAGATATGTTCTTGATATCCCCCAGTTAATGCTAATACCAACACAATCTCCAGGCTAACGCTAACATCAACACAACCTCCTGGCTAATGCTAACATCAACACAATCTCCAGGCTAACGCTAACATCAACACAACCCACATACTATCAACACAATTATCAACTATACAATCCTACGATTCAGTCAAAGGACAAGTGAACACAGTCATTACAAATTTTTTTCGATATACATTCCCACTGTGTTTCTCAAAATGCAATAGCTCATATTTCCTGTTATTGCGGTTTATAGCAACAGGAGCTTATGCACTGAGGCCTGCAGCAGGCCAGGCAGTTTGGCACCATGATGAGAAGCCATCACTCTCTGTCTCTCAGGGAAGCGGTATCACCTGTAGAACGGCAGGTAAACGCACTCTTCCATGCATGTCTTAAATTTCCTCCAATTGGGATTGATTTCACAGAGCACAGACACAGGGCACAGCTCGCGGCAACTCAACACACATTCGTCTCCTGAGCACAATAGCCGTTGATTTGCTGACAGAGTGCTGTCCAGGGCAAAGTATGGACATGAAAAATACCCATAGCTCATTCAGTTTGTCCAACTGAAGTTATGCTGTGGGGTGGGGAGGGCTTCTGAAAGAATAATATTTCACGGGTCATTCCAAAGATACAAAAACCTAAAGCTTAAAAAATTACGGCGAGAGGCAAGTCACCCCATAGCCTATGCAAAAGGTCTGTTAAAATCATGTATGATCACACTTGCAAAGTTTTATAAAAATCATATATGTAGATTAGTATTATATTATTTATTTGTATACAATTCTTATACAATCTTTCAATGTATTTTTTATAGGGTGTGCCATGTATGTTAGAGAACTATTTAATTTTATTATGAAATGTGCAGACTATGCTAGTTCTCTTATTTATTTTATAAGTTATGTATCTGGAATATGTGACAGAGAGAGAGAGAGACCTTTTGCATATGGGACGTGAAACTGATCTGTTCCCTGGATGGTCCACTGGGGTGCGGGGAAAAGCTTTTTAAAAGTGAAAGGGAGATAGAGGCATGACAGAGAGGGACTCTCTCACATTCATGCTCAGAGACGCCCACACGCCATCGGGCTCATTGTGCCATAAAACTGCAACCGGATCCAACCGGGCAATCCAGGAGAGAAGCTGGTGATTGAAAGCCACGCTAATGGAATGACAAACACCTCTTAAATCTGAGAGCTTCTCTGCTGTCAGGGCATGACTCTACCTGAGCGCATGTCAAAACCCGGAGCAGAGGAAATAGTTTGAGTAGAAGTTGAAAAAAAAGAAAAGAAAAAAGGTGAAAACACATCCAAAAATATAAGCAGCAAAAATGAGTCTGTCATGTGATTTAGGTTATTGCTGGAGGGAGCAACCATCTTCTGGAGCACATTTTACTCTGACATCCCATCAGTTTTTGCTCCTTAATGGGAATAACACCCTAATTGCTGATATTATCATGTCTGTTACTGTCTCTCGTTTCACAGTTCTGCCGATAAAGACACCTGAACAACGGAAAGCTCATTCTATTTATAATATTCATCATATTTTTACTGAAAGGAAAAAATGGTAATTATTAGTAAAGTGCATCAGACATCAGGGCTTCACGCCTCTCTTACAAACAAAAATGATTCAGGTTTGTCCAGGTGAGCTATGAAGTGGCAGGTGTGTCCAGGTGACCTAAGAATTCAGGTGTGTCCAGGTGAGCTAAAGATTCAGGTGTGTCCAGGTGAGCTAAGAATTCAGGTGTGTCCAGGTGAGCTAAAGATTCAGGTGTGTCCAGGTGAGCTAAGGATTCAGGTGTGTCCAGGTGTCCAGGTCATTTTACCAGAGTAAACATGCAGTCATTTTACCGGAGTAAACATGCAGTCACTTTACCAGAGTAAACATGCAGTCACTTTACCAGAGTAAACAGGCAGTCACTTTACCAGAGTAAACATGCAGTCACTTTACCAGAGTAAACATGCAGTCACTTTACCAGAATAAACATGCAGTCACTTTACCAGAGTAAACATGCAGTCACTTTACCAGAGTAAACATGCAGTCACTTTACCAGAGTAAACATGCAGTCACTTTACCAGAGTAAACATGCAGTCACTTTACCAGAGTAAACATGCAGTCATTTTACCAGAGTAAACATGCAGTCATTTTACCAGAGTAAACATGCAGTCACTTTACCAGAGTAAACATGCAGTCACTTTACCAGAGTAAACATGCAGTCATTTTACCAGAGTAAACATGCAGTCACTTTACCAGAGTAAACATGCAGTCACTTTACCAGAGTAAACATGCAGTCACTTTACCAGAGTAAACATGCAGTCATTTTACCAGAGTAAACATGCAGTCACTTTACCAGAGTAAACATGCAGTCACTTTACCAGAGTAAACATGCAGTCACTTTACCAGAGTAAACATGCAGTCACTTTACCAGAGTAAACATGCAGTCACTTTACCAGAGTAAACATGCAGTCACTTTACCAGAGTAAACATGCAGTCACTTTACCAGAGTAAACATGCAGTCACTTTACCAGAATAAACATGCAGTCACTTTACCAGAGTAAACATGCAGTCACTTTACCAGAGTAAACATGCAGTCACTTTACCAGAGTAAACATGCAGTCACTTTACCAGAGTAAACATGCAGTCACTTTACCAGAATAAACATGCAGTCACTTTACCGGAATAAACATGCAGTCACTTTACCGGAGTAAACATGCAGTCACTTTACCAGAATAAACATGCAGTCACTTTACCAGAGTAAACATGCAGTCACTTTACCAGAGTAAACATGCAGTCACTTTACCAGAGTAAACATGCAGTCACTTTACCAGAATAGACATGCAGTCACTTTACCAGAGAATAAACATGCAGTCACTTTACCGGAGTAAACATGCAGTCACTTTACCAGAATAAACATGCAGTCACTTTACCAGAGTAAACATGCAGTCATTTTACCAGAGTAAACATGCAGTCACTTTACCAGAGTAAACATGCAGTCACTTTACCAGAGTAAACATGCAGTCACTTTACCAGAGTAAACATGCAGTCACTTTACCAGAGTAAACATGCAGTCACTTTACCAGAGTAAACATGCAGTCATTTTACCAGAATAAACATGCAGTCACTTTACCAGAGTAAACATGCAGCCACTTTACCAGAGTAAACATGCAGTCACTTTACCAGAGTAAACATGCAGTCACTTTACCAGAGTAAACATGCAGCCACTTTACCAGAGTAAACATGCAGTCACTTTACCAGAGTAAACATGCAGTCACTTTACCAGAGTAAACATGCAGTCACTTTACCAGAATAGACATGCAGTCACTTTACCAGAGTAAACATGCAGTCACTTTACCAGAGTAAACATGCAGTCACTTTACCAAAGTAAACATGCAGTCACTTTACCAGAGTAAACATGCAGTCACTTTACCAGAATAAACATGCAGTCACTTTACCAGAGTAAACATGCAGTCATTTTACCAGAGTAAACATGCAGTCACTTTACCAGAGTAAACATGCAGTCACTTTACCAGAGTAAACATGCAGTCACTTTACCAGAATAGACATGCAGTCACTTTACCAGAGTAAACATGCAGTCACTTTACCAGAGTAAACATGCAGTCACTTTACCAAAGTAAACATGCAGTCACTTTACCAGAGTAAACATGCAGTCACTTTACCAGAATAAACATGCAGTCACTTTACCAGAGTAAACATGCAGTCATTTTACCAGAGTAAACATGCAGTCACTTTACCAGAGTAAACATGCAGTCACTTTACCAGAGTAAACATGCAGTCACTTTACCAGAATAAACATGCAGTCACTTTACCAGAGTAAACATGCAGTCACTTTACCAGAGTAAACATGCAGTCACTTTACCAGAGTAAACATGCAGTCAATTTACCAGAATAAACATGCAGTCACTTTACCAGAGTAAACATGCAGTCACTTTACCAGAGTAAACATGCAGTCACTTTACCAGAATAAACATGCAGTCACTTTACCAGAGTAAACATGCAGTCAATTTACCAGAATAAACATGCAGTCACTTTACCAGAGTAAACATGCAGTCACTTTACCAGAGTAAACATGCAGTCACTTTACCAGAGTAAACATGCAGTCACTTTACCAGAGTAAACATGCAGTCACTTTACCAGAATAAACATGCAGTCACTTTACCAGAGTAAACATGCAGTCACTTTACCAGAGTAAACATGCAGTCACTTTACCAGAGTAAACATGCAGTCACTTTACCAGAGTAAACATGCAGTCACTTTACCAGAGTAAACATGCAGTCACTTTACCAGAGTAAACATGCAGTCACTTTACCAGAGTAAACATGCAGTCACTTTACCAGAGTAAACATGCAGTCACTTTACCAGAGTAAACATGCAGTCATTTTACCAGAATAAACATGCAGTCACTTTACCAGAGTAAACATGCAGTCACTTTACCAGAGTAAACATGCAGTCACTTTACCAGAATAAACATGCAGTCACTTTACCAGAGTAAACATGCAGTCACTTTACCAGAGTAAACATGCAGTCACTTTACCAGAGTAAACATGCAGTCATTTTACCAGAGTAAACATGCAGTCACTTTACCAGAATAAACATGCAGTCACTTTACCAGAGTAAACATGCAGTCACTTTACCAGAGTAAACATGCAGTCACTTTACCAGAGTAAACATGCAGTCATTTTACCAGAGTAAACATACAGTCACTTTACCAGAATAAACATGCAGTCACTTTACCAGAGTAAACATGCAGTCACTTTACCAGAGTAAACATGCAGTCACTTTACCAGAGTAAACATGCAGTCACTTTACCAGAGTGCATAACAAAATTCATGGCGGAGGTAACATAATTCATGGCCGATGTAACAAAATTCCCAAACGTTGCAGGTTCGATTCCCAGGTAGGACACTGCCGTTGTACCCTTGTATAAATGGGTAATATGTTTTTAAAAAAAGTTAAAAAGTTGTGTAAGTCGCTCTGGATAAGAGCGTCTGCTAAATGCCTGTAATGTAATGTAATGTAACAGTATACATGGCAGAGGTAACAGAATTCATAGTGGAGGTAACACAATTCATGGCGGCGGTAACAAAACTCATAGTGGAGGTAACAGAATTCATGGCAGAGGTAACAAAATTCATAGCAGAGGTAACAAAACTCATAGCGGTGGTAACATAATTCATAGTGGAGATAACAAAATTCATAGCAGAGGTAACAGAATTCATGGCAGAGGTAACAGAATTCATAGTGGAGGCAACAGAATTTATAGTGGAGGTAACAGAATACATGGTCGAGGTAACAGAATTCATGGTCGAGGTAACAGAATTTGTGGCAAAGGTAACATAATTCATGGTGGAGGTAATAGAATTCATGGCAGTGATAATACGAATTCCTGATGGACGTAATATAATTCATAGTGGCGGTAACAAAATGAATATCGGAGGTATTGGAATTCATTGCAGAGGTAAAAGAATACATGGCAGAGGTAACATAATTAATGGCGGAGGTAACAGAACTCATGGTGGAGGTAACAAAACTCTTAGTCGAGGTAACAGAACCCATGGTGGAGGTAACAAAATTCATGGCAGAGGTAACAGAATACATGGCAGAGGTAACAGAATTCATAGTGGAGGTAACAGAATTCATGGCGGAGGCAACAGGATTCATGATGGAGGTAACAGAACTCATGGCGGAGGTAATAAAACTCATTGCGGAGGTAACATAATTCCTGGTGGAGGTAACAGAATACATGGTCGAGGTAACAGAATTCATGGTCGAGGTAACAGAATTTGTGGCAAAGGTAACATAATTCATGGTGGAGGTAATAGAATTCATGGCAGTGATAATACGAATTCCTGATGGACGTAATATAATTCATAGTGGCGGTAACAAAATGAATATCGGAGGTATTGGAATTCATTGCAGAGGTAAAAGAATACATGGCAGAGGTAACATAATTAATGGCGGAGGTAACAGAACTCATGGTGGAGGTAACAAAACTCTTAGTCGAGGTAACAGAACCCATGGTGGAGGTAACAAAATTCATGGCAGAGGTAACAGAATACATGGCAGAGGTAACAGAATTCATAGTGGAGGTAACAGAATTCATGGCGGAGGCAACAGGATTCATGATGGAGGTAACAGAACTCATGGCGGAGGTAATAAAACTCATTGCGGAGGTAACATAATTCCTGGTGGAGGTAACAGAATACATGGTGGAGGTAATATAATTCATAATGGAGGTAACAAAATTCATAGCGGAGGTAACAGAATACATGGCAGAGGTAACAGAATACATGGCGGAGGTAACAAAATTCATAGCGGAGGTAACAGAATACATGGTGGAGGTAACAAAATTCATAGCGGAGGTAACCAAATACATGGCAGAGGTAACAGAATTCATAGTGGAGGTAACAGAATACATGGCAGAGGTAACAGAATACATGGCGGAGGTCACAGAATTCATGGCAGAGGTAAAAAAACACATGGCAGAGGTAACAGAATTCATGGCGGAGGTAACAGACTCATAGTGGAGGTAACAGAATTCATAGCGGAGGTAACAGAATTCATAGCAGAGGTAACAAAATGAATGGCAAAGGTAACAGAATTCATAGTGGAGGTAACAGAATTCATGGCGGAGGTAACAAAATACATGGCAAAGGTAACAGGATTCATGGCGAAGGCAACATAATTCATGGCGGAGGTAAGAAAACTCATGGTGGAGGTATTGGAATTCATAGCAGAGGTAACAGAATTCATTGCAGAGGTAAAAGAATACATGGCAGAGGTAACATAATTAATGGCGGAGGTAACAGAACTCATGGTGGAGGTAACAAAACTCTTAGTCGAGGTAACAGAATACATGGCGGAGGTAACAGAACTCATAGCGGAGGTAACAGAATTCATGGCAGAGGTAACAGAATTCATACTGGAGGTAACAGAATACGTGGCAGAGGTAACAAAATTTATAGTGGAGGTAACACAATTCATAGCGGAGGTAACAAAATTCATGGCAAAGGTAACAGAATTCATAGCGGAGGTAACAGAATTAATTGCAGAGGTAACAGAATCCATGGCGGGGTTAACAAAACTCATAGTGGAGGTAACAGAACCCATGGCGGAGGTCACAGAATTCATGGCAAAGATAACAAAATTCATACTGGAGGTAACAGAATACGTGGCAGAGGTAACAAAATTTATAGTGGAGGTAACACAATTCATAGCGGAGGTAACAAAATTCATGGCAAAGGTAACAGAATTCATAGCGGAGGTAACAGAATTAATTGCAGAGGTAACAGAATCCATGGCGGGGTTAACAAAACTCATAGTGGAGGTAACAGAACCCATGGCGGAGGTAACATAATTCATAGCGGAGGTAACAGAATTCATAGCAGAGGTAACAGAATACATGGCGGAGGTAAAAAAAAAAACACGGCAGAGGTAACAGAATTCATGGCGGAGGTAACAGAACTCATAGCGGAGGTAACAGAATTCATAGCGGAGGTAACATAATTCATAGCGTAGGTAACAGTGATGAACGCTGAGTATAATTGGGCATTCCAAATTGGGGAGAAAGGGGTTTGGGGCTTTAAAAATATTATAGTTTATTCTATTTTTGCAAAAATAGCTGCAATGATTTTTTCAAATCACATTCTTAGGCTAAAGGCCAGTATCACTGCTGGCTTTAATAAAAAAATAATTATTATAGTGGAGTTGCACCATTTTTTGACCTGTTTTTTCTGTTTTGTTTGAATTGTAATGTAATCTCTTGGGCAGGACCTACAATTGAGTGGAAACAAGGAACTGTACTATACCAGTAAAGCCAAGAGGACTGTACTATACCAGTAAAGCCAAGAGGACTGTACTATACCAGTAAAGCCAAGAGGACTGTACTATACCAGTAAAGCCAAGAGGACTGTACTATACCAGTAAAGCCAAGAGGACTGTATACCAGTAAAGCCAAGAGGACTGTATACCAGTAAAGCCAAGAGGACTGTACTATACCAGTAAAGCCAAGAGGACTGTA
>CM040395.1:153161590-153194090 GCA_022702515.1 Ilyophis sp. 1 JC-2022
TTAGTCCCTATTCAATAACAATCTTTCTAAAATACTGGGAAAGTGAGGATTAGTCCCTATTTCAATAACAATCTTTCTAAAATACTGGGAAAGTGAGGATTAGTCCCTATTCAATAACAATCTTTCTAAAATACTGGGAAAGTGAGGATTAGTCCCTATTCAATAACAATCTTTCTAAAATACTGGGAAAGTGAGGATTAGTCCCTATTCAATAACAATCTTTCTAAAATACTGGGAAAGTGAGGATTAGTCCCTATTCAATAACAATCTTTCTAAAATACTGGGAAAGTGAGGATTAGTCCCTATTCAATAAAAATCTTCCTAAAATACTGGGAAAGTGAGGATTAGTCCCTATTTAATAACAATCTTCCTAAAATACTGGGAAAGTGAGGATTAGTCCCTATTCAATAACAATCTTCCTAAAATACTGGGAAAGTGAGGATTAGTCCCTGTTCAATAACAATCATCCTAAAATACTGGGAAAGTGAGGATTAGTCCCTATTCAATAACAATCTTCCTAAAATACTGGGAAAGTGAGGATTAGTCCCTGTTCAATAACAATCATCCTAAAATACTGGGAAAGTGAGGATTAGTCCCTATTCAATAACAATCTTCCTAAAATACTGGGAAAGTGAGGATTAGTCCCTATTCAATAACAATCTTTCTAAAATACTGGGAAAGTGAGGATTAGTCCCTATTCAATAACAATCTTCCTAAAATACTGGGAAAGTGAGGATTAGTCCCTATTTAATAACAATCTTTCTAAAATACTGGGAAAGTGAGGATTAGTCCCTATTCAATAACAATCTTTCTAAAATACTGGGAAAGTGAGGATTAGTCCCTATTCAATAACAATCTTTCTAAAATACTGGGAAAGTGAGGATTAGTCCCTATTCAATAACAATCTTTCTAAAATACTGGGAAAGTGAGGATTAGTCCCTATTCAATAACAATCTTCCTAAAATACTGGGAAAGTGAGGATTAGTCCCTATTCAATAACAATCTTTCTAAAATACTGGGAAAGTGAGGATTAGTCCCTATTCAATAAAAATCTTCCTAAAATACTGGGAAAGTGAGGATTAGTCCCTATTTAATAACAATCTTCCTAAAATACTGGGAAAGCGAGGATTAGTCCCTATTCAATAACAATCATCCTAAAATACTGGGAAAATGAGGATTAGTCCCTATTCAATAACAATCATCCTAAAATACTGGGAAAATGAGGATTAGTCCCTATTCAATAACAATCTTCCTAAAATACTGGGAAAGTGAGGATTCGTTTCTATTCAATAACAATCTTCCTAAAAGTCACATCACTGAAATATAACGCTGACCGTAATTTTGCAAACAGAAATAAACCCAAAATAAGAACCCTGCCGGTCTTCCTGGTCCTCTCACTCTGTGAAGAACACGCCCCATTCTCACCTGTAGTATGTTTCTGGAACATTCCTTGTCCTTATTGTGACCTGCAGTTTGAGCAGTAGGTTTGCACAACATGTGAAAGTGGTGCTCTTTTTAAGAGTCCATTCTTAGGCCGTGCAGAACTGACAGGACTCACCTGTCCACCTGTACCTGAGAGGTTCTGGAGTCTTCCCTCACCACAAAGCCTCAGCTCAGGCTTCGCCTACTGCCAAACAGGTGAAAGTACAGGTGTGATTGAGAAAGAGAGAGAGTGATCTGTCTGTCAGTCCCGACAGGAAACCCATCCCCGATGGGAGGAGGGAGAGGCAGGGGGTGTGGTGCCACTCTTTCTGGGTCTCTATATAAGCACACTGGTCCTGCAGGTGCGAGATCAGACCAGACTGGAGAAATTCCAGTACAGACCTGAGAGCTTCGATCAGACCACATCACCCACAGGTAAGCGTGCGCCTCTGATATCAGACCACATCACCCACAGGTAAGCGTGCGCCTCTGATATCAGACCACATCACCCACAGGTAAGCGTGCGCCTCTGATATCAGACCACATTACCCACAGGTAAGCGTGCGCCTCTGATATCCGTCCACATCCCCCAAAGGTAAGCGTGCGCCTCTGATATCCGTCCACATCCCCCAAAGGTAAGCGTGCGCCTCTGATATCCGTCCACATCCCCCAAAGGTAAGCGTGCGCCTCTGATATCCGTCCACATCCCCCAAAGGTAAGCGTGCGCCTCTGATATCCATCCACATCCCCCAAAGGTAAGCGTGCGCCTCAGTTGCTGCAGCTGCAATGGTCTCAAATGTCTGAACACTCACAGCCTTCAAAAGAGCGCTAAGAAAAGAGCTGTGTTTCTTACGTGCGAGACTGACTCTACCTCCTGAGCCGAGACTGACTCTCCCTCCTGAACCGTGGCATCAACATTATACTGCACTTTTCTGTACTGATTGCTGTTTTTGAGACAGATGTTTTCGTGCATACGTAGCATAATGAATCTGTACTAATGCAGGTGTTCATACCTCACACCTGTCAGTTTGGGAAAAAGAAACATCATGGCATTATCAAGTAAAAAGAGGTTATGGTTATCAACTGATTAATACAACGACAAAACGAAAGCAAGAGATGGCCTCTTCAGAATTGCACAATACAATGTTAATTAGAGAATCAAATTTAATAGTATTTATGCATTCAGAAAGTGGAACATGTTACAATTTAACCAGGATTACAATATGGTCAGAAAAACCTTATACCTGCAATAAGCAGGTGAGACTAACGTAAAGGTAACATACAGGTCAATCGGTGCAGCTGTTGTTTTGTGTTTTGGAGTTTTTCTGAGAGAGGTTTGTCATTGCAGAGCATTCATGTCCACCATAAATACCGAGCACCATAAATAATACTGGGCACCATAAATACCGAGCACCATAAATAATACTGGGCACCATAAATACCGGGCACCATAGATACTATCTACCAGAGATACTGGCCACCATAGATATAATACTGGCCATCATATATAATATTGGGAACCATAGATACTGGCTTCAGCCAGAAGGTGTTTCTATATTGCAGGGTTCTCAGGAAGAGTTTGCTCTAAAGTTCAAGGTTCCCCAGAAAAGAAAGGAAAGAAAAAAAGAAAGGTGGGAGTGGAGAAGGAGGAGGTGGTAATACCTGAAGGAGGAGAGGAGATAAGGTTTATTGTTCTCTTTATAGTGAGTGTGTGCTGTGGGCTTTCTCTCTCTCTCTTTCTGCACAACAGATTCATACTGATCTACCGCCGTGCGTCGAGCTCCAGACATGCGCTACAGCAGCCTGGCCGTCCTCCTGCTCCTCACCTGCGTCTGCCTCACGCTGGCACAAGGTAGCCACACCCATTACCTCAAACACCTCACACCTTACACACCCCCACCCCCCACCTCATAACCCCCCACCACACACGCCCCCCCCCCTTACACACCCCCACCCCCCACCTCATAACCCCCCACCACACACGCCCCCCCCTACACACCCCCACCCCCCACCTCATAACCCCCCACCACACCCCCACCCCCCCACCACACACGCCCCCCCTTACACACCCCCACCCCCCACCTCATAACCCCCCCCACACACGCCCCCCCTTAACACACCCCCACCCCCCACCTCATAACCCCCCACCACACACCCCCCCCCTTACACACCCCCACCCCCCCACCACACACGCCCCCCTTACACCCCCCCACCCCCCACCTCATAACCCCCCACCACACACCCCCCCCCCCCTTACACACCCCCATCCCCCACCTCATAACCCCCCACCACACACACCCCCCCCCCTAACCCTAACCCTAACCCTAACCCTAACCGGGCATCTTTATCCCTGCTGTGAAATCCAAATTCACTGTGCAGTTCTGAGAGCATTTCAGAGAGCTTATCCTTATCTTATCCAGGTGTCTACATAAGGATGGGCTATTTGATCTGGATCACGCTTGGCGGCTGATAAAAGTTTAGTGTATTTGTGTAGTGGGAGTCTGAATAAACGGCCTATCATTAGTGACTGAAGTGAAACTAAAGCAGACACCGTAACAAACCCTGTGGCCCAGGGGCACAGAAAGAACAGCAACAAAAGCCTTAATTATGCATTCCTTTAGAGACGGGCCGGGAGACGCACAAACATGCCACTTCATGTGCGAGTTAAATCTCCTTCTGCACGGGGGTGATTGTAACATTAATAACCTACGCTCTCTGCGACAGGCTCCTATGAGGATTGCTGTCTGAAGTATGTCAAAACTGTCCCCAAGAAGATCAAACATGGGGTCGCTTCATACAGGCGACAAGAGACCGACGGTGGCTGCAACATCCCGGCCATCGTGTGAGTGCCGTCTGCCGAAGTTCCGCATCAACAGCGGGTTAAGAGCTCAGTGCATTATGGTCATACATACAACGGTGGGTTAAGAGCTCAGTGCATTATGGTCATACATACAACGGTGGGTTAAGAGCTCAGTGCTTTATGGTCATACATACAACGGTGGGTTAAGAGCTCAGTGCTTTATGGTCATACATACAACGGTGGGTTAAGAGCTCAGTGCATTACGGTCATACATACAACGGTGGGTTAAGAGCTCAGTGCATTACGGTCATACATACAACGGTGGGTTAAGAGCTCAGTGCATTACGGTCATACATACAACGGTGGGTTAAGAGCTCAGTGCATTACGGTCATACATACAACGGTGGGTTAAGAGCTCAGTGCATTATGGTCATACATACAATGGTGGGTTTAGAGCTCAGTGCATTATGGTCATACATACAACGGTGAGTTAAGAGCTCAGTGCATTATGGTCATACATACAACGATGGGTTAAGAGCTCAGTGCATTATGGTCATACATACAATGGTGGGTTAAGAGCTCAGTGCATTACGGTCATACATACAACGGTGGGTTAAGAGCTCAGTGCATTATGGTCATACATACAACGGTGGGTTAAGAGCTCAGTGCATTATGGTCATACATACAACGGTGGGTTAAGAGCTCAGTGCATTATGGTCATACATACAATGGTGGGTTAAGAGCTCAGTGCATTACGGTCATACATACAACAGTGGGTTAAGAGTCATACATACAACGGTGGGTTAAGAGCTCAGTGCATTACGGTCATACATACAATGGTGGGTTAAGAGCTCAGTGCATTACGGTCATACATACAACAGTGGGTTAAGAGCTCAGTGCATTATGGTCATACATACAATGGTGGGTTAAGAGCTCAGTGCATTACGGTCATACATACAACGGTGGGTTAAGAGCTCAGTGCATTATGGTCATACATACAAATCCCTACATAGAAAGGCAAAGAAGCCTAAGCCACAAATGCTTTAGTGTCAATGTTTTCAACAATAAGTTATTTGCTCAAAATGTTCCTGTACCTGGAGATTGACATTAAATAGACCTATATTTTTATCGGCAATACATCAACATGTAACTATGTTTTTATCGGTAATACATCAACATGTAACTATGTTTTTATCGGTAATACATCAACATGTAACTATGTTTTTATCGGTAATACATCAACATGTAACTACAGATTGCACATATGACCTAAAAAAAAACACATGATAAATTAGTAATAGGTGCAGACAAAGCGTTGCAGGTGTGTGCATCACGCGCAGGCTGACGTGTAAATAACCTCGAGAAGGCGCCAAAACAAGGGTTCAGTAAAACGTATGAATGGAGTGGCCAAGTAGCCTGTGCTTTTCATTGGTGTAACCTAACTGGAATTAAAGTTAAATGTAAAGTTACATTTAGAGTCAGCATGATGGATTGTCGTTATGCTACCACAACAGGAAATGTGTAAATGTGTAAATGTGTAAATGCGTAAATGTGTAAATGCGTAAATGCGTAAATGTGTAAATGTGTAAATGCATAAATGTGTAAATGCGTAAATGTGTAAATGCATAAATGCGTAAATGTGTAAATGTGCAACACAGCAAATCTTCTCCCCCTTGTTTTTAAACATGCTTTTTTTTTTTTGATAGGTACATTTACTTTACTACCAGTGGCTTTTCAAAAAAGTGTTGTAAGAACAATTGGAGATTTAAAAGCCTTATTAATTTACCTATCCAATATGGATTTACAGTGCACTCCAAAAGTGTTTGGACAGTGACACATTTTTTGTTGTTTTGGCTCTGTACTCCTGCACATTGGATTTGAAATGGAACAGTGACTATGAAGTTAAAGCGCAGACTTTCAGCTTTAATTTGAGGGTTTTTTACATCCATATTGGGTGAACTGTACAGCTATTGTAGCCATTTTTACAAATACCCCCCCCCCCCCCTCCAATTTTAGAAGACCAAAAGTAATTGTACAAATTTAAATTAACTTAAATAAAGTAATCTCATCGTATTTAATATTTGGTTGCGTATCATTTGCATGCCATGACTTCTTGATGTCTGTGACCCAACAACATCAAATTACTCTTAATATCTTATTTGATATCTTAAAGTACTCTTACAAGCGATACTATAATTATTCTCTCTGCATTTGAGTGGATCTCTATGGGAATTGGGGGTGGGACTAGATTTAGCTGTAAATTCCACAGCAATAGTATGGTTGGCTAAATGGTTGTGCGAGAAGGGACAGGATACTAAAGTATCTCTCTCTCTCAGGTTCATCTTGAGAAGGGACAGGGTACTAATGTATCTCTCTCTCAGGTTCATCTTGAGAAGGGACAGGGTACTAATGTATCTCTCTCTCTCAGGTTCATATTGAGAAGGGACAGGGTACTAATGTATCTCTCTATCTCAGGTTCATCTTGAGAAGGGGCAGGGTGTTCTGTGCGGACCCCAGTCAGAGATGGGTTCAACACCTCATTAAAAGGATCGACAGCAGGAAGGTACTTCCTCTTCCACTTCCTGTTTACACTGGGGAAGGAATACACACTCCAGCTGCAGTATATATTCTGACGTAGCATTAAATTATATTGTTTGTTGTGTTATACTATCGCACACAGTAAATTTTGCAAAAACATTCCAAAAAACCTACAATTCAAAGGGTTAACGCTATTTTTACTCCTCTCCTGCCCCACAGGACCCTAAAAGGCCAAAGAGGCGTGGCTAGGTAGATGTTCCACTGTGAGGCCCCTCCCCCAGCCACCCGTACCCTCTGACCTCACTCTCAGCAGAGCTTGGTGTTGGATAGAGGCATGACTGACACTGGCTAATACGCTTTCACTGATCTCAGATCAGCCTGCTCCCTTCCCAGAGAGCTGATCCATCACCTAACGCCTGATCCCAGAAGAGCCCCGCCCACCCACCTGTCCGCTCTGCCTGATCCCTCTCTCGCTGAGCACCCCAGCCTGCGCGCCACGCCCGCTAAGCACCCTGGGAAATACAGCAACTATGCAATAAACAATGCGACCAGACCAGCAACATAATACACCCATATTATCAGTCTCAGTAGCCCAGTTATAAACCTGCAGACCTTGTGCTCTCTATGACTGACTGTACACCCATATTATCAGTCTCAGTAGCCCACCGTTATAAACCTGCAGACCTTGTGCTCTCTATGACTGACTGTATATTAGCCGTCCGGCGGTTTCTGTGTAACATTAGTGAATAAGCAGCTGTTTGGGGGGTAAATGTGTGAGGGGCTGTAGGCTTAAGGGGATGTTATAGAGGGTTCTAACACCATCACTCAGGGCAGTAGAACAGGTATAATGCTTCCCTTCTGTGTCGCGATGATAATCTGTGTTTGTGTCCGTTTCATTTCTGAATTATTTTTATTTTTAATGCCACACTCTCCAGAATTCTATTTTGCAGGATAAACAAAAGAAGCCGAGTTTAAAGCAGTTTTTTTATCTTGGTGTCTGAAAGGTTGGAGTTTGGTGTTAATGCCAAAGAGTTGACAGCAGTATTGTGTGGGTTTGTGGAAGTGTTGGGTTGGCGCTGGGTTACTGTAAGGTTTGGGGCAGGGCTCAGTCCCAGCGTTCGATAGTTGCGCTCATGTGAACTGTGAGGAGTTATAACGCTTAACGTTGATTTATTGGGCCTGTTGTACAGCTTTATTTTACAGTTCATCATAAAGACACCGAATGACTCCGTATGTTACGTTGCCTTTGTTTTCTTTTTTATCCGTTTTACGACAGATACACAAAGCTGAAAAGTGTGTGATTCTGCATTTGCCTTTAAATGCCTGATTGTGTTACAGCTGTGCTTTATGTTCAATAAACCCATGAAATGAGTGATACTTCCTGTTTGTCAGACTGCATTTCCTGTCCTGTGATGCAAAGTTGGGACCATAATGCAACATTCTTAGATATTATATTTCTTCATGCATACATTATTCAGTCTAGACCTAAAATCACAATAATTTGTTTGGTATGAGCATAAGGGATTTGTGACCTGTCGAGGGTGTATTCCTGTCTCTCGCCCAATGCATGCTGGGATAGGCTCCAGCCCCCCATGACCCTGACCAGGAATAAGCTGGTTAGATAATGGATGGATGGATATGTGACCAGTATGCATGTTGATTAGTGGTCAGCTGTGTGTTCCTATGAAGGACGGTAGTTTCTGGTCACCTGACATCAGCTGCTCCCTGGGAACAGGCAGAGTTGGAAAATCCAGATTCAGAAAGTAAAACTCCACCCCAGTATTTTGTTGCAATCACAATTTTTCACAACTGGCACAATTCTTCAGCCAGGAGGTAGAAATTTAATGATTACACTATTACAGGATGTATCTTTCTGTGAAAAGTTTGGCTTTTTTTGAGAAGAGTGGAGAAGGAGGAAAACCCAATATGAGTCACTTATGGAATGGTGGGAAATGGGAAAGGCTCAAATCAGGGTATTCTGTCAGCAGTATACTGCTTTTGCCACTAAAGAGATGAACAGGGTGGTGGGGAGACTTGAGAGGGATATACTGGACATGGAAAGGCAGATGGCGGGTGGGAGTGATGAACAGCTAAGCTCAGCTTTAACGCATCTGCGCAGTGATCTGGGGGCATTATTGCGTGAAAGAGCACAAGGGGCAATGGTGAGGGCTCGTTACACGTTTTTAAAAGATATAGATGCTCCAACTTCTTTTTTTTTTCAATTTGGAGGAGCGGGTGAGGGAAAGCAAACAGATTCTTTGTCTACAACTACCCGATGGGAGGCTCTCCTATGATAGGGGGGGGGAATGGAAGCAGCAGTGGGGGCTTTCCTATGATAGGGGGGGGGGAATGGAAGCAGCAGTGGGGTTCTACGAAGCGCTGTTTAGTGATGGGGACACTGATCAGCATCAGTTTGACGTTTTAACCTGCAACCTCCCAAGACTTAGGGAGGACCAAAGGGCAGAACTGGACAGTGTGCTCAGTTTGCAGGAGCTCACTGTAGCGGTGCAACAAATTACATCTGGGTGTGCACCAGGAGTGGATGGGCTGCAAGCAGAATTTTTTAAGCACTTCTGGGGTATCCTTGGGACTGATCTTCTGGAGGTGTTCTTGGAGTGCTTTGGTGATGGAGAGTTACCCACAAGTTGTCGTCGGGCAGTGTTGTCATTGCTGCCTAAGAAAGGGGACTTGTGCTTATTAAAGAACTGGAGACCTGTAGCACTCTTGTGTACGGACTATAAGATTCTGTCCAAGTGCTTGGCAAACAGGCTGAAGAACCACCTCGCTTGCCTAATACATGAAGATCAGACATACTGTATCCCTGGGCGTTCAATTAAAGATTATTTGTTTTTAATTCGAGACATGCTAGATCTGTCAAGAGAATGTGGCCTGGAGTTTGGTCTAATTTCCATTGATCAAGAAAAAGCTTTTGACCGAGTTGATCACGGATATTTGTTCAATGTTTTGGGGTTTGGGGATGTTTTTATCTCATGGGTAAAACTGCTGTATTCCCAGGTGTCATGTCTGGTAAAGGTTGATGGAGGGCTCAGTAGGCCAGTAGCAGTACGGAGGGGGATAAGACAGGGCTGCCCGCTGTCGGGTCAGCTGTACTCCCTAGCTATTGAGCCACTACTAAATCTCTTACACATAAGAGTGAAGGGTGTGAAGGTGTTTTAGGGGTTCATCTTGGCACTGATGAATATATAAACAAAAACTGGGAAGGCTTTGAGGGAAAGGTCTCTGGTAAACTGGAAAAATGGAAGTGGATTGTGCCTTGGCTGTCATATAGGGGCAGAACCCTCATAATTAACAATTTGGTGGCGGCCACATTGTGGCATAAGGTGGCAGTGTTAACCCCCCCTCATGAACTGTTAAGAGTGGTGCAGAGGTCCCTGGTCAATTCTTTCTGGTCGGGGCAGCATTGGCTGAAGGCAGGCGTCCTATATCTGCCACTCCAGGAAGGGGGGCAGGGCCTGATCGACCTGGAAAGCAGAGTGGCAGCATTCCGGCTGCAGGCTGCTCAAAAGTTATTATATCATAAAGATGTCTGCTGGAGGGAACCAGCTTGCAGTCTGTTGAGATGGCTGGGGCAAATGGGCCTGGACCGTCACTGGTTCCTTATGGAGCCGGAGAATCTGTGCACTGACGGCTGTACGGACTTCTATAAGTCTGTTCTGAGGGCTTGGAGGGACCTGCGGATCTGAGAATGGGAGATGGTCCCAAGGCAGTGGGTCCAAGAAGAGCTCCTGTTTTATAATAAACTAATACAGATCCCAGCGGCTTTTTCAAATGCACTACAAAACAGTTTTTGGAGAGCTGGTCTGTTTAAGTTGGGTCACCTATGGGGCCCGGTGGGATGGAGAACTGCACGCTCCGTAGCAGAGCAGATAAGGTCTCATTCGGTGAGAACAGTGGAGACAATACTGGATGGGATAAGGGGGGCTCTGCCTGTCGCGGTGCGGGAAGAGTTGGCTGCCAAGAAAACAGGTTGGCTGCCAAGGTCTTTGTGTTTGGCCCAGGTTACTCCTATAGCCAAAGGTGGAAATGTTGCCTAACAAATTTCATTCTTGGTCAAGCTAAGTTGGCGATATCTAACCAGGAGAAATAAAATCCAGTCAAAGGTTTGTGCATGCCTGTGTGTGCAAGACTGCTTTCAAGAAATTTGTTCTGTCGCGCCTAAGGGTGGAGTACGCACATGCAGAAATTAAAAATGACTTTGATGGGTTTTAAAAAATATGGGCAGTGGGGGGGGGCAGTGTGTGTGTGTACAGAAGAGGGGTACAATGAGTGTATTCCATAAAGTCTGCAACCAGTAGTTGTTTGGTTGGTTAGACTAGATTGGTTTTGTTTTTTGGTGATAATTTATATAAATTTTTATTTTTATTTTTAGTCTTTGTTTGGCTGTTTTGAAAAGTTGTGAGTGAGGTCATTTTTTTAGCTTTTTAAAATTATTTATATAAATTATTTTGTTTTTTTGTGTTTGGGTAGGATAGGACATGTTCGTTTTTTTATGTCTGTTTTTTTGGGCTGTATTCTTTTTGAATGGATGACTAGTTTTTAGTCAGATAATATTTGTATGTCTCCTTGAATATTTGTCATAATAAAGAATAATCAAAAGTTTTAAAAAAAGTCTCTCTCTCTCTCTCCACAGTACATGTGACCTTTATACTTTCAGTTTGGAACAAAAGGCCTCTGTGTGTCTTTGCTTTCTTCTTCTCTAACGATCAAAGGCAGTGAGATTTATACTCTGCATGTCTTACACGCCTCTTCCAAACACCAGCATATAATATATGGTGCAGCCCGCGTGTGCCTCTGTCTCCAGGCTCTCGCACATGTCTGTTCTTGCTGTTCCAGAGTGAGCGTCCTGAGTTCCCGGCAGTGTGTGTTTTACGGGCAGCACACAGGGGGGCATTTTGCCCCTGCCAGAGAGGGGATAAAGCTCACACACACAGAGGAGAGCTCAGGATTATAGCTCTGGGGTTGCAGGCTCAAATCGCAGGTGTGGCACAGCTGTTGTACCTTGTCTCACGAGCGTGATAAGCTCCATAAATAAATACCTGTCAGATCACTCATAATCACTCATAAAGCATGTCCAACCACCAACATTCCCTGCATGGGATTTATTCACCCACAGAACAAACAAGTTATAACACAGGGGAGCCATGCACCCATCTACCTTTGGGATGGGGGCGGAGCCCTGCATGATGCAGAAGGGATGGGGGCGTAGCCCTGCATGATGCAGAAGGGATGGGGGCGTAGCCCTGCATGATGCAGACGGGATGGGGGCGGAGCCCTGCATGATGCAGAAGGGATGGGGGCGGAGCCCTGCATGATGCAGAAGGGATGGGGGCGGAGCCCTGCATGATGCAGAAGGGATGGGGGCGGAGCCCTGCATGATGCAGAAGGGATGGGGGCGGAGCCCTGCATGATGCAGAAGGGATGGGGGCGTAGCCCTGCATGATGCAGAAGGGATGGGGGCGTAGCCCTGCATGATGCAGACGGGATGGGGGCGGAGCCCTGCATGATGCATAAGGGATGGGGGCGGAGCCCTGAATGATGCATAAGGGATGGGGGCGGAGCCCTGCATGATGCAGACGGGATGGGGGCGTAGCCCTGCATGATGCAGAAGGGATGGGGGCGGAGCCCTGCATGATGCAGAAGGGATGGGGGCGGAGCCATGCATGAGGCAGAAGGGTTTAGCATATCCAGACCAGCATAAAACCGTCCCGCCTGTCCTTATACTTCACACCTGAGAGATCAATCACAGTGCAGAACACTGTCCTTCTACCTCACACCTGAGAGATCAATCTTACACTCAAACAGCACAGAACACTGTCCTTCTACCTCACACCTGAGAGATCAATCTTACACTCAAACAGCACAGAACACTGTCCTTATACCCCACACCTGAGAGATCAATCTTACACTCAAACAGCACAGAACACTGTCCTTCTACCTCACACCTGAGAAACCAATCTTACACTCAAACAGCACAGAACACTGTCCTTCTACCCCACACCTGAGAGATCAATCTTACACTCAAACAGCACAGAACACTGTCCTTCTACCCCACACCTGAGAGATCAATCTTACACTCAAACAGCACAGAACACTGTCCTTCTACCCCACACCTGAGAAACCAATCTTACACTCAAACAGCACAGAACACTGTCCTTCTACCCCACACCTGAGAGATCAATCTTACACTCAAACAGCACAGAACACTGTCCTTCTACCCCACACCTGAGAAACCAATCTTACACTCAAACAGCACAGAACACTGTCCTTCTACCCCACACCTGAGAGATCAATCTTACACTCAAACAGCACAGAACACTGTCCTTCTACCCCACACCTGAGAAACCAATCTTACACTCAAACAGCACAGAACACTGTCCTTCTACCTCACACCTGAGAAACCAATCTTACACTCAAACAGCACAGAACACTGTCCTTCTACCCCACACCTGAGAGATCAATCTTACACTCAAACAGCACAGAACACTGTCCTTCTACCCCACACCTGAGACAAATCACACTGCAGAACACTGTCCTTCTACCACACACCTGAGATACCAATCACAGTGCAGAACACTGTCCTTATACCACACACCTGAGAGACCAATCACAGTGCAGAACACTGTCCTTATACCACACACCTGAGAGACCAATCACAGTGCAGAACACTGTCCTTATACCACACACCTGAGATACCAATCACAGTGCAGAACACTGTCCTTATACCACACACCTGAGAGACCAATCACAGTGCAGAACACTGTCCTTATACCACACACCTGAGAGACCAATCACAGTGCAGAACACTGTCCTTATACCACACACCTGAGTGGCAGAAAAACAAAAAAAGGACACAAAGAGTATATGACAGTGTATCTGAGTGTAATGCAGGGGAGGAGATGCTCACAGTGTATATGGATCAGCACACACAGGGAGGAGATGCTCAGTGTATATGGATCAGCACACACAGGGGGGGAGATACTTACAGTGTATATGGATCAGCACACACAGGGGGGGATGCTCACAGTGTATATGGATCAGCACACACAGGGGGGAGATGCTCACAGTGTATATGGATCAGCACACACAGGGGGGGGATGCTCACAGTGTATATGGATCAGCACACACAGGGGGGGAGATGCTCAGTGTATATGGATCAGCACACACAGGGGGGAGATACTCACAGTGTATATGGATCAGCACACACAGGGGGGAGATGCTCACAGTGTATATGGATCAGCACACACAGGGGGGGGAGAGGCTCACAGTGTATATGGATCAGCACACACCGGGAGGAGAGGCTCAGTGTATATGGATCAGCACACACAGGGAGGAGATGCTCACAGTGTATATGGATCAGCACACACGGGGGGGGGATGCTCACAGTGTATATGGATCAGCACACACAGGGGGGAGATGCTCACAGTGTATATGGATCAGCACACACAGGGGGGGGGGATGCTCACAGTGTATATGGATCAGCACACACAGGGGGGAGATGCTCACAGTGTATATGGATCAGCACACACAGGGGGGGGATGCTCACAGTGTATATGGATCAGCACACACAGGGGGGAGATGCTCACAATGTATATGGATCAGCACACACAGGGGGGAGATGCTCACAGTGTATATGGATCAGCACACACAGGGGGGAGATGCTCACAGTGTATATGGATCAGCACACACAGGGGGAGATGCTCACAGTGTATATGGATCAGCACACACAGGGGGGAGATGCTCACAGTGTATATGGATCAGCACACACAGGGGGGGGATGCTCACAGTGTATATGGATCAGCACACACAGGGGAGGAGATGCTCACAGTGTATATGGATCAGCACACACAGGGGGGGAGATACTTACAGTGTATATGGATCAGCACACACAGGGGGGGGATGCTCACAGTGTATATGGATCAGCACACACAGGGGGAGATGCTCACAGTGTATATGGATCAGCACACACAGGGAGAAGATGCTCAGTGTATATGGATCAGCACACACAGGGGGGGGGATGCTCACAGTGTATATGGATCAGCACACACAGGGGGGAGATACTCACAGTGTATATGGATCAGCACACACAGGGGGGGGAGATGCTCACAGTGTATATGGATCAGCACACACAGGGGAGGAGATGCTCACAGTGTATATGGATCAGCACACACAGGGGAGGAGATGCTCACAGTGTATATGGATCAGCACACACAGGGAGGAGATGCTCAGTGTATATGGATCAGCACACACAGGGGGGAGATGCTCACAGTGTATATGGATCAGCACACACAGGGAGGAGATGCTCAGTGTATATGGATCAGCACACACAGGGGGGAGATACTCACAGTGCATATGGATCAGCACACACAGGGAGGAGATGCTCACAGTGTATATGGATCAGCACACACAGGGAGGAGATGCTCAGTGTATATGGATCAGCACACACAGGGGGGGGAGATGCTCACAGTGTATATGGATCAGCACACACAGGGGAGGAGATGCTCACAGTGTATATGGATCAGCACACACAGAGGGGGGATGCTCACAGTGTATATGGATCAGCACACACAGGGGAGGAGATGCTCACAGTGTATATGGATCAGCACACACAGGGGGGGATGCTCACAGTGTATATGGATCAGCACACACAGGGGGGAGATGCTCACAGTGTATATGGATCAGCACACACAGGGAGGAGATGCTCACAGTGTATATGGATCAGCACACACAGGGGAGGAGATGCTCACAGTGTATATGGATCAGCACACACAGGGAGGAGATGCTCACAGTGTATATGGATCAGCACACACAGGGGGGAGATGCTCACAGTGTATATGGATCAGCACACACAGGGGGGGGATGCTCACAGTGTATATGGATCAGCACACACAGGGAGGAGATGCTCACAGTGTATATGGATCAGCACACACAGGGGGGGGAGATGCTCACAGTGTATATGGATCAGCACACACAGGGAGGAGATGCTCACAGTGTATATGGATCAGCACACACAGGGGGGGAGATGCTCACAGTGTATATGGATCAGCACACACAGGGAGGAGATGCTCACAGTGTATATGGATCAGCACACACAGGGGGGAGATGCTCAGTGTATATGGATCAGCACACACAGGGGGGAGATGCTCACAGTGTATATGGATCAGCACACACAGGGGGGGATGCTCACAGTGTATATGGATCAGCACACACAGGGGGGGGAGATGCTCACAGTGTATATGGATCAGCACACACAGGGGGGGGGAGATGCTCACAGTGTATATGGATCAGCACACACAGGGGGGGAGATGCTCACAGTGTATATGGATCAGCACACACAGGGGGGAGATGCTCACAGTGTATATGGATCAGCACACACAGGGGGGGAGATGCTCACAGTGTATATGGATCAGCACACACAGGGGGGAGATGCTCACAGTGTATATGGATCAGCACACACAGGGGGGGAGATGCTCACAGTGTATATGGATCAGCACACACAGGGGGGGAGATGCTCACAGTGTATATGGATCAGCACACACAGGGGGGAGATGCTCACAGTGTATATGGATCAGCACACACAGGGAGGAGATGCTCAGTGTATATGGATCAGCACACACACGGGGGGGGATGCTCACAGTGTATATGGATCAGCACACACAGGGGGGAGATGCTCAGTGTATATGGATCAGCACACACAGGGGGGAGATACTCACAGTGTATATGGATCAGCACACACAGGGGGGAGATGCTCACAGTGTATATGGATCAGCACACACAGGGGGGGGTGGATGCACACAGTGTATATGGATCAGCACACACACAGGGGGGGAGATGCTCAGTGTATATGGATCAGCACACACAGGGGGGAGATACTCACAGTGTATATGGATCAGCACACACAGGGGGGAGATACTCACAGTGTATATGGATCAGCACACACAGGGGGGAGATGCTCACAGTGTATATGGATCAGCACACACAGGGGGGAGATACTCACAGTGTATATGGATCAGCACACACAGGGGGGAGATACTCACAGTGTATATGGATCAGCACACACAGGGGGGAGATACTCACAGTGTATATGGATCAGCACACACAGGGGGGAGATGCTCACAGTGTATATGGATCAGCACACACAGGGGGGAGATACTCACAGTGTATATGGATCAGCACACACAGGGGGGAGATACTCACAGTGTATATGGATCAGCACACACAGGGGGGAGATACTCACAGTGTATATGGATCAGCACACACGGGGGGAGATACGCACAGTGTATATGGATCAGCACACACAGGGGGGGAGATGCTCACAGTGTATATGGATCAGCACACACAGGGGGGGAGATGCTCACAGTGTATATGGATCAGCACACACGGGGGGAGATACTCACAGTGTATATGGATCAGCACACACAGGGGGGGAGATGCTCACAGTGTATATGGATCAGCACACACAGGGGGGGAGATGCTCACAGTGTATATGGATCAGCACACACAGGGGGGAGATGCTCACAGTGTATATGGATCAGCACACACAGGGGGGAGATACTCACAGTGTATATGGATCAGCACACACAGGGGGGAGATACTCACAGTGTATATGGATCAGCACACACAGGGGGGAGATACTCACAGTGTATATGGATCAGCACACACAGGGGGGAGATGCTCACAGTGTATATGGATCAGCACACACAGGGGGGAGATACTCACAGTGTATATGGATCAGCACACACAGGGGGGAGATACTCACAGTGTATATGGATCAGCACACACAGGGGGGAGATACTCACAGTGTATATGGATCAGCACACAAGGGGGGAGATACTCACAGTGTATATGGATCAGCACACACAGGGGGGGAGATGCTCACAGTGTATATGGATCAGCACACACAGGGGGGGAGATGCTCACAGTGTATATGGATCAGCACACACGGGGGGAGATACTCACAGTGTATATGGATCAGCACACACAGGGGGGGAGATGCTCACAGTGTATATGGATCAGCACACACAGGGGGGGAGATGCTCACAGTGTATATGGATCAGCACACACAGGGGGGAGATGCTCACAGTGTATATGGATCAGCACACACAGGGGGGGGGGGGGAAGCTCACATTGTATAAGGATCAGCACACACACAGGGGGGGAGATGCTCAGTGTATATGGATCAGCACACACAGGGGGGAGATACTCACAGTGTATATCAGGGGTGGCCAATTCCAGGCCTCGCGGGCCGGTGTGTATGCAGGTTTTTGCTGCCGCCAGTTAACAATTATTGAATTAGCCCAATCGTTTACACGATCTGATATTTTAATCTACATATCCGCGATATGAAAAGCAGCTGATGAATGTCCTTGTGCCGGTATGCGTCAATGCGTGTATTGTAGCATTTTATCGTTCTGTAATTTACAAGTGAATCGGTGATTGTGTGTATGACTAATTAGCTGATTGAACCGTGGTAACTGGCGGCAGCAAAAACCTGCATACACACCGGCCCGCGAGGCCTGGAATTGGCCACCCCTGGTGTATATGGATCAGCACACACAGGGGGGAGATACTCACAGTGTATATGGATCAGCACACACAGGGGGGAGATGCTCACAGTGTATATGGATCAGCACACACAGGGAGGAGATGCTCAGTGTATATGGATCAGCACACACAGGGGGGGAGATGCTCACAGTGTATATGGATCAGCACACACAGGGGGGGAGATGCTCACAGTGTATATGGATCAGCACACACAGGGGGGGAGATGCTCACAGTGTATATGGATCAGCACACACAGGGGGGAGATGCTCACAGTGTATATGGATCAGCACACACAAGGGGGGGGTTGCTCACAGTGGATATGGATCAGCACACACAGGGGGGGAGATGCTCACAGTGTATATGTATCAGCACACACAGGGGGGGATGCTCACAGTGTATATGGATCAGCACACACAGGGGGGAGATGCTCACAGTGTATATGGATCAGCACACACAGGGGGGAGATGCTCACAGTGTATATGGATCAGCACACACAGGGGGGGAGATGCTCACAGTGTATATGGATCAGCACACACAGGGGGGGAGATGCTCACAGTGTATATGGATCAGCACACACAGGGGGGAGATGCTCACAGTGTATATGGATCAGCACACACAGGGAGGAGATGCTCAGTGTATATGGATCAGCACACACAGGGGGGGAGATGCTCACAGTGTATATGGATCAGCACACACAGGGGGGAGATGCTCACAGTGTATATGGATCAGCACACACAGGAGGGGAGATGCTCACAGTGTATATGGATCAGCACACACAGGGGGGAGATGCTCACAGTGTATATGGATCAGCACACACAGGGGGGGGATGCTCACAGTGTATATGGATCAGCACACACACAGGGGGGGAGATGCTCAGTGTATATGGATCAGCACACACAGGGGGGAGATACTCACAGTGTATATGGATCAGCACACACAGGGGGGAGATGCTCACAGTGTATATGGATCAGCACACACAGGGGGGGGATGCTCACAGTGTATATGGATCAGCACACACAGGGGGGGAGATGCTCACAGTGTATATGGATCAGCACACACACGGGGGGGGATGCTCACAGTGTATATGGATCAGCACACACANGGGGGGAGATGCTCAGTGTATATGGATCAGCACACACAGGGGAGGAGATGCTCACAGTGTATATGGATCAGCACACACAGGGAGGAGATGCTCACAGTGTATATGGATCAGCACACACAGGGAGGAGATGCTCAGTGTATATGGATCAGCACACACAGGGGGGAGATACTCACAGTGTATATGGATCAGCACACACAGGGGAGGAGATGCTCACAGTGTATATGGATCAGCACACACAGGGGGGGAGATGCTCACAGTGTATATGGATCAGCACACACAGGGGGGGGATGCTCACAGTGTATATGGATCAGCACACACACGGGGGGGGGATGCTCACAGTGTATATGGATCAGCACACACAGGGGGGAGATACTCACAGTGTATATGGATCAGCACACACAGGGGGGGAGATACTCGCAGTGTATATGGATCAGCACACACAGGGGGGGAGATACTCACAGTGTATATGGATCAGCACACACAGGGAGGAGATGCTCAGTGTATATGGATCAGCACACACAGGGGGGGAGATGCTCAGTGTATATGGATCAGCACACACAGGGAGGAGATGCTCAGTGTATATGGATCAGCACACACAGGGGGGAGATGCTCAGTGTATATGGATCAGCACACACAGGGAGGAGATGCTCACAGTGTATATGGATCAGCACACACAGGGCACACTGATTACCTGAGCCACAAATCTCCAGGCATTCAGGGCAAAGAACCAACCCCTGCCACTGCCTCAAGATATTTTTTGAGAAATACCTAAAAGCTTTCATGATTAATGTCTGCCCTGCCACTTTCCGTTTCAAACAGTCCATCAGGATTTACCTAAAAAGCAAATCCATCCACAGCAGGTCTTAGCATGAACCTATCAGGAATAATTAATTACATTACAGAAAGTGGCAAAACCCCATTTCTGAAATAAATTAGATTATTAATTAAAGTTCATGTCAGCTCCAGTGAGTTTGAACTCAAAGCTGTATTTTTAGGTTCTTCTCTGAGCAAAACAAGCATCCAAACTCCAGCTGCCCAAGGGAAGCTTCAGAATGAACCAGTATCAGTGGTGGAGCCACCCCAGGCTTTATGGCTCCATTCTTTCATGAATTACTGCATCGTTCAGATAAGCTATGACCTTAATTGGTGTGTGATTGAAGCCTAATGACCAATCATTTGACTCAGCCATGATTGTTGACTCAGCCACACTTAACAATAAGTACCTTTACCATCTAGCAGCTACAATCTGCCCATGTGATAAAAATATTTCACAACCTCCAATTCTAAAAACAAAAAACTGTACGGCCGTGTAAGGCTGGAAAAAGTGTTATCAGTCCTAAAACTTTGCAGCTGTTGGTGATTTCCTGGAGGGTGCAATAAAACAATTTACTTGGGGGTCTGAGAGCCTGTTCTTCTGACTTCTCACGGCCTCGTAAACTACAGCGGGGGTCGAACCTACAACTGGACATCAGAACTCACAGGACTTTTACAGCCTAGATTCTGGACTGAATGGTGAACATATTAAACAAAGCTGTATATGTATATTGAATCATGTGTATGTGCATGTAGATTGGTAATTGTGGAAGTATAACGTAATTGTGGATAATATGATAAATGTGGTGAACCTGGATAATACTAATTGAAGTGTGTGGTATATGAAAGTATTGGAGGGGGAGAAATAAAGAATGTGGAAGGAGGATTGTATAGGTTATCAGGGATGCGCTTGTCCATATAAATATCTGGAACCAAGAGTGGCCATCACCGGGACCTCACCGGATATCTAGATATGATAGAGAAGATCATGAGATCACGCGCCGTCGTTCAAAGAGTCTTATTACTGTCACTAGATTGGGGAGGGAGACTCTGTTTCTCTCCCTGGAGGGGGTCCCTGCGTGGTGAAACTGCTCTTCCTGCCAGACCTTATTTGGACAACAAAGGGACTTGTGGAGTGGGCATATCGGCGCTGAACTACATTTAAGAAGATCCCCAAGGGAGACTCAAGGAGAATCTGCTTAACAGGTCTCCTGGTGCTGTAGTGGCATCATAGTCATTTTCATATGGGAGAATCTGCTTAACAGTTCTCCTGGTACCATAGTCACACCGTACGGAATCACTTGGTGATATACTTTGTTTGTGAACTTGTTCGTGTTTATTTGTCTTGACAGCATGTTATCCTGTGTTTAGTTATAGGCATTGAATGTGTTCGTGTTTGCTCTCACAGTCTTAACCAGTGATTATTTGTCATTAATAAATTACCATGTTTTCATATCAACTGCATCTTTCTTTTAATCCTTTTTCCCAGCTTCAATTGTCTGCATGATCTGAGCTGCAGCGTTCCAAGCTAATGACCTCCCTGCCTGTTATCCAATTCTTTTTATATTTAACGTGCGTGGCTCTCATCCATCTTATACCCTTTTCAGCCTAAATTACTACTGAAGACTCAGGGGGACAATTCTGATCCAGGACCGACTGATCAGCGGCCTGGTACAGACGTGGCGGACTCAAGTTGGGTATAGGCAGTCAAGTGACGGTCCAATTGTAAAGGTCGGGTTGGTGTATCGGTTCTGGTGATTTGATGTGAAGAGAATCCATGGGCGTCCTACGCCGATTCTTGTCAAATTTGCCTTAAGGAACTCTTTAAATACACCCAGAGTAGTGCATGGTTCTGGTGATTTGATATAGGAACCCATGGGTGTTGTTACGCCGGTTCTTGTCAAATTTGCCTTAAGGAGCCCTTTAAATGTACTCAGACTGGGGCTCGCAACTATCTATGATAAATGAATATCATGTATTGTGTTGACTAGACCCCCAACCTCTGCGTTCGCCACCGAACTGAGCTTCAGCAATAATGTTGATTCCGGCAAACATATATTGAAGTAATGATGGTACCTAAGGGCGAGTTGAGTGTAAACACTCCGAGCTCCACGCATGTTTAACCAAAATTCTAAATTATAATTATAAATGGAGTCAGATAAACGAGTAAATAAAATAATAATATTTCTAAATAACTTTTACCTTTTCCCACAGCAAGAATGGAATACATCACGTTTAAACTTTCGCTCCGAGCTATTCCCTCATTGGTCTAGTAATTGCGGATTCTACAGCCGGCTGGAGCCATCTTGTATCGCCTTGGCTTGGCTTTTCGGTATATTCCTTTTTGTGGTTTAAATTGTGTTGATAATTTGCTATAAATTTCTTTAGTAAATGATTGCATTGTGATAGTATGTACAGTCAAGCCGTAAAGTCTGCACACCTCTTTCACCTTCTCCACGTTTTATTACGTTACAGACTTATACTACAATAGATTGAGTTTATTTTTTGCCTCAAACATCTACACACAATAGCCAATAATGACGAAGTGAAAACAGGTTTTTAGAAAATATGCAATTTTATTTTACTGACAAAAATAGGTTATTTAGTGGTTACATATCTGTACACACCCTTAGCCTAATACTTGGTTGCTGCACCTTACAGCGATTACAGCTTCAAGGCGTCTTGGGAAAGAAGTTACGAGTTTGGCACACTTGTTTCTGGACATTTTTGCCCATTCCTCTTGGCATATCCTTGCAATCTCCTCCTCTTACCTGTATCTTGCCAGCAGCCATACCACCGTGCACTCTGCTCCTGCTGAATGGCTGAAGCTAAGCAGGTGCGGGCTTGGTTAGTACTTGGATGGGAGACCTCCTGTGGAAAACCAAGTTGCTGCTGGAAGTGGTGTTGGTGGACCAGTAGGGGGCAATCTTCCCTCTGGTCAAATAAAAAATCACAATGCCCCAGTGCAGTGATGGGGACACTGTGCTGTAGGAGATGCCGTCTTTCGGATGAGACGTTAAACCGAGGTCCTGACTCACTGTGGTCATTAAAGATCCCATGACACTTCTCGTAAAGAGTAGGGGTTTCCCCGGTGTCCTGGCCAAACTCCCAACCTGGCTCTTTCAATCTGCCACCTAATCATCCCCCAGTTTAATTGGCAAAAAATTCATTCTCTCCCTCTCCACCTCAGCTGATGTGTGGTGAGCATTCTGGCGCAAAAATGGCTGCCGCTGCATCACCCAGGTGGGTGCTACACATTGGTGGTGGTAGAGACGAGTTTCCCCCTCATCAAAAATGTGAAGCGTCTTTGGGTACTTAGAAAAGCGCTATATAAAACCTATCAATTATTATTATTATTATTATCTATCATCTCCTCCTCTTACCTGTTGTTAATAGTTACAGAGTAGACTTAAACCTTTTGTCTATCTGTTTATTAGGAAAGTGAATATTCTAAAGGTAGTTCAGGAATGTACAAACAGTTGTCTTTCTTTAGCCATTTAACTCGGCATGGTTTATTCGTGAACACATGAGCTGGAACAGCTTGTCTTGGTCACACAGCGAACTTAAGTACCTACGTACCCCGGAAGTGACATCGCAATCATATGACAGTATACGGGCTATACCCAGCGCAACAGCGCTTCCCTCTGGATGGAGTGGTAGTCACAGCTACCAACATAATACAATATGACACACAGTAACACATGAAGTCATATAATATACATATTTCTATGTCATATCCCAACACCTGTATCTATCATCTCCTCCTCTTACCTGTATCTATCATCTCCTCCTCTTACCTGTATCTATCATCTCCTCCTCTTACCTGCTCATACATCTTCATACCTCCTGTTGCCCAGAGTTACCTGCTCATAGCTGCTCTTACCTGTGTTAGATGGTAGGTGGGACCGCCGTTGACCAGCCACCCTGTGATTGGTTGGCTGTCCTCCTCTTGACCAGTCAGTCAGATGAGTGAAAACACTGGAAGGGCTTCATGGCTTTAATAAATCTCATTATAACAGCAGCTGAAGCACTGAAGCCAATAAAACAGACACCTGACCCCCCCCCCCCCCCCACACCCCCCCACCACCACCACCACCACCACATACACACACACAGAGCTGAGCCTCTTACCTCTGACCAGGTCTGCCATTGGACATTGGGAAGGTGTGTATGCGTGCGTGTGTGCATGTGTAAGAATGGGCAACAAACAGACTACATTCACTCCACAGCAACTGGATGCCTATCAGGTATGTACCATGAGAGACTGCTTCATACACTGGGTGTGCTTCAGTGAAGCTGTGTATTATAGTGTATGTTTGTGTGTGTGTGTGCGTGAGAGAGAGTGTGTCTGTTAGACAGTAGCGAGAGAGAGTGTGTGTGTCTGTTAGACAGTAGCGAGAGAGTGTGTGTGTGTGTGCGTGAGAGAGAGAGTGTGTGTGTCTGTTAGACAGTAGCGAGAGAGAGAGTGTGTGTGTCTGTTAGACAGTAGCGAGAGAGAGTGTGTGTGTGTGCGTGAGAGAGTGTGTGTCTGTTAGACAGTAGAGAGAGTGTGTGTGTGTCTGTTAGACAGTAGCAGGGTCTCTCACTGATGGTTTGTGTGTATGTTTGTATGTCTTTTGTAGGACTGTACATTTTTTACCAGAAAGGAAATTTTAAGGTAATGGAATTACACTCTAATCAGCAGGAGGGTTTGTCATCGAGTTGGACTCTTTTTGACTGACAGACTAAAATAAACAGTCTTTTACAGCGATGGCTTTTGTGGGATTAGAAGCATTTGATTAATTCAGTGATTGTTATGGCATTGGCGGTACATATTATCGTATTCACGGTTGTCATGGTTACCTGCATCTCTCCCTGGAGGCTACAACCAAAAATCAGCAGAGTCTCGCACTCAGTAAAAATAAAACTTCAATAAAATACAACTGACTGGCAGAATTACTTGTTACAGCAAGAGCTGCTCTACAGAAATGTGTTTGTTCAGCAGAGTTGAGTGACGGAATAAAACACAGTGAAGTGGATATAACTGCAGAAGAACTGTACATTTCACCTTTAAATTGTCACCTATGACATACCTTTCAGACTGTTGTTTAATCATTACTTATTTCCTCCTGGACAGTATTCATCCAGACATCCTTAAAAACACATTCGGTAACCCTTTGAGTAGGTTTTAAAAACACATTCGGTAACCCTTTGAGTAGGTTTTAAAAACACATTCGGTAACCCTTTGAGTAGGTTTTTCTCATGTTTTTTGAAATTATATGTCAGTGTTCTAGATCTCCATCGCAGTAGTGATTGCTACATCAGCATTAGAATGTTCAGTTAAGAACATTCTAATCACATACTTGTGATCATACACCTTAAAGGGTTAAAGCATGGCTGCATTCACTGTCTCTAGACTGTTCCACCGCTATAGAAGCCTCGCTCCTCAGGTGGTTCCACTTGACTACACCTGCAGGCCCGACGTGAAGCTGCCTTACCAGCTGATCAGCAGCATGCCTGAACTGAAGGTACCCCCCCAATCCACATCTGCACATGACTAGGGCACCCCTCAATAATTAAACAGATATAATTGGCTGGAGTATCGGAGGGGTTAGAGTCACCTGATCCCCATCAGTTCTGTGCTCAGCATTCTGTCGAGCAGGGCTACTACACACCTGTGTGACTGCAGCATTACTGAGCCTGTACAGGTATTGCAGGTATAGTGCTAATGAGTCTGTCCTCTGTGGAACACACCTGTCGCAGGTGTGTGCTACAGCATGAGGGAGGATTGTGCCAGCAGCAGTAATAAGCACAATCATACTCTTTTTGTAACCTGTAATAAACAGCTTCATGAGGCTGTAGTGTTTTGGAACCTGTAATAAACAGCTTCATGAGGCTATAGTGTTTTGTAACCTGTAATAAACAGCTTCATGAGGCTATAGTGTTTTGGAACCTGTAATAAACAGCTTCATGAGGCTGTAGTGTTTTGTAACCTGTAATAAACAGCTTCATGAGGCTATAGTGTTTTGGAACCTGTAATAAACAGCTTCATGAGGCTGTAGTGTTTTGTAACCTGTAATAAACAGCTTCATGAGGCTATAGTGTTTTGGAACCTGTAATAAACAGCTTCATGAGGCTGTAGTGTTTTGTAACCTGTAATAAACAGCTTCATGAGGCTGTAGTGTTTTGTAACTTGTAATAAGCAGCTTCATGAGGCTGTAGTGTTTTGTAACCTGTAATAAACAGCTTCATGAGGCTGTAGTGTTTTGTAACCTGTAATAAACAGCTTCATGAGGCTGTAGTGTTTTGGAACCTGTAATAAACAGCTTCATGAGGCTGTAGTGTTTTGGAACCTGTAATAAACAGCTTCATGAGGCTGTAGTGTTTTGTAACCTGTAATAAACAGCTTCATGAGGCTGTAGTGTTTTGGAACCTGTAATAAACAGCTTCATGAGGCTGTAGTGTTTTGGAACCTGTAATAAACAGCTTCATGAGGCTGTAGTGTTTTTGAACCTGTAATAAACAGCTTCATGAGGCTGTAGTGTTTTGGAACCTGTAATAAACAGCTTCATGAGGCTGTAGTGTTTTGTAACCTGTAATAAACAGCTTCATGAGGCTGTAGTGTTTTTGAACCTGTAATAAACAGCTTCATGAGGCTGTAGTGTTTTGGAACCTGTAATAAACAGCTTCACGAGGCTGTAGTGTTTTGTAACCTGTAATAAACAGCTTCACGAGGCTGTAGTGTTTTGGAACCTGTAATAAACAGCTTCATGAGGCTGTAGTGTTTTGGAACCTGTAATAAACAGCTTCATGAGGCTGAAGTGTTTTGTAACCTGTAATAAACAGCTTCATGAGGCTATAGTGTTTTGGAACCTGTAATAAACAGCTTCATGAGGCTGTAGTGTTTTGTAACCTGTAATAAACAGCTTCATGAGGCTATAGTGTTTTGGAACCTGTAATAAACAGCTTCATGAGGCTGTAGTGTTTTGTAACCTGTAATAAACAGCTTCATGAGGCTATAGTGTTTTGGAACCTGTAATAAACAGCTTCATGAGGCTGTAGTGTTTTGTAACCTGTAATAAACAGCTTCATGAGGCTGTAGTGTTTTGTAACTTGTAATAAGCAGCTTCATGAGGCTGTAGTGTTTTGTAACCTGTAATAAACAGCTTCATGAGGCTGTAGTGTTTTGTAACTTGTAATAAGCAGCTTCATGAGGCTGTAGTGTTTTGTAACCTGTAATAAACAGCTTCATGAGGCTGTAGTGTTTTGTAACCTGTAATAAACAGCTTCATGAGGCTGTAGTGTTTTGGAACCTGTAATAAACAGCTTCATGAGGCTGTAGTGTTTTGTAACCTGTAATAAACAGCTTCATGAGGCTGTAGTGTTTTGTAACCTGTAATAAACAGCTTCATGAGGCTGTAGTGTTTTGTAACCTGTAATAAACAGCTTCATGAGGCTGTAGTGTTTTGTAACCTGTAATAAACAGCTTCATGAGGCTGTAGTGTTTTGTAACCTGTAATAAACAGCTTCATGAGGCTGTAGTGTTTTGGAACCTGTAATAAACAGCTTCATGAGGCTATAGTGTTTTGTAACCTGTAATAAACAGCTTCATGAGGCTGTAGTGTTTTGGAACCTGTAATAAACAGCTTCATGAGGCTGTAGTGTTTTGTAACCTGTAATAAACAGCTTCATGAGGCTATAGTGTTTTGGAACCTGTAATAAACAGCTTCATGAGGCTGTAGTGTTTTGTAACCTGTAATAAACAGCTTCATGAGGCTATAGTGTTTTGGAACCTGTAATAAACAGCTTCATGAGGCTGTAGTGTTTTGTAACCTGTAATAAACAGCTTCATGAGGCTGTAGTGTTTTGTAACTTGTAATAAGCAGCTTCATGAGGCTGTAGTGTTTTGTAACCTGTAATAAACAGCTTCATGAGGCTGTAGTGTTTTGTAACCTGTAATAAACAGCTTCATGAGGCTGTAGTGTTTTGGAACCTGTAATAAACAGCTTCATGAGGCTGTAGTGTTTTGGAACCTGTAATAAACAGCTTCATGAGGCTATAGTGTTTTGGAACCTGTAATAAACAGCTTCATGAGGCTGTAGTGTTTTGGAACCTGTAATAAACAGCTTCATGAGGCTGTAGTGTTTTGTAACCTGTAATAAACAGCTTCATGAGGCTGTAGTGTTTTTGAACCTGTAATAAACAGCTTCATGAGGCTGTAGTGTTTTGGAACCTGTAATAAACAGCTTCACGAGGCTGTAGTGTTTTGTAACCTGTAATAAACAGCTTCACGAGGCTGTAGTGTTTTGGAACCTGTAATAAACAGCTTCATGAGGCTGTAGTGTTTTGGAACCTGTAATAAACAGCTTCATGAGGCTGTAGTGTTTTGTAACCTGTAATAAACAGCTTCATGAGGCTGAAGTGTTTTGTAACCTGTAATAAACAGCTTCATGAGGCTATAGTGTTTTGGAACCTGTAATAAACAGCTTCATGAGGCTGTAGTGTTTTGTAACCTGTAATAAACAGCTTCATGAGGCTGTAGTGTTTTGTAACTTGTAATAAGCAGCTTCATGAGGCTGTAGTGTTTTGTAACCTGTAATAAACAGCTTCATGAGGCTGTAGTGTTTTGTAACCTGTAATAAACAGCTTCATGAGGCTGTAGTGTTTTGGAACCTGTAATAAACAGCTTCATGAGGCTGTAGTGTTTTGTAACCTGTAATAAACAGCTTCATGAGGCTGTAGTGTTTTGTAACCTGTAATAAACAGCTTCATGAGGCTGTAGTGTTTTGTAACCTGTAATAAACAGCTTCATGAGGCTATAGTGTTTTGGAACCTGTAATAAACAGCTTCATGAGGCTGTAGTGTTTTGTAACCTGTAATAAACAGCTTCATGAGGCTATAGTGTTTTGGAACCTGTAATAAACAGCTTCATGAGGCTGTAGTGTTTTGTAACCTGTAATAAACAGCTTCATGAGGCTGTAGTGTTTTGGAACCTGTAATAAACAGCTTCATGAGGCTGTAGTGTTTTGTAACCTGTAATAAACAGCTTCATGAGGCTGTAGTGTTTTGTAACTTGTAATAAGCAGCTTCATGAGGCTGTAGTGTTTTGTAACCTGTAATAGACAGCTTCATGAGGCTGTAGTGTTTTGGAACCTGTAATAAACAGCTTCATGAGGCTGTAGTGTTTTGTAACCTGTAATAAACAGCTTCATGAGGCTGTAGTGTTTTGGAACCTGTAATAAACAGCTTCATGAGGCTGTAGTGTTTTGTAACCTGTAATAAACAGCTTCATGAGGCTGAAGTGTTTTGTAACCTGTAATAAACAGCTTCATGAGGCTATAGTGTTTTGGAACCTGTAATAAACAGCTTCATGAGGCTGTAGTGTTTTGTAACCTGTAATAAACAGCTTCATGAGGCTGTAGTGTTTTGTAACTTGTAATAAGCAGCTTCATGAGGCTGTAGTGTTTTGTAACCTGTAATAAACAGCTTCATGAGGCTGTAGTGTTTTGTAACCTGTAATAAACAGCTTCATGAGGCTGTAGTGTTTTGGAACCTGTAATAAACAGCTTCATGAGGCTATAGTGTTTTGGAACCTGTAATAAACAGCTTCATGAGGCTGTAGTGTTTTGTAACCTGTAATAAACAGCTTCATGAGGCTGTAGTGTTTTGGAACCTGTAATAAACAGCTTCATGAGGCTGTAGTGTTTTGTAACCTGTAATAAACAGCTTCATGAGGCTGTAGTGTTTTGTAACTTGTAATAAGCAGCTTCATGAGGCTGTAGTGTTTTGGAACCTGTAATAAACAGCTTCATGAGGCTGTAGTGTTTTGTAACCTGTAATAAACAGCTTCATGAGGCTGTAGTGTTTTGGAACCTGTAATAAACAGCTTCATGAGGCTGTAGTGTTTTGGAACCTGTAATAAACAGCTTCATGAGGCTGTAGTGTTTTGTAACCTGTAATAAACAGCTTCATGAGGCTGTAGTGTTTTGGAACCTGTAATAAACAGCTTCACGAGGCTGTAGTGTTTTGTAACCTGTAATAAACAGCTTCACGAGGCTGTAGTGTTTTGGAACCTGTAATAAACAGCTTCATGAGGCTGTAGTGTTTTGGAACCTGTAATAAACAGCTTCATGAGGCTGTAGTGTTTTGTAACCTGTAATAAACAGCTTCATGAGGCTGAAGTGTTTTGTAACCTGTAATAAACAGCTTCATGAGGCTATAGTGTTTTGGAACCTGTAATAAACAGCTTCATGAGGCTGTAGTGTTTTGTAACCTGTAATAAACAGCTTCATGAGGCTATAGTGTTTTGGAACCTGTAATAAACAGCTTCATGAGGCTGTAGTGTTTTGTAACCTGTAATAAACAGCTTCATGAGGCTGTAGTGTTTTGGAACCTGTAATAAACAGCTTCATGAGGCTGTAGTGTTTTGTAACCTGTAATAAACAGCTTCATGAGGCTGTAGTGTTTTGTAACTTGTAATAAGCAGCTTCATGAGGCTGTAGTGTTTTGTAACCGGTAATAAACAGCTTCATGAGGCTGTAGTGTTTTGTAACCTGTAATAAACAGCTTCATGAGGCTGTAGTGTTTTGGAACCTGTAATAAACAGCTTCATGAGGCTGTAGTGTTTTGTAACCTGTAATAAACAGCTTCATGAGGTTGTAGTGTTTTGGAACCTGTAATAAACAGCTTCATGAGGCTGTAGTGTTTTGTAACCTGTAATAAACAGCTTCATGAGGCTGTAGTGTTTTGGAACCTGTAATAAACAGCTTCATGAGGCTGTAGTGTTTTGTAACCTGTAATAAACAGCTTCATGAGGCTGTAGTGTTTTTGAACCTGTAATAAACAGCTTCATGAGGCTGTAGTGTTTTGGAACCTGTAATAAACAGCTTCATGAGGCTGTAGTGTTTTGGAACCTGTAATAAACAGCTTCATGAGGCTGTAGTGTTTTGTAACCTGTAATAAACAGCTTCATGAGGCTGTAGTGTTTTGGAACCTGTAATAAACAGCTTCATGAGGCTGTAGTGTTTTGTAACCTGTAATAAGCAGCTTCATGAGGCTGTAGTGTTTTGTAACCTGTAATAAACACAATCATGACGCTGTAGTTTTTGGCTGTTTGTTCTAAATGGCGTTCCTTTGCAGGATAACCCCTTTCGCCAGAGGATTGCAGAGGTCTTCTCAGAAGACGGAGAGGGGAACTTGACTCTGGACGATTTCCTGGACATGTTCTCTGTGCTGAGTGAGATGGCACCCAGGGACCTGAAAGCCTACTACGCCTTTAAGATCTATGGTCAGTATTATTACGCCTTTAAGATCTATGGTCAGTATTATTACGCCTTTAAGATCTATGGTCAGTATTATTACACTTTTAAGATCTATGGTCAGTATTATTATGCCTTTAAGATCTATGGTCAGTATTATTACCCATTTAACCCCTTTGTTCAGTGCCCATAATGGCATAGACCCTGGAGTCTACATCACAAACATCCTACTGTACCATGTCAGAAAGCGAGGCACCATGTGAAACTGCACACCGTCTTCATCAGCGCAAGTTGGGCCATTATCGGGCAAAATATAAAGTTCCTACGTGCCACCGTTCTTCTGTATTTCATAAACGTATATCGACCACTCCACAGTGTGCTCTACATGAGAGCGAATCAGGTTGAAGATACTGGACATTTAAATACACTCCTCAAAAAAAGTTCGGAAACGTTATTTCGGTCGATTATTCCTCCCCTTTAATAATACCAATTGGTATTGTATTTTATATCGTTGGAAAGCCTGATTAGTCACCTTTACAACGAGGTACAACTTGTAAGGATCGTGCATTCGTGGAATGAGCAACACAGCTAACCGTGTGGGTAGCGGCCCAAAAAAATGTGCCAAAATCCCCTGCAATATTCTTCTGTTGGTATTCACTCTCGTTTTGAGTTGCTTGGTGGACTGGATGATTGCACTCTCCCACAGTAATAAGGAAAAAACAACACATATTGGCCATTTTTACACTTTATTCATTTTACACTGTCAGGGACCTCAGTAGCGTGTGGAAGATCCATACGCAGCCACAACAGCTTGGCACCTCCTCCTCATGCTGGTCACCAGCCTGGTCACACACTGCTGTGGGATGGCATCCCATTCCTCAACCAGGATTTGTCGCAAGTCAGCCAACATGGTTGCGTTGGTCACTCTGGCACGTACAGCACGCCCAAGCTGATCCCACAAGTGTTCAATTGGGTTGAGGTCTGGACTCACGGCAGGCCATTCCATCCTCTCCACTCCCAAATTCT